>NDXB01019583.1:242289-259644 GCA_002631895.1 Agapornis roseicollis
TTTTCAGTTTTCTTGTGGTAGGTTATATTCTTAATGTAATATTCATTCTACAGACAATAAACTATGCTGGATAGGTAAAGACTTGAGATAAGTATGTGGGAAAACCATGCTTATACTAGTTTCTTTTATTAGGTTCCCAGTGCTGTTTTCTTACGTAACTTTTTTTATAAATACCATTTCAGAGATATTGCAGGTTGTACCAAATCCTATTTCCTCACCTGATATTAGGAGTTCATTTGACTCCAGTGTCCCTTATTGCTGTCATTCCAGACCTTGAGTGACAGATCCTGCTGGGCCTGGTGTGGAACTTTCAGCATGTTGCAAAGTGCAATTCTCCAAATTTTTTTTGAAGAAAAAAAAGCAAAAAGAAGCAATTGTTATGTCTTTTTAGTAAACAATTAGCATGGCATTAACTACAGTTATTGTCATATGTGACCTTGAGCTGTAATAACACCTTATTATTCGTTAATAATAAAGATTTAATTCTTCATGTTTAATTCTTCATGTTGTCTTTTTTTTTATCCCTAACTTGTATAGCTTCTTCCACCCAGTCAATGTGCATATTTTGGCTCAAAATGCAAGATGAGGGAATGTTGCCTTTGTCGTCTAAAGACTGGGCAGAGAAGTACTTCTGTGTTCCATAGTTTGAAAGTATGTATCCTAAGCTCTTGTTAAAGCTTTCTTTCACTGAGGGTTGCTCTGAGGGAAGTGTGGCTTTAAAGAATATAGCTTTCTCAAAGCCTTTCAGACAAAGGTTTTCTTTTGTTCTTTGTGCTGTGCTTTATCTAGAATAAGTATATTAGCATTAACAAGCCTTATAGGAGATGTTACCTGGTAACATTTAAACAAAAAAGCATGAAGATGCTTGGGAGCCTGTTATCCTACAAGCCATGGACCCAAATATATTGTATTTTCTAAAATTAATGATGAAGAAAGAAGTTAGTGATAGTGGTCTTTTTCTTTTCACTCTAATACTTTCAAACTTTATCATGTGATAGCAGGACTTGAGAGATATACAGTTTAAATATATATTTTTGAGTCATAATCTCCTTGCTTTGCTTGCTACAGAATATCTTGGAACTAGCTCTTTTTTAACAAGCCGTAGATGTCAGCAGCTCTTGAACACTGTAAAGCCTGAAGTGTTCAGACATATGCCATAATCTAACACAACCCAAGCACAGTTGTATCAGGAAGTTAGAACAGGATTAAGCAAATCCATTATAAAATCTGACTTGTATTTATCTGAATAGGCAGAACTTTAAATTGGGAGATTATAAAATTTCTCATTAATATTTCTCAGCAGCGTTGTCTATAATTCAGCATCACCTGTTGCAGTTGAAGTATTTTTAAGGAATAAGGCTGTGCTTTAAAATAGTGCATTTTTTTAGTTACAGAAAATGATTCATAATATAAATAGGATGTTTGCAAATAAGGTTTCTGTCTTGATTGCACATATACATTCATAACTGTAGAATATGGAAAGTAAAATTTTCAAGCTTATTAATGGGGGTTGGCTAGACAGTTAATTCTTGTGAGTCTTCTTGAGAACACTTGCTCTTAAAAGAGCAAAGTAAGCCTTTAATCTTGAAGCCCAGCAGCATGTTGGAAGGCTGATGAAGCAGCACACTGGCTTGATAAAGTCATGTGGGATTACGAAGAAATACAGCTAATTTTAGTACTAGAATTAAGGAAATAATACCAAAGTACTTACAAAATAAATATGTATATATAGTAAATGTTGCTAAAAAGACCAGGGTAAAGAAAAGCAAACTGCAAATGTTTAGCAGGGAAATCTTACTTCAGTTTTGTTTTACCTCCTGAACTTTTTATTACTGTGAGACCAGCTGTATCGAGACAGACACTGTGATTGTGTGAGACCTACTGCTAGAGCTGTCTGTATTGTTTGCAAATCCTGCTGTTCATGTGCATCGGGCACTTTGTGTAGGTTAAATTGGTTGGAATGAACTGTGTCATTTAGAAACTCATGTAGTGGGTTGTGTCTTTTCTTTTTACAGTGTGCCAGTCAATACTGCAGTCTACGTAGGCAAACTGCTTTTCCCTATACTTTTTACTTTTGCCCTGTTTTATTTGTATTTGTAATCCATGTGATTTGGCATCAAATGTAAATGATGATAAAGAGTTTCAAAACAGATTCTGTTTGCTTTAAAATAATATATATTTGCAATTTTAACCTTAGACTTTGGGTTAATAGTTCTTGAGAGATGAAGGGCTTTTCTGCTTCTAAACCCCATTAACAGTAAGGGAACACAACAGCCTAAATCACTGTCACATAAATGGAAGAATAGAAAAATCTGGTCATGAATTTCTATTTTACTCAGTTAACAGAAAAGAGCTTCAGTGACTGGGAATCATACCACAGCAATAAAGGTTTTTGCATTATGTAAAAAGAGTGTTGGGGTATATAGAGTTTACTTCCTAATACAACTTGTAGGTTCCATTTACATGTTTCAGAGATAATAGGCCCTTACTCAAAGAGTGAGCCAACAGCAGTATTTTAAAGTGGAAGAAAAGTGGGTTTTGTTTGTTTGTTATTTTTCCTCAAGAGTGGTATTATGGCCTGGGTAGTCAATAGGATTCCTATTGTAGGAATCAGCTTTTACTCATTGTATGTTAAACTAGAATGGAGCTTATTATCTGTACTCTGTGAAGAGCAGAGTATCGAACCATTTCTTATATGTCTGGACCCAGTCAAATAAAGCCTGCTAGCATCATTTTTAATTTGATACCTAAAAGTGGCTCTGCAGAAGTCTCCTCTGACAAAGCGAAGCAGAAGGAAGATGGTATGAATTTCAGTCATCATTTTCAGACACCTCTCACTTTAGTCTTGGACAGGGGTTGAGTGAGAAGGGGAAAGCAGACTGGGAGATCATTTCATATTCACATTCTGGATTTCAGGGCTCCATGAGGGATGTTTTTGTACTGCATGGGAATAAAATCCTGCTGCTCCGACTGCCTGATCACACTGTTCCCAGTGGCACGGCACAGCTGTCCAGGGCTTCTGAGTACCTACAGCAAAGGAGACCTGGTATGGTTATAAGAGTTGTAGTACAGACATTCCTTTTCCATCATTTTTAATGTGATTCTCTAACATGAAATAGAAGGAGGTGCTAAGAGTAGACCTCTTTGGTTATACCTATAAAACATTTTGAACTTGGATGTGATGTGCTTGATCAAAGAAAATACTTTTCCAACATGAAATGCTCGAAATTAGTCTTGAAGGAGCAATGATGTAAGGTGGCCAACTAGGCAGCATTGCATACACAGGTTTAATTGAAACTATGTTCAAGTACCATTTTTCATTTAAACTTCTGTCCCTGGATAGAGGAAATGTGAAGTTTTAGGCGTAGAACCTATTTCTCCAGTCAAATGCCAACAACTTAAGTTCTCGTTCTTGATTCTTGAACGAAAAGATTATTTTTGGTTTGCTATGCAATGCTAATTAGATCTGAGACATTATACAATGGCTAAGAGCAGCAATGCATATTTTGGATTCCCAAATAAAGACTTTACAGCAACTCATGTCCAGCTCTGCTTTAAACAAATGAGAGCCTTTAGGCTGCTCTGAATGGACATCTGCTGAAACCCTGACTACAAAGAGACACAACTAAGCATCTGTGCAGCACTGAGAGCCCAATTTTGAGGTGCTGAGATTAAATTCTCATTTTTTGATACAAGTATTTAGTGAAAAATAGAATGTGAAAAAGCATTGTTATCAGGAATTGAATAAGGTTATTCAGATAGGTTTCAGAAATGTAATGTTCAGTTCACTGAAGTTGTTGAAAAATGACAATGCTTTTCAAATCTAATTAAGAATAGTTATTTGATCTTAACATTCATTCTTCACTTCTTTGACTTTATATTATCTTTCTGTTAATGTTAGGAAGCCTTATGAATTTAGCGCTTTACTTCCAGTATGTTGGCCTGACATTTTCCATGCTGAGATTTGGCCATATATTGCCGCAGTGGTGAACAATGCAGCACATACATTTACAATGAGGATAAACATGTTTGTGAAAGAAATAGTTGAAATCTCTTGAAGCTGTTTATTTAACAATAATAGTAGTATATGTTTTCCTTCAAACCTGGAATAGCCTCTAACATATCTTTATGGAAAAGATTGCCTAATTGTATGTAATGTAGTCAACTGTCAATAATTAATTTAAAATTCAAATCTGAGGGGAGATACACAATCTGTAGACTCATATGGAGTTCTCCTCACATTCACACTGTTGGAGTCCTTTTGATAAAGAAGAAAGAGGATGGAGTAGCAGCTAGCTGCCTGGAACTGATCCACAGCTCATTGAATTAAATGGGAATTTTTTTTCATTAACTTTGATCATCCTTGGATTGAACCTGTATGCATATGATTAATTAGTAGCAAGCTTGGGAGGTGCTGGTATGTTGGCTTTTCTAGTGTCTTACCTCCTGAGATGATAATTACATAAATCAATATATTTGTCTATCTATTATATGGCAAGTGCAGAAGTAGCCACAGTTGGCTTTACTAGTGCCGGACCTTCATTTGAAAGCTAGAGATCTTATTGCTAAACCTTTGTTTCCTTCTTTTTAATTATAACATCATATATGATCGTCTTATATTATACGTGAAACAGATCTGTTTCTATGCCACTGCAAATACTTCTATGCTGAAAAATAGAGCAGATTAACTATATTGAGTGTCTGCATTTTAACCATATAAAAACAAAGTCTCTTACAAATTTTGCATTAAAGTGCAAACTTTGATAGGTTGTCTTCACCTGAGAGAGAAAAGAAGGTTCTCCAATGTCAACTGTTTAGCTGTCCAATTAAATATATTTTCATCATGGGTCATGTTGGAGGTGCATCTAGTAATACCACCCCTTTGGTTTTGGTGCCTTTGTTTTTTGATTTTGTAAAGCAGTGTAGCTGTATGTTGAGAGATGCCTTTACATTTTATGTGAGTTTGAGGGGCAACCTGAGGAAATGCCTCTGCATAAAGACAAATTTGCAGCAGGTCTGTAGGCAAAGCCATTGCACAATCATGATTCAGAATGGATAAATGTCTCTGAGCATTTGAAGCATTTTTACCCTCAACCAGATTTCTATCACATAAATCCATTCTATGTTGTACCTTAGTAGGTGAGCTGCCCAAATGCCTCATCTGTGACGATTCATGAAGTTAAGATACTGTTTGGGGTGAGGGAAGAAGAGTGGTAGGAGCTGGGCTGTGGGTATTGGCGATAGGTGCAGACATTCCATGTAGATGTGTCCTGTTTTTGCTTTGCAAGTGTTGTCAGATCCTGTTGAAAGTTGGAATGATTTAGAGTCTATGAGTTTATGAAAGCTACCAGGCTTCTTATGTGTTAGTAGCATATATAGGAATAATAGGAATAATTACCAAGATAGAAAGTGGGGTGTTAGCTTATAAGCCTGTCTCGATTTAGCAGTTGTGTAACTAGCCATAAATCTATCACTTGTGTTTGCTTATATTTTTGATAGTTTGCATCCAATTTTTAGCACAATAAATAGGGATTCATATAGCAGCCCTCCAATATCTGAAGGGGGCCTACAAAAATGCTGGAGAGTGGCTCTTAATCAGGGACTGTAGCGATAGGACAAGATGTAATAGGTTCCAACTTGTCCTGGGTTCAGCACTAGCAGTCATTTTTTATCTTCTTAGTAGCTGGTGCAGTGCTGTGGTTTTGACTTTCGGCCTGGGAACAGCAGTGATAACACTGATGTTTTTAGTTGTTGCTAAGTCATGTTTACTCTGACCAAGGACTTTCGGAGTCTCATGCTCTGCCAGGGAGGAGGGGAAGCTGGGAGGAAACAGCGACAGAACACCTGACCCAAACAGACTGAAGAGGTATTCCATACCACAGCACATCATGTCCACTGTATAAACTGGGGGCAGTTAACCAGAAGGGTTAGATCACTGTTTGGTCAGGCTGGGTATTGGTCAGCGGGTGGTGAGCGGTTGTATTCTCTTCCCTTGTTATTTCCCTTATCATCATTATTATTGGTGGTGACAGTAGTGGTTTGTGTAATCCCTTCATTACTCGACTGCTCTTGTCTCAACCCGTGGGAGTTGCATTCTTATGATTCTCCTCCCTGTTCCTCCAGGAGTGGGGGGAGGTAGAAGAGGGAGTGAGAGAGTGACTACGTGGTTCTGAGTTACCGGCTGGGCTTAAACCACAACATGACTTAAAAAGGGGAAGTTCAGGTTAAATATAAGGAAGAAGTTCTTTACTGTGAGGGTGGTGAGGCACTGGAACAGGTTGCCCAAAGAAGTGGGAAATGTGCCATCCCTGGTGGTGTTTAAGGCTGGACAGTGCCTTGGGCGATATGGTCTAGGACAAGGTGTCCCTGCCTATGGCATGGAACTAGATGACCTTAAGGTCCTTTCCAGCTCTGACTATTCTATGATTCTGTTCTTTAAGACATCAGTTACATACCTGTCAATGAAAACTAACCTAAAAAAGAGATTAAGGTCTGTGTCAAAAAACAAGATGCTGAGGTTTTAGGTGATATTTACTGCTTTACAAGAAAAAAGTTCTATAGTGACTGCAATATAGCACAGAACATATGCTACTTCTGAGGCAGAGATTACCTTCTTAAATAAGCATGACATATGCTTAGATCATGCTAATGTGTGATTGTGTATCATCTACAGTGATTCTGGGTGACATGTATTGCAAGAATACCACTGTATGCTTTAGGGAGTGATCCAGACTTCAGAAAAGGAATGAAGTAGATGAGCTAAGTAGTTTGTGGGTTTGTTTTTTTTGTCTCTAGCTGCTGATTGATGAACTTACATTGCTACTTCTGCACTTGCATTTGAGAAGAGACATAGGTAAGCAAATGATTTTTTCACTTGGCTTTTATTTCTCAAAAATGTGATACCTGCTTTTAGAGGGAGAACTGTATTTTTTAAGATATACATTTATCCTGTTTCTCAGATTTGTAAGTGGTCTACTTTTTTGGTGTCAATTGGGAATAAAAGCAGAAAAATATTGTTTCATATATTTAATGTCGTCTGAAGCAAGATACAATATTTTGCTTGTTATATATCTTGAAGCAACGTAGGTAAATGATCAGGGTATTATTGTAAAGGTCTGGAAAACTTCTCTTGCTGTGTCACACACCTGCTGTTCAATGAATTTCACAAGATTTTTCAAGGATATAATTAGAGAACAGTTATCTCACCTCTACTGATTAGCAATTGGGATTTGGCTTCTTGTGTTTGATATGTCTGTTCATCAACTTCTTTGGCTTTGATGTAACCCATTGCTTCTGTGTAGTATGTTTCAAAAAATTATCATTGCTGCCATACCTCCCAGCACTTTTGAAAAAGCAGATCTTCAGAAAGCAGTGACTCTGTCTTCTGCTCAGGAACCCCACAAAGAAACATGCATTTGTGTTGCACAGCCCCTCTGTGCACATATGGTTTGACTCTGTGTTCTCTCTAGTAATCGCTGTCCATTCTATAGTGAAATGCAGTGCCAGCTTGTTTCAGATTTCTGAATGTTAAGTGTTCACACTTAGATGAGTTGCAGCCTGGGGAAAGCCCTGAGTATCCTGAATAAATGGCTGTACATACATGTTATCTGTCCCTGGAGTGACAGTTTGCTTGTGTGTTCTTTAGCAACAACCTTTATCAGTAAGAATAGTCTAAAGTTGCATCAGTTCTGAGAACCAGAGCACTACTTTCACTTAAGCTGTTGCTGTGTACTAGCTTTGCCATCACTTCTTGAAAATGCCATTGGGTAGAGTTTAATATTTGTTCTTTAGAATTCCATTTTTTAATCATAGATTCCTAAAGAAATGATGGCTGTGAGATGGTATTTGTACTTCAGCTGTAAGTCCTCTTTTTTCCAGTTCAGTCAAATTTCGCAGGGGATGTCCAGGTCACTGAAGACAATATGTTACAGGTGGTGTGTGAGAATAAAGGGCTCTGTTAATGCTTCAGCTAAAGCAGAATGAATTTGTCCCTTACCACTGAATCTGCAAACAAACTTTGCCTCCAGACACAGAGGAAATAATGTTTTGCTGGTTCTGCTGCTTGCAAAAAAAGCTTACTGTAAACTCCGTACCCTGAGGATGAATAATGTTCCATTGGCTGACAAATCTTACAGAAATGGAAAAGGGATTAGTCCTATTTGCAGTATTTTAAAAGAACTAAGAGTGGATGCTTTGTGAAAAACAAAAAGTGCATTTGCCTTCTTTCAGACTATTTTAGAAGAATAATGTGTCTATAGGAGAGGGCTTGAGACAGAAGAAGCTATTCTTCCCAGTCTTGGAGATCATTAGCAAATGTTGGAATTTCACAGAAATTATAATCAACTGGAAATGTAAGCTGTTAGATTGCTGCAAAGGGAGAAGGCTGCTTAGACAATAAACCTTACAGTAACGCATCTACTTCTTTAAAGCTGTCAGCGTGTTGCCATTCTTTGGAAAAGTGTACAATAGCTTGTCATAAATGTATCAACTTTCCTGCTCAAATGAACATCTCCACTGGTGATGTATGAGATCTTAAATGCATTATTTTTACATAAAAAGCAGTTCTCATTTTATGGTTTTAACCCCTCCTTACCACAGCTAAATTCTGAAGTAGAAATATTCTAGATGTTTGGAATATACATCCAAAACTAAGACAAAAATTTTACAAACAGAAATCTGGGAAATCAATTAATCTTTGATTTTTGATCTTTTAGTTTTTTAATTCTGGTTGGTTGCTTTGCTGCAGAAACTGCAGAAATCTTTGAGCCTATTCTGTTTTTTTTCTCATTGCTGTGGGTAAGTTGCTTTGCAGGAGAATTCTGTTGCCTTCTGTTAGAGTTGCAGTGTCCATTAGTATGCTGTATTAATAACTAGATGCAGAAAGAAAAGGTAAGGGCATTTGTAGATTATTGTGCACTTCAGGTCAGACATAGACAAGGTGGATAGTAGGCAGGGTTTCTAAGACCTATCGAAGGTATGTATAAATATGAGATTTCTCTTTCTGTGAATTGCTGAGTTGCTTGCGCACCTTTGAATCCTTACCAAGTGTAGGCAACATGTATAGTCTCTTCCTATTCTCCATTTTGAAAGTATGAGATCATTTAACTACAGGTTTGATTCTGTGTGTTTGTACGCAAATGTATCCTGTGTGTGTCTCTGCATGAAGAACTCACAGGGGAGAGCATTAAGTTCAAATTAGCTATAATTAGGTTGCCCAGAGAGACTGTGGAAGCTCTATCCCTGGAGACACTTAACCAAACTAGACAAGTCCCTAAGCAACCTGCTTTGAACAGGGTGTTGGACAAGACCACCTCCAATGATCTCTTTCAAAAAGAATAAAAAATTATTCTACTGTTCTGTAATTCTGTGATTTACAGAAGTAAGGTTTGTATTTGCTTCTAAAGGAGGCTGATCCTGGGATTACTGTTATCTTTAGCAGATGTTAAATTGTGTCATCCCTAAGCTCAGCTCTATGACCGTCCATCTCTTGCTGTCATTAGGCTTTGCTGTCCTTGTGGGCAGTTTTGCTCTTCAGGAGACTGTGTCCATCATGAGAAGTTAGAAAGTGTGAGATAGCACCATAACGAATGCATGAATTCTGTGGAGAACGTAGAGCTGAGATTTTAAATAAAGGTGTGTGTGTTGTGAGCAACTGGGATGAGAAGGAGAATTCCATTTGCAAAATAATTGGGCTCTTTATACCTCGATCATGTTATCCTGGAGCTCAGACTTCTTTCTGGAGTGGGCAAAGTTGGAATGACTGAACCCAAGGATAAGGCTCATGTATCCCAGAAGTAAGGTTCCACACAAACTCTTTTCCTTTCACTGCTCATTCATTTCGCTGTGTAGTTTTGGAAGGGTGTTTAAACTCCATTTCTCTAATGTTTCACTTGTACTGAGAAAGCTGCTCCTTTGTCATACTCATGACCAATGACAGAAAGCCACTGTAATAGCAGTACCAAAGTACCTGGTTTTAGAATCGGACTATCCATTTTTCTTATTCCAGGATAAATTCTTCAATTCCCAAACGTGGTGGTGGAATGCAACTCTAGCTATATTTTCTGCGTCGCTTTCCTATTGTTTCAATTCAAGATTTTTTGAGCAGGCAATAACCCAGTGTGCTCTTGAACAATTAGTACAGTGGGTTATGTGATGCCAATTTGTTTGCTTGAGCACCACAGTACATGGGGAAAATCCTCTATGCAACATGAAGTGGTTTGACAAAGGAGGTTATACTTTTCCAGTTCCTATACCATTTCTACATGTGCATACACGCAGAAACGCGCATGCCCCTCATTGCAACCAAACAGCCTGCTTTTTGGAGATCATGCATCAGGTGTTCATGGTCAAGCCAGAACCTGGATTTACATGACCTTATTCTGTTACTGAAAATATTCAGAGTAGTTTGATTTAAAAAAGAATGCCAGTGATTTCAAATTGAATTGCTTTCCATTGCTTGAAATATGAGGTGCTCTATAAAAAATAAGATGACAAGCTAGTAGTATTTTTAGAGGCTGTCTTTCAAGATACTGGTCTGCCAAGCGTATATTAGGTAATATATTTACATCATGAAATGGTGTCTTCTTATACATCACTCTTAAAGTGTAATATTGCGTAGTACCCCAGATTTGCTGCTGTCAAACTGTACCCATTCAGAGCATCACTGATGTGATGAGATCTTAATATAATAGCCAGATGTGAGTACAGAATTCATAGAAACTGTGGTTATATTTGCTACTGGTGGTTGCTAATAGAGGTTCCCTTCTGATGGCCTGTCCAGCATCTTTTGATATATACAACCTATGATTTTCATTTGGAACTGGGCTCTCTACCTTTCACCCTCATAGGAAGCCAGAGTATAAACACAGCGAAATGTAAAGCATTCTTTCTGTAGGAAACTGTTTATGGTAATTCTTGAGGGTTCTCTGTTGATTCTGAAAATCCTAGATACAAATAAACTACACCTTGGGGAATAAATGCACACAAAGCCACTGACAACTGCTATGTAATGCAGCTAATCTTTTTGTCTTCTATTCGTCATCATCATCATTTCTTCTTATATAAGGTAATAAATAATATGAACAATTTAAAAAGCTGATTCTTGAGTACTTAGGGGTAAAGGCTCCAGTGGGCTGACTGATGTGTCTAAGACACCTCTCTGCTATTGCTTAGAAGCAATAGCATAAAATCCCCTAAAACTCTCTTTCTTGGCTTCTCTAGGTACTATAGAAAAAGATATTGTTAGATTAATTTCATACCTTTACTCTCTTTTGATTGCAAGAAAAAAAATTCTCTGTTTTCTCGATGAAATGTCAAGTGCTCCAAGATGAGATTAACTCAGCAGAGGAATGCAGAACCTTTACTACAGTGAGCAACTTTATCCAGATTACTTACTTGCCAAAAATAATTAAGGATGTCTTGGTAGCTGAAAACTTTCATCTGTTATGCCCCAGAAGGAGCATCTGGTTTGTTTTGCTTGTTTGTTTGCTTTGCTTTGCTTTTAGAGGTTTCCTCATTTTCCAAGCCAGCCAGGAAAAATTATTTAAGCAAAACTTCCCCTAGCACACTACAGTAAGGCCAAATAATTGGATTTATACACAGATCAGCTTAAAAAACATGCACACTCCCCTTATACCCTCCCCCTGATTTGGCTGACACAAGTTTTTTCCTTGTATAGGAGGACAGAGAGCACAGTTCATCTGTCTTGATAGTAGGCTGGTTGGACTTTGCCAGCACTAGGACTGTTGTCCTAGAAAGACTCTGATGTTCCTGTGGTAGATTGTGAGCTGAAATAACATGGTGCTAGCATCAGCAAAAACTTCATGTGTTTAATTTGTTATTCAAATGTGGCTAAAATAGTTCTGTTGCTCTCAGAGGTATGAGAAGACTTCAACAATGCCTTTTAAAAGGCACTTCAAGGCCTTTTAAAAATTATGTGGCTGTGGTCACTAGCTGCCTCTGTTCATTCTTGTGTCATGGGCAAGATCTATGTGCCGCAGCAATGGACGTTACTCATACCATATTGAAACATAGATGCTTTAAAAATAAGATGCAGTAAACTAAAGGAGGAAATAGAGGGAATATTTTGCTACTAACATTGGATGATTAACATTATAGGATGCATTTTTAGAATAGAAATTAAAAATTAAAGACATCTGTTTTGCATTCAAGTTGTCAGTGATGTAGCCTTTGCTTCAACTGCTTCATAAAAATATTTATTTAAAAAAGTCCCAGCTGGTTTTGTTGGACTAATAAAGGGATGTCATGTGAATAATGCTATAGTTAAAATCCTGTAACCCAGCCTGCAGAGTTTATTTGCTTTGTTCATTTGGATTTAAGCAGTCTTTTGTTTGGCATTGCACCTGAGAGTTCTCACTCTTAACTCACATTACTTCAAAAAGTGTGAGCAAGTTCATGAATGAACCAAATCATGCTAGTTGGTTTTTATTACTTGACTGTTGGTTCATGCTAATGCAGGGAATACAAACCTCTGGGAATAATGTGCATGGCTACAGTCAAGAGCCAAGTTTTTCAAATGCTATTTGGTAAAGGTGCTTGAAACTTTAGAAACCAAGTATGTCGCTTAAGTCCCAGGAACACTTCTTGTGTTCACACAAGGTCACACACTTCTTGTACCTTTTGTTGAGATACAAAATTCTGAAGGCAACTTTTGAAAAAAATTAAATTCCTGAGTATTGTGTTGAACAGAGAAGTAAGCTTTCAGTAGTGCATAGCTTTTCTATGTTGCCAGTAGTGTAGAACCTGTTTGCTTCATTTTGGTATGGACAGTCCTTAAAACTGCTGTTTGTAAGGTTCTAAAAATCTGTTACAGGAATGAAGAAGAAACTTTGGTCTGTGTGGATACAGGCGTGCCCACATTTTGTGATTTGTATCTCTTCAAAAGTGCTTTTTGTTATGTTCTCCTTTCTCTTCATACAGGTTTATATAAGCATATTTTAAGTTTAATTCTTGCCATATGAAAGGGGAAATCCAGCATGAAACCTTTATGTGCAAGTAGTATGATAACTTTGTATTTGCAAAGATGATGGTGAACACAAAGGCCTGTCGTGTTCTGGATAACTTTGTGTGGATACAGGCAAATTTATGTGATTGACTTGCTTTTATTGAGCTGGTAGAGTTGATGGTGTTAAATAGAACAGGGTTTTTTTTCAGCTGTGCATGTCACTTATGAAAAATAAATATACCTCTGATTCAAAAGATCAACTTGGAAATGTCTTAGTCTTAGCAAATTTGGGTTTTTCTTCTAAACTTATTTCTTCATTCATTGCAAAAACATTGGGAGCTGATATAGGTTAAAGCTAAAGGGGCTTTCAAACTCACAAAAGCAAACTAGCCAGTATGCTTTAGTCTTCTCCTCTGCCCTATAGTGGTACTCTGAGAGATCTGAGTGTTCCAACTTCTTTTCTCAGTCCACTTTTAGTATCATCAGGATGGCACTTGTCACCGTTTGGAGAAGCCAGCAGAGGGTGTAAACTGAGCTTTTACGTGGTTCTCATACTTCTTTCTGAATAGAGATACTTTCTGCTACTGTTGCCTCCAGAGGAGTACAAACTTCGGACTGTTCCTCTCATTTAAGGTTTTGCCATCAGTCCATTTAGTTGGCCAGAGACATCTTTCTAAAGAAGACAGTGATAATTACAGAGCATTTGCTTATTTGCTTTCTATTATTGTTAATTCTTACAGCTACTGATCAGCCGCATACTTCCAAGGGTCATCTTAAAGCATTGTTCTGTTCACAACAAGTAGTTGCTGAGCCATGTAATACTCAAATATTTTAAACAAACAGGTTTGCTGAGGGGATTGTAGTCTTTTATATTTTTTCTAGTAGGTGATATTTATTAGGGTTAGCAGATGGGCACTACTCATTTTTGGCATTCATAGATAAGCCTGCTACCTCTCCAGGTGGCTCTACAAAAATGATAGCACTGTGGCACTGCTCCCATTTTATTTTTATTTCTCTCAGACTAGTTAGTCACCTGTCTCTGCTCTCCTCATTTAGAGCCATCTGCTGGATTTTGGGGGGGTTTTTTGCTTCTATTTTTTGGTTGTTTCCTCTTCTAAAGTCTCCAAGGGATGTCCAATAGGGATCAATGTAAAGTCTTTGTATTGTCTTGACTACTGGGGTCAAGGATGTCTCTTTTTGTCACCTTCTGTGTAGCTAGCCTGCAAGTTGTATTTTCCCTGCCTCTCCTTATGCAGGTTTTCATGCAACACTGGATTATGCTTGTTGTTAGTGGACTGTTCTGCCACTTTTCATTATTTATATAGCAGTTCTCTTACTTTTTCCCTGTCAAAATATTGAAAGAACGAGAAGCAACTGAGGATCCATCCTCTGTTGCATTTGTTCTCATCGCAACAGAGCAGAATAGAAATTTGTCACACAAATGATTAAAACACAAGCTTTATGGATATAAAAACATATTTTTGAGAGTTTAATTAAGAATTTGTTTCCTTTTTGAAGAGACGAGAGGGGGAACATGCCTCTAAAATAGAAAACCTTTCATTGTGAGTGTGTGAAACTGTCTAGACTGTGGTTAGAGCCAGCTGTGTAGAACAAACCCACACGTATCATAAGCGTGTATCTCTGAAGTAGGCCTGTAGTTTATTTTCCCTGCTTGCTTGCTATTCAGCTTGAAGCTTCCTCAGATGAATATTTTCCTTATGATAAATGTGCTCCACTTTCTTAGCAAGTCTTTTGAATATATGCATTTTTCTGGCATTTAAAATTTATCACCTGGTGAGATTTGAGAATGGCATCAACAAAAGGCATGTACTTGATGCCAGACCAAGCAACCTTTCTGGCTGAAGAGCCAGGCCACTGATTCGCAGCTCTATTTCCTACTTTCCTATTATTCTTTCCTTCATCCTTGCAAACTCATGTCCTTCTTTTGCCCTTTGCTTTGAAGGATAAAGCTGTTTTGGTATGGGGAGAGAGTGGGACTTCCCTCCACCCTTCCCTTGAGAGACCCTGGAGGGTAATGGGATACTTGCAGACTTTTTTTGAACATGTATTCAGTATTTGTTGGAAAGCCAGTGTCTTCCACCCTCTTCCTATTGAGTCCAGCCTTACTCCTTTGCAGATCCTGTTGAAATCGGTGGACCTTCTTGTGGAGTGAGGAGCTGTTGTGTGGTGTGTGTAACGCTGGTCTGGTGGAAGCCATGGAGATGAACTTATAAGCAGTACTTGTAAACCAGCTTCTGAGAGATCTAGGCTTCCCTATCATTTAGGAGAACCAATACTAAGCTATTGGACCTTGTTCCCAGGTTTCCATTTTTGGTTGTAAATTTTATTCTCCAGTATGTAATTAAAACTGAGATAGGCAACACTAGAAGAAGATGTATGATTTCCCCCACTCTGTACTATATTTTGTTATATGTAGCTGTTGAAAGAGTTTCTCTTGCTACCAGTCATCTAAGGAAATGTCAGAGCACCCTACTACCCTACTTATGGTTACTGCATTGTTTTCTCATTAGCTATCCTTATGTCTACTGCTGTTTCAATAAATAGCTGTTGTCAGTGATGCAGAAAGGACAGATAAATGACAGATGATAGATTTGAGGAGGTAAAGAGTGAAGTTCTACAGATCAGGCTTTTTGCATTGTTGATGTGAGGTTATATAGTTTATTTTTCTGAGTGATAGTGTAATATCTGTTCTGGGATTTATGCTTATAATAGATTATTGTAATCAGTTCAGCCAGCAATAGCTTGAGACTACTGAGAAGTGATGTAATTCACAGTGATAAACCTACTGGGTAATTAAGAGTGAAATTTATTGATATTTACATATATTTACATTTTTACAGAGTTCTTACTGTGCTGTTTCAACTTTTCTGCATGCCAGCCTGCCTCTGGTGAATGACATGTTTTATCTATGGCTTTGAACTCTTAGTTCAAAACTCATGGTTTGTTTGATTTTTTTTCTCCATACAGTTATTCTGTTTGATGATTTTGCATTACTGTAATAATGAACTTCAAACTACAGTAAACAGACTGAAGTGGTGATAGTAGTTTGACATTTGTGATGCAGAACGATGTCAACAAGTTGAATTTGTTTTGACCTCTGATTTTTGCCTACCCATCCACCCCAAAATGTCTGTACAGAAAATAAGAACGGTTTTGGGGGGGAGATTTCCGTACGAAAAAGAGACAGCCTGGCTATCTGGGTTTTAATGTGATGATCTGGACCACTGAGCACTGATATGTATTCCAAATGTGTTAGGCAGAACTGCTTGAGGGAGAACCTAAATATGTTTTTGTCACTGGAGTCCGTATTGTTTCTATTTCAGTAGTTTAAGTCCCAATCTCAAGTTCAGGGTGTACTGCTAATACAGAAAGATTTGGAGTCGCTTTCTGTGGCTTTCCACTAACCTCTGAAATAAGGTGGCACTCAGTCACAGAACTGATTGGTAAAATACAATCAGATTTTAATGCAAAAAGCCTTCTAAATGAATGTGACAGCTGAGGACCATGTGTGTTTCTCCTATTTAATTTCTCACAATTCATTTTCTATTCCAACTCGAACCTGTAAAAAAATCTGCATAGTGGATATAAAATAGGCTGTCTTTTGGAAGAAGATTGTAACTGTAGACACCAAAGCAATGACTGGTAACAGGTGGGTCCCTTCCATTTTAGATCACAGTACTAATGGCCCAATATCTAGTGCAAGGCATATATAAAGAATTATGACACATGTGACGTGTAGCTAATAGCATTGAGGCAGTCCTACATTCTTTTATTTAATAGCATAGAAATAAGAGTTCTAAGAGACTAATAAAACAATATGGTGAAAGTGTACGTATTAACCAAAATGCTTTGTGAGTGAGCATTTTTAACAGTTTTTGTGGTGAAACTTGCTCATTTACCTCACTTGAGGGCAAATGTGCCCTTCAAATCAAGGCAGATTTAAAAGAGAGTGTCTGTCAGTTCTAGATATCCTTCGCTGCTGTTAACATCTTTTTACAGTGTTCTCTTTTACTGCTGATCTCCTACTTGGTGCCTTTTTAAGAAACTGGGCTCAATCCTACTGTCAGTTAAACCAATACAGCTACATGAAGTATCTGACCCATAGGTCAGTGTTCTGTCTTTTGCTCTCATAAAAGACTGAAATACTGGTATTATTATCTACAGAAGAATTGCAGCATGGTGAAGAGGGGATGGCATGCTAATGTAGGAGATCTTTGAGTAAACCTTGTCTTTCTTTTTTTTTTTTTTTTGGTTTTGTTTTTTTTTTGTTTTTTTTTTTTTTTTTTTTTTGGTTTTTTTTTAATTTTTTTTTTTTTTTTTTTTTTTTTTTTTTTTTTTACTTCTTTTTTTTTTTTTTCTTTTCCCTTCTC
>NDXB01019583.1:259922-305044 GCA_002631895.1 Agapornis roseicollis
TTTTTTTTTTTTTTTTTGGTTTTGGGTGACTACTAAATATTTTGGAACTTCACCCTTCTCAAGAATTTACCTTTAAGGAAAGCCTTCCTTTGAGGAGGAAAGTAGAGGGAAATGCACATGAACCTTCAGTTCTGTAGGTCCTTAAAATAAATGTTTTTCTCCTCCTTATTCTGCTTTAATATAAAATAGCAAAGTTCAACCAGTACTGATGTAAAAGTGGGAAGGAACATTATATTATCTGGATTGATAGTGTGAGTGGGATTATCAGAAGGATTTCGTCTATTCTTTCTAATGACTTCTGCTAGCTGCTAGGGCAGGGCATGTCTTTCAGTTCAGTCTCAGTTTAAGTGCTTCAGTTAATGGAAATTATATCACATTCATAGGTAATTTTAAAGAGAAAGAAATTGGGTAGTAGCATTCCTCAGTCAACTAGAGAAAAGCATAAACAAGCAAGAGCTTATAATTAAATACACATATATAATCTGTGCATGTGCACCTGTATGCACACATATGTGAACGGCACTGACATGAATGATTATCCACTACAGCAAATTTGTTACCAGCTCCTGGATAGGATCTATCTCAAGTCAAGGCCTATTGACAGACTGGGGAACAATTCTGTTTCAAATGTGGTCCCTTCCCCAACTTTACCCAAACTAGTGGTTTATCTTTTTTACATGTGTTCCTTTGCACAATGTGTATGGCTTGGGCTTTTCTTACCATTTCTTCTTTCCTCACAGATGTTGAAAGGAATGACAGTGTTCTTGTATATTCAAACCAAAATTGTAGGTATTTCATTTGCAAGACATGTAAACAGAATTTAATTGTGCTTTCTATTGTCAGAGCTTGCTCTTTTATTCATGTGTGGTAAAGATAATTATTTATCTATGCATTTGAAACAAAATCTTTAAGTTGGTGGTTGCAATTTCCAGCCACATTCGTTGTCCTAGGCCTGGAAAATTACACATTGAAATTCCTAAGCTTCTGTCATAAGGAAAGTATGCTTCTAAAAAGACAGCTCAGTTTCTGCTCTCATCCCCCCTTTCCAGGAGCTGGAGACATGAAGTAGAATGCTAAGCGACACGAGATGCTCTATAAAAATGTGGTAATGGAAGGACAGGCATGGATGGAGACCTCTACTTTGTTTTGGGGTTTTTTTTGGTTTGTTTTTGTTTTTGTTTTTTTTTTTTAATTGGGAGGAAGGCATTTAGGGCTCAATGGTTTTCCTATCTAAAACAGTCTCAAAACCCAGGAAAAGACAAGCTTACTTTTACATGCCTGTCTTCTAACAGCTTGCGCTTTTTTAGGGGTGACAAGAAAAATAAAATCCAATGAAGAAAATGTGAATTTGTTTTCCTCAGGTATCACAAAGAAGGACCCTTCCCTCCCCAAATGTAAAGAAACAAATCACCAACCAAAAAATCAGCTGGTTTTTTTAGTTTCTCTTTTTATCTCTACAATTATTACATTTTATGCCAGTGTGTTATCACTGCTCCTTCTAAAACTTTACAGACTCTTTGAAGTAATCAGTATGAGTTTAGGGGTCATGTGCATAGCTACTTAAACCTGTGAATTATGATGGAAGACAGTTCTGTTAAAATTTATGGTGTGTAGATAAAGGCTTGTAAGATTTTCAATTAACCTAAAGGATTAAAGGGTTACAGGTATTGTTCCTGCCTTGTATGAGGTGACGAAATGGTAACCTGCTCATTAGATATGGGAAGTATTTAAGCAGGAAGATCATAGAATCATAGAATAGTTAGAGTTGGAAAGGACCTTAAGATCCTCTCGTTCCAACCACCCTGCCATAAGCAGGGACACCTCACACTAAACCATGTCACCCAATGCTTCATCCAACCTGGCCTTGAACACAGCCAGGGATGGAGCACTCAAAACTTCTCTGGGCAACCCATTCCAGCATCTCACCACCCTAACAGGAACGAATTTCTTCCTTAGATCCAATCTAAACCTCCCCTGTTTAAGTTTGAACCCGTTACCCCTTGTCCTGTCACTACAGTCCCTAATGAAGAGTCCCTTCCCAGCATCCCTGTAGGGCCCCTTCTGTCTTAATACTTTGGAAATGAAATTACTAGTTATTTTGGGGTTTTGGTAGACTCCTAAATAAATTGAAGAACAATAATTAACCAGTATCAGCACGAAGGCTACTGCAGTAAATAGAGGTAACTGTCATGGCACTGGAAAACTGATGTGTCAAAATGAAATTCATTTTGGTTGATTGTGTACGTGGCACGCATTACAGGTTATTCTGAGGTCAAAAAAAACAGGTTAAATCTTTGATTATTATGGGGCAACAGGGCAAGAACAGCCTTGTGCTTTTGTTCTGGTATTTAATTTTCGTTTTCTTTTTTTCTTAGTTAAATGTCTTGTGTGTGTGTGAGAAGCTTCTCCAAGCAATGATTAAAAGCAGGTGTCTCAAGTGAAAAAAAAAATCTTCTATTTAGCTGTTAGAAGGAAAACTTTGGTTCTCCAGAATGCTGAGAGTTCTGCTCTGATCTGCTGAAGCAGTTAGGGAGATGTTTAGTTTAAAGTACTGTGAAGACATTGAAAAGTATAAATGCTTTGCTGGGTTGGTGTCAGATCACACAGTGACTTACAGGTGAGAAAGTAGAGAATAGAGGATGATTAGAGGAGCAGGAAATCATTATTGTAAATAAATAATGAACAGCCATGGACAGAGAAGGTAAGATGTTTGTAAGGAGTGAAAGGAAGTTGTTATGTAGGAGTGTTTGCTGTTTGTTGCATTAAGAGAGAAGAAACTAGAATATGGACCATACCTCAGATTAAAAGGTTGAAAAATAATAGTGATACAAGAGAACAGTGTAAAACTTAATACTTTTTAATATTGGCAAAATGCTCTGGGGGAAGAGAATATGAAACCCACTGTTAAATAGGGCATTGAAAATGTGTAAAGTGGAGATGGAGTGGATTAGAAAGAAGGTAAACCAGGAAACGTTTTACATGCTGCAGGACTTCTGAGAGGAATAAGGGAAGACTTTCTCTCCTTTTCAAATGGTGTTGTTTCCATCCCTTCCTATTTGCAACACACTGCACTGTCTGCTAACACCCTCTAGATGGTGTTGGGGGATACCAGCATGGGGAGTTTCTCCTGACTGTGAGTTAGGACAGATACGTGGTTTGTTTGGTTATTTTTTTTATATGTACATATATATATATATACATAAATTTATTTTTGACAAAGTGTTGGCACAATTGTAGGTGGTGTTTGAGTCAGTGTAGATTTAAACACTTAGATGAAGAGATCAAATACAGTCATGAAGAAAATGGTCTGTTATCCTTTTCTTAATACATTGCATGGGTACTGTCATCTGTTATTTTGTAAGCAGTTAAGAGCATACAGCATATTTATAGGGAACCCATCTCTGGTGGAGATTATGTAAGTTTTGACTTGGCTTTTCTTTCTTTTTCTTTCTTTTTTGCATGCTTGTGTTTCTCAGTGGCAGGACGCTATTTCAGAGCTCCATACTTTCCTTTTCTTAGCACAGCCAAGAGCCACTGCCTTTGCTCTCTGGTGAAAAAGAGTGAACACAGTCCTTAAAGAAATTACAACATTCTTCTGTGTGATTGGAAAAATTCAACAACCCATCACCCCCCACATAACTGCTGGAAGAAATGGAGTGCCATTGCAAGAGTATTTTTGGCTTGTCATATATAAGAATGGAAGACAGTGTGTTACTGTTTGGGTGTTGGGTTTCTTTTTTCCTTTTCTCTTATGTTTTACTTGAAAACAAAAATCTTAGATTATATTTAAGAATACTGAAGGATAGAAGTTGTCAGTAGTTGTCCTTCACCTTGAAAATTCCAGAATATTTTAAAATGTTCTGCAGGATGCAAAGCATGTGTCATTATCTCCTTAATCACTTTTGGCTGGTGGAGACATGCTGATTTGCTTTTTGTGGAGTATATAAAATGTGCTATTGTTGCACAGGCTTAATGTTCACCATGCATTAGAGTGGCAAAGAGTGACAATCAAAAGAGATTGAAACCTGATTATTGCATCATTATTCCCATATTCTCACAGTGATAGTACAATCCCTATATCATTTTTGTGGCTTCCCTGGGCTTTACTGAGAAGCCCAGAGCTGGACAGAGCACTCCAGGTGTGGCCTTTCTAGTACTGAACAGAGGGGAAGGACCGCCTCCCTTGACCTGCTGGCAGTGGTCTTCCAGTAGTCCATGATGTTGTTGGCCTTTTGTTACATGTGACTGTCTCATGGTCAACTTATTGTGCATCTGGATTGTTCAGTCCTTTTCTGCAAAACTGCTTTGTTGCTGATCAGGCCCCAGCGTATACCAGTGCATGGGATTATTCCTCCCCAGGAGCAGGACTCTGCTCTTCTTCTCTTTGTTGAACTTGATGAGGTTCCTATCAGCCCATTTTTTCTCATCTGTCATGGTCCCTCTGAATGACAGTATATTCATCTGGTTTACCAATGACTTCCTAGTTTTATATTATATCTGAATTTGCTGAAGATGCACTCTATCCCATTGTCTAGGTCATGGAGGTGTTGAATGATCCTGGAACCTGTATTGACCCCTGGTACACACTCTAGTGACCAGTCTCCAGTTAGACATTTTGCAGCTGATAGCAGTCTTTTGAGCCTGACAGTGAGCTAGTTTTCAGACCATCCCAGTGCCCGCTTTCTTAGTCTGTACTTCATCTGTTTGTTTATGAAGATATTATGGGAGACAGTGTCAGAAGCCTTACTAACATCAAGATGAAGACATTCACTGTTCTCCACTCATCCACCAAGCCAACAGTCTTTGTAGAAGTCTGACAGGTGGATCACATGTGATTTTCCCATGATAAATCCATGCTGATGGCTCCTAATCAGTTTCACATATTTTGGAAGTTACTTCCAGGATTAATTGCTCCACCATCTTCCCAGGGATTGAGGTAAGGTTGACTGGCCTGTAATCCCCCATATCCTGCTTCTCGACTTTCTTGAAAATAGGACTGATATGTTTTCTCTAATCTCTTTTTTTTCAGCTAAAGTTATCTAGAGAAGATCCTTAGATTGCATTTTTCTTTCCTTTATATAACTTGCTTGTTATTTTTGTAAAGGCACTTTTAATTTAGACACTGCAAATAATCCTTCCACTGAATTTAACTGTACTATATATTAGTTAAATTTTCACCTTACAGTTGGAAGCAGGTTAAATTTGTACCAAATATGAATAAGGTTGTAAGCTAAAAGTAGTGTAATATATCTTGTTAATTTTTTTTTCCTCACTTTCACTTCATTAGCTGGAAGCAGCCCAGGTTAATTGAGAGTGGGAACTCTATTCCAGACTATCATCTTTAGAGAACAATCAGTTTTCCTGAGAGCATCACAAAGAGGTTGTTAGGGAAGACACTTGTAAAAGCCTTCCTTTGATGCACACAAGAAATCATTTATGCAAGTGAGCAGCTCCCTACTATCCATCAGTATCAAACTTAGCAACATTCATTTTAGTCATGGAATGGGAAACTTGCAGATTGGTGGGGGCAAACCAGGACATCAGTCAAGCTGAATTGATTTAAATCATGGCTAAAAATTGATTTATTTTTTTTTTTAAAGGAGTGGGGAAGCTTTTGTGCATTTTATGTTATTTTCCTTGAAAATACTTTGTTTTTTCCAGCTGGCAAAAATGAAATGAAGTGTTTGGTAAATAGTGTTAGTCCTTTATGCTAAAGTAAGCATTGACTTCGCACTTCTATGCAATTATACAACCTAACATAAATATAGCTTATTTCTTAATATTTACGTATTCTTAATTTATAAAATAATCATTGGTACATTTCCTGCTTACCAAGCTAATGATTAATTTTGATTTGGGACATATACAGTTGCATCTTCATGGAAATTTGAATTCAATTAAAAATAAAGAAACAGAAACCTAGCATTATACACTTTCCCCCAAAACATATTCCACATTTAAAACTAGTGGAATTGAACTAAACAAAGCCAGTATCTTTACTGAATGGAGCAGATTGTTTCTAGATGTCATGGTCTTCTAATTCCTATAATTAATGTTTATCATCTTGAGATGTAAAAGCGCAGGTGGTTTTGGTCTGACAAGCCCATTATGATAAGGTGTTTATGATATCTTCCATGTTTTTGGAGAGTTATTCTGATCTATGGTTTATTACAATAATGAACTATTCCCAGATGTTAACAGGTGCTCTTTTTGCTGTGCAGAAAGTTAGTTTCCCTCAGCTTTGTTCTTTATACAACTTTGCTTGGGTGGTGGATTTAAGAATTCAGTTCATAATTTTTTACTTTTTTTTTTTTTAGTATTGCTTGTTTTGACAGAAGAAAAAGTATGAAGAAACTTGCCATAAAGTGCCTGTTTCTTTGGCTTGCTCCTTTCTATTTAGTCTCGTGTTGTACAACATGACGACTCTATGTATGTGCAGAGGTTAAATTATAGTTCAAGCCCTAACCCAGTCTTTGATCCAAGCTTTCTCAATAATAATAATAATAATAATAATAATAATAATAATAATAATAGTAATTTGTTCTTAGTGAAAGAAGGAACATGAATTTCTTAACATGCCTCAGCCAAATTTTTATATAAATTCTTCCTTGTCTGCTGTTGTCAAGTAAGGCCACACCATTTTATTGTCTGGGTCTGTGATGCGTGGGCC
Source organism: Agapornis roseicollis (assembly GCA_002631895.1). Classification (NCBI taxonomy): domain Eukaryota; kingdom Metazoa; phylum Chordata; class Aves; order Psittaciformes; family Psittacidae; genus Agapornis; species Agapornis roseicollis. Next base: position 266,593 of record NDXB01019583.1, read on the forward strand.
AGCAGGTCTCTCCATTCGGGTCTGGGGATCATCCTCCAGTTTGCCTTGACATGTAGCAGGGAAAAGGCTGCAGGATTGTCTCTTCCTGTTGTATCAGAACAAAATTCAGGCTGCCTCAGACTTCACACCATGTGAAATTCACACCAGTCAGTCGATCTGTTTCCTGGGACACATTGCAAGCAGTCAAACCCCAAGATGATCCCACTGTCAGGAGGAATTGGTAATGACTGAACCAAATGGTTGACATGATTACTGCAATGTGATTGCCTTCAGTGGTATTCTGCTGCCTTATCTGGCAATGAATTAGGTCTAAGATGCATAGGGGCAAATAAAGAATAAGGGAATGAAGTATAAACGTACGACTCAATAAATCTACCTCAGAATGTGCAGTATCTGAAAGGTTAATATAATTTGCAATAGCTGTCAGCACTCACATTAGCTCATATAATAAAGTGGTTTCTAAGAGATAACTGCGGACTTACTTATGTTGCTAACAGAAAAAAATCTGATAGCTGTGTTTTGGTGAATTTAACATGCAAGTAAAATTAACATCTTTGAAGAAGCAAGGTCTGTGGTATGTGAGTTTTGCTGCAGGAGCCCTGTAACATTTAAATCGATTTAATAGCAGTATCCAATAGTATTTGTTAAAACAGCATGTATATTGATTGCATGCTTATGTTTAGGCATTCTGTAGTCATGGATTGGTATTTGAAAAGCCAACAGCTTTTCCCATTTTCTGCAAACCCTATTTTAGGTCCTTAAAGCATGGACAATTAGTTTACAAGTTGGTGTCATTCTAATGTGCAGAGGAAGTGAAGGGTTTCAGATATAATTAAAATTGTGATAAAAGCTATTTTAGGTTAAATTCAGTGGATTGTTCCCCAGACCCCATTTGCTATTGACATAAAATTCTCGCTTTGCAGCCTTATCGTGGTTTAAGTTGTGCAACATGGCATTTGAGGATGTTAATTTCCACTGAGTTAATTTCCACATGCTTAAGCAGTTATAGACCAGAGTTCGATGAAGTGTGGTGGATCAGTCAGCACTTGGCTAGCTTCAAGTTTGTGCTTGTGCTCAAATTCCAGTGGAATCAAGCATGAGTCTAATCCACAGTCCAGTAATTAAAATACAGTTGAAAGACTCTGAGATGACAGGACTTTGGGGCAAGTCTAGGGTTCTCTGGGATTTCACTAAATTTGCAAATTGTACTGCTCAAGCCTAATGTTTTGCAAGTATGTAATTTTTTTCCCTGTGCTGGTACCCTCTGGAAGCCCATGTAAGGGCCTTGTGCACTGAGATGCTGAGCTGAACTGAGTGAGTTTATGAGTTAGCGGAAGAGTGAAAAATGAAGCAGGGTCTAAGTTCATGCCCTGACAGACTTGCCAGGGGAGGAAGAGAATAGTTGATTATCAAATGGAAATTCAGGGAGATTTGAGACCCAGTATGGCCTGTGAAGGAATGCCCCACCATTGTGTTTGCAGGTAAGTTCAGTGTTAAATTTTAATGCAAATATCCCCAAGTGTTGGTGTGCTTTTATGACTTGTATAATCAATGGAAAGAAGACATTTAAGAGTTTAGTCAGCAGAATAGTGATGGCTTAATGTCATCAGGTATAAAAGTTACCATCAGTTCTGTACAGTGGTTTGTATAACAGCTGTTGTTGCTTGCAAGTCACAAGTGGTAATCTTAAGATGATGGCAGTAAATTTTTTATGCTATACAGTCACCATTGAGTGATACACAGTGCACCAAAAATGTTTTACAGAAAAGGAGTTTATTTACTAACAGTTTAGAGGGGGTTACATTTTTTATTGTAGGTAGATTTCATTTCCCTCATTTGTAAATCTACTTTTTAGTTATTTTATTTCTGTATATAGTTGAGAAAGGAGGATATTATAATACACAGACATAACGCCTCTAAGAATGACTTGTAGTAAAATTTGGTATCTAAACAGCATGCTCCTAAGATTTAGTACCTTGAAACTTTTTAGAAATAAAAACGTGCTCTGTAGTGGATGAAAGGTGTTAATCCTCCTTTTTCTGTATGAAAAAGGTGAGATTATAAAAACAGGTTTTTGATTTATAATGTAATGTTGACTGTCCTTCTCCAAAAGTCAGAATACTTCTGGAAGAGGAAAGCCTTAATTTTTATGAGTTTTTTGGTTGGTTTTGGGAGAGAAGAAGGGGAGTGTGTGTTTGTGTGTGGTTTTTTGTTTGTTATTTTGTTTTGTTTTGGAGGTTTGTGTGTGTGTGTGTGTCATTTTTTTTAAGGTGAAGAGTGGCTGTCTGGTCAGGATATTTACATAATATGGTTCATTTGTTGATACTAATGTGGGATGAAGTTTATTTGAACTACTTTGAACATCTAAGAGAATCTGGAATTATTACAGGTTTAATTGGTTTCCAAGAGTCATAGCCTACATACTTTGTAGAATAAAGATGTTTCAAAAAGATGAATGAATAGGACTTTCAGACACGTTATATAAGGCATGTAGGAGGTCTCACCTGAAATTAACTAATGGAGAAGTCACATATTCACTTCAGATCTGTATTTGGGTGGGAAATTGGCTTAAAAATAACAAGAGTATTGTCAGTTCCTGTATTTTCTGTGCCTCTCAGCTTTAGAGTAGGTTTCTTGTATTACTTACTTGGGGTAATTTAAGCTATTTGAGCATTAGTAAAGCTAAAACACCCCACAACACTACAGGGGTTACTCAGAGGATTAAACATGGTTTAGAACATGTTTCTCCAACCTAAATACCCCGTAAGTCCTGTTCAGTGTGTCTGTTTGACTGATGTTGCATACCTGCGAGTAACCACTTTGCTTAGGGACGGAAGTGGAAGTGCTGGTAAATGAGATGTAGTCCTGCATCTCAGGACTGCAAAGCTGCTGTTGGATCTGTAAGGACAGGCAGAAAACACAGATGTGATTTCCACTTGTTACATTAGGTGGAGAGCTTCCTCAGGCTGTCAGTTCGTTGGAGATGCTGCAACTCTGTTTTGCTAAGGCTTTGGTTAGCATGCTGGGCACAATGCCCCATCCTTTCTTTACAAGAAAGTTGTATCCAATTTTTCTACACGGGCTACCCACAGCTTTTTCTGGTGTACTGTCATGTGGGAGTGGATGACACCCTGTTGCTGATATGCTTGAACTATGACTATCAGTGATTTCTATGTTCCACTTTTTGTTTGGGTTTTTGTGGTAGTTTTTGTTTTGTTTTCCCAAGTGAAGGCTCTGTCCTGAAAAGCATTAAATCCACAGTTTGTGTTCAGGGCTACTCAAAAAACATCTCCCTTGGAGACCTGTGCTTGATTCTTATAGTTGCTAGAAGCTGAGCAACACAGGTTGCATTTATTCTGCCTGTAGTAGACTTGCCACTGCAAACACTGACTTCAGTTGAAAACTTCTTTTGAGAGGGAGGAAATTTATTTGTTTGCATGCTTTTTTTTTTTCTTCTTGCCTGAGCATACTGGGAACCTGCCTGACAAAGATGAATGTGTTAGAACCTCAGAATGATGGGATGTTACAAGAAACAACAATATGACCTGAGGAGTTTGCTTTAGCAGTCAAGAAGCAATCTGCTGTCAAGCGATTGCTTTTCTTTCATTTGTGTATGCAATTTAAAAAGAAACTCTTCTACTTAGTAGAACTGATAGAGGGGAGGAGATAAAGGGATTATTTTCTAGTCTGAAAGTGTTTGCAATGGATAACCTTCATCTTATATTTTTGTTTCTGTTGGAAAGATCAATGGGAAATCTACCAGGAGGAAAGACAAAAGCATGTTGGAAGGCATACTGGAAGTGCTTTTCATGGGGTTTTTTAGTTTCCACTTACCTGGCTTCATTCAGGGAAGGGTTATGTATGCGAAAGTTTGTGTATTACTTCATCAGGTCTGTCTTGGTGCTCTCCATCCTGCAAAATACACTAAATAATCAAGTGGGGTTTTGCATGATGGACATTTAATAATTTCTCCTGTATTTGATTTGTTTATTGGAAAAAAAATATAATAATGGTGATTTCAGGCTGCTTTTTAAGAGGGGCAGGCTGGGTTTTATTCACAATTAAGCTTAGTTTTCCTGCTGTTTTGTTCTTTTCATAATTACTGAGTAGTGCAATGCTCTAAGATGCCCCTTGTCGACAGCTGATAGGTATATCAGACTCATTTAAACAGCCTCTAAATGTTACTGCCCTCCTACCTTTTTTTTGTGACAGCATGGGTCTGCTTGAAACAGCCTTGTTGAGGAAAATAAATACAATATCCCATTCTTTATCTTGCCATGACCCTCTTCACCCTTACTGCTGAGATGCTAAATTAGTCATTTTGCTCCTAACACAGTAGATCCTGTTATTATATAGAAGTGCACCCTGAAATGTCCTTTTCACTGAAAAGAGCCCTCTGCGGTGTGTAATGCAGTGAGAAAAATCTCTACTTTCAGAATTGCATTTTTAGTTTTCAGTTGACCTGCTTAGAATTTGTCTTCAAATTACTTCATATGTCCTCAAAACACATTGGCACATACTGGGTGTTTGACATCTTGCATAACTTTTTCAAGGTTATTAGCGTTTTTCAATAGGAGGTAGCTGTTATGCAGGTGGCACTAAAAAATGAAAAGCCTTGCTAAATACCATAGGATAGATAGAGGAAAAACAACCACTTTTTTTCCCCCTTCTCTGCTTTTGCTGTATTTCCTTTTTGGTTTGCCATGAGATAAAAAAGTATTGACAGTGAAGCAATGTTTCTGAGTCACTGGTGAGTGCACAGATAGTACATGTAGGTATTTAGGAGCTAGTGCTGTTCATAATTTATAATGATGGGCAAAAGTGAAAGCTTTGTGATTAAAGTCCAAATATGTTCCTTGCACTTCTGTTTGAATGTGCTGTGGGCTGTTGGAATAGCAAACAGTGGTTAAAAACTTGTTGCTTTAACAAAGCAGAATTATTTTATTTTCAAGTCCTTCAAGTAGTAATGTCACAGGTATCATACAAGTTCTTACTGTGCTTAGTGTTTAATCTCTTTGTAGACAGAGTGCAGACAGGACGAAATATAAGTAAAGAAAAATGTTAGGATATGAGGAGGAGGTGGTGACCTTCCCAAAGTTATTGGATGCTTCAGTGATATCAGTTGAAATATTGAATCTTAAATATTGTATTCAATTTCAGTCCCCTTATTCCCTAAAGAGAGAGATCAAAGAGAAAGCAGAAGTTACTCAAGAACCTGACTAATGTCCATGATGACTTCTGCATGAGGGAATACTGAAAAAAAGAAGGTAAAAAATTAAAAATTGCACTATGTACAACTGCAGTTTGAAGAGCGGAGTAAAAGAAGAATCTTGTCAGGTTAGTATGGCTTTCATAGATGCTTCTGGTGTCTTTACATTAATTTCAGTGGGAGTCTCTATCTAGACCAGCTAGAAATCTTAAACACAAGCAGGATGAAATTATGAATGGAAAAGCCTATTCCAGATGAATTTTTCTGCCTATCCTATCCCATGGAACAAGATGAAGGGACTAATTGAAACACAACCGTAACAAATCAGGTACTATTGTTGCAGCATACAGGTAGCAGGTGGTGTCCTAATGACTACTGCAGTTTGTTTACCATTGTGTTTCCTTCCATACCAAAGATAGCTGAGAAATTTTGTTATCATAGGAAAGAAACATTGTTCTGTTCTGTTTACTGAGAGTACACAGCTAACTGTGGCTGTCACTGAGCACTCAAACTTTCTTTTTAAGATTGCTGTGAATAGTTGTACTCTTGCCAGTTAATGTGAGTAGGAATGCCAGTGTGGAGAGTAAAATATGGAAAATAATGCGGTGTTTTATAAAGCACCTGCCATACTCTAGCATGCTAAAGCACTTACTAAAGAGATGTTGAGATGGATAATATATGACAGTGCCTATAAGCAAATACATCACCTGTTAAGCTTGCAGCAATAGAACAGGCATTCAGCCATAAGCACCATTAAAACTGCTATTGAAAGGAAGATTTGGCTAGACCTCTAAGGAATAACCCCTTGTAAATGTGCCTCATTAAAAAAAATTGTAATAATCATCATAGAAATTATAGCACTACAAATCTAAACAAGACTGGAAAGACCTTGAGATACTCAGTAGTCTGTTCGTTGGCCTCCAAAGCCGGCTGAATTTAATACCTGGGTTTTTTTTTTAGCACAGAAATCTGCATGAAATAATAGAGCTACAATGTGGTCCACACTTTATTCATGTAAAGACTTATCCTAGTAATTGATGCAAATTTTCCTAACTTTGATTATGGTAGGTGCATTGCTGCTTGTCCTAGCCAGGATACAGTGGAGACAAGCTTATTCCATGGAGTGTACAACTTTCTTTCAGATCTGATGATAATGAAAATGCCTTTGATTTTTTTTTTTTTCCTCTAGTCTAAATAGTCCCAGTATATTTAAACTTTCTACATGGTTCCTCCTTTGAGACTTGTGATTTCTGTTACTATCTTTGGACTCTTTCCAATAGCTTCACATTTCTCTATAAATGTTATGCCAAAAAAATTGACTCTTTTTCCTTCCTGCTAGACAAAAGGAAAGTTGTGCTTCCTATTTCATGGAGTATATAATTCTGTACTCCTGTTTATAGTCCTGTCGGATGATTTTTATTTTTTTAATCACATTTTGAAGTTATATTCAGCTCATGGTCTGTTATAACCTCTGATCCTCTTCTGAAAGAAGCTGCCATCTAGCTACTTAATTGCTGTGCTGTAGGTATGCAGCTGTCTGCCAAAGTACAGAAACCTGCACTTGCCCTTGTTGAATTGTTCTGTTTCTGACCAGTTCTCTAGTTTAACAAAAGAATTTTGAGTTCCAGCCCTATTATCTGACATACCTGCATCATCAGCTCTTGATTGGCAGATTTAAGTGTGTCCTCTGTTCAGTTATGTGGATTTCTAATGAAAACACTCTCTGAAACTAGATCAAGATCAGATCCTTGCAAAAACCCACTCAGTACACCTTTGAATTTTTAATAGAGAGCTGTTAATATGTTGGGGGGGGGGAAGGTCATGTAAGCAACAAATTTTGCCTTCATTAATAATCTCCTGTAGAAAATGTATGTTTACAAAAAAAGGTCTGTGAGGGAGCCACCTGCCTTTTCTTTGGTAATACATTTTGAAAGGCAAAAAAGGGGGACAAGGAATCTCCCAATTTCTGGCCTGTGCTGGTGTTTCCACACTGTTTCACAGTGAGCTGGAATACCAGGTGAAATTTTTAATCATAGAATCATAGAATAGTTAGCATTGGAAAGGACCTTAAGATCATCTAGTTCCAACCCCCCTGCCATAAGCAGGGACACCCCACACTAAACCATGCCATGCAAGGCTTCGTTGATGGTGTGTAAGAAACAGTACTGGTTATTCCTGTGTGCTTAAGTAGGGTGTTACAGTTGAGAAATGATCTTACAGCACAAAAGAAAAAAAGAAAAACGATGGAGGGGCTTGTTTACACATTAGTAACTATGTGTTTGTTGATAGTTGAATGGCCAAATTAGGGTATTCTGTGGCTGTTTTACTAGCTTTGATCGATATGTTTTTGTGGATTGGACTCCTGTAATTACTAGATGCTGGTTATAATGCAGATGACAGTTGCCGGAGAAGAAACAAATATGAAAGTATCATTTCAAATATCAAAGAATAGTCTTTTGCATTCAGAACTTACATTCTATCTTCTTTACTGATGTATACTTCATGTCATTATGGAATATTGTGTGTCATGAATATATTAAGTGACATACTGAAGAATACATAGAATTCAATGTAAAATATCCTTTTTTGTGGAGAGAGATGGACAAGCAGCAGCATGACTATAACTAGATGTAAAGTCATTAATATTCTTAACACAGTGACTTACTGGTGATGTCTTGTTTGCCTGTGGAATTGAAACAAACACTGATTAATATGAATCCAAGTCTGCTGATAATTACACTAATTGCTCACAGGTTGCTAATAATAAACGTGATTTTTGACAGGGATTGTAGAAGTTAGCATGGCAGATGTACTGGCTGCACTAAATTTGATGCTTGTGGAACTTAAACTGAATGAAGTGTGGACACCTTCAGGATTGAGGTCAACATGGTAGTTATTTGAATAGTTGAATGCAGGACATTCACAGAGATGTAATGTTACTTACATGAACTAGTTTTGAGTGTACCTGGTATGTCAGAAGGCCATGTTTTAATGTTCTCAATAAACAGGTTAGAGTTCAGGCCTTAAACTGAAAATTACTGCCCAGAGATACATCTAGTGCAGGATTGGGGCATCAGAACTGAACGTGATTTTATAGCTATCTTCATGAGGCTTACCTGGCAATGAGTTGGGTGCCACCCTTCTGCAAAGTGGTGAATTTCAGCCTTAAGTGTGAGTGTGTCATCTTCAGGTGTACCAGGAGATACCTTTCTATGTTTATTTTTCAGTTTACAGCAAACTTAGTAAACGTGCAATAAAAAGTACAGCAGGTTAACAGAACACTGAAACTTAGCTCTTCTTTTCTGATGAAACATTTTCCTTTACCTGCTTCATATGATGTCCACTCCACATGGTATCAAAATAAACATTGCAGCAGAGAAATCATTAAGTCATTTGAAAGTATGAAAGAGAAGAGACAGTAAAGAGCTTTCCCTGGTTTGCTACTTTGCTGCTAGAAGAAGCTGTCTTTAAGACTTCAAGGAAAAGGAGCTTTACTGAGTGCTTTATAGTTATTTTTAATTCATGTAGTATTAAAGAAGACTGAATGCCCACAACAGGTCTGTGCTAGCAATAATGCAAGAAAAGACCTTTCCTCTGCTTCTGTCTTAATTAAAAAGCATCAGCCTGGAAGCAAGAGGTTGTAATTTTTTATTGTTTTTTGTTCTTTCTGTCTGCCTGTACACAGTATTTGATCTTTTTCTGTAATTATGAACAGAAGTGTTGATTGTAATGGTGTAGTTATATGTGATTTTGCAATTGTCTGTGATTGAAGGCCCCTCTGCTGGATGTATTTCTTCTTTAACTGATGTTGCAATGTTAACATCATACCTCAATTGCTTTCTTTCCCTTAGAGCTGTGTTTCTTGATAGCTCTGTAGTAAAAAGTAAATGAGAATAGAAAAGACAGGCTTCAGTTTCATTCTGCTTAAATTCTATTTTTCATACCTGTTTCTTAAACTTTGCTATGCAGTAAGCTTAACATTTTTACTTTACTTTTTTCCTAAGTAACTTTACTTTAAAAAAAAAAGTGTTTCTTTTGTGGCATTACTCTTCAGCTTTAAAGAATATTTAGACATTCCTACCCAGTTTATTGATCCTTATTTAGCAAGACTCCTCTCTGTGGCATCAAGGAATGAACTACGGAGTGAAAGTAATCAGCAGCTACTTGAGTCAATATAATTATTCTACTCTGCTTCCCAGCAGATGACAGAAAGAAGAATTGGGAAAAGAGAGTTTTCAGCCCAGATGCCAATGTGTGTGTTAGAATGGCAGAAAATTACTGTAGGTGGGTTTAGTTTGCACCTACAGAAGTTGGATATTTAGAATTCTGCAGTTTTGGTTAGATGCATTTTAATAAATTGCCAGTTCAAGTTTAGGCATTCGGTAGATCTGTAGATAGATCAGCTTCATTTGACATGATGAACATGATTTTGTCTACTCAGCCTCGAAAGTACAATCCAATACTCATATTTTAATGTTGTCTAGAAAATGAGGCAATGTGACATGCTAGGCCAGATTTTGTTATATCAAATTGCAAGCTGGACAAATTTCCTCTAATTCCTTTGGTTCTCTTGAGTATACATAGTGTAGCAGCATTAAAATGAAATTATTTTTTTTTTTTAAGACTCAATAAGGTAATAATAACTACAGAGGGAAAAAAATCATGATCAGTCACTGTATTTGTTATGTGATGGCCTTTGGATTAAAGGATTTGGGAAACTAACTTTGAAATTAGCAGGTGTACAAAATAAAACAAGTCTAAACCATAGTTTTTATTTAATAGCTCTGGGCAGTTTTCCTGGAACTCCAGGAATTTAATATTGAAAAAATATTAGTACACATAAATCTGTGTCTGTCTCAATTTGATGTTGTATAAATGCTGGTTATATTTTCCTTTTGAGTGAGACCTGATTGCCCTTACCTTTTGTAACAACTACTTATGGCAATAGTCCATTCTGTTTAAGTATATAAGGAGGAGAGATTGTGGCCATTCCTTTTTACCTTAAGTCATTGTGACCTTCTGAGGTCCCATGTAGTTGATTCTGGCCTCAGCAAGTCACCATTTCCTACTTCCTTGCACATTTGGGACATGCAATTAGGATTTGATTTCCAAGCATCCTACAACGCTTTTAAGTCACACTATGGATTTGCTCTTACTGTGCCCTCTGATCACGGTAAAGATTATCATTTAGAATTATTTAGCATTAATATGTGGTATCCATCACTACTGACTTCACATGTCTTTCTTATTGCTTACCCTGGTGACACTAGGCATGACAATTTTCCTTTCTAGATGCTGTATTTTGTATCTAGTCTGCTTGGCTTGGAGGGCTAGTACCATGGTAGTAATGCATGGTGTAGAAGGCATCCTCTTTGCTTTTTCATGACAATGACTAGATTTGCTTTCTTTTTCTTTTAATCCAAAGTTGTTATGGGTATTGTTCTTGGGCCTTGGTTCTGCAAAACTCTTGATTAAATGCTGACTGCTGTGCCAGGCCAGCACCCATAAGCTTTGTCCCCAGCAGAACCAAGTCCTAAGACTGATGATGTGATACTGCTTTTGGCTATCTTTTCAGTGGTAAATATAGGTCTGGGTATGTATTGCATTTATTTGAATCTCAGATGACTCTCAGTTCTCACAACTGATACAGGAGAGACAAGCCATCACGTAGCATTTTTTCCTGGTCAGACTGGCATGCTGACACAATTCACTCTGAGCCAAGACCAGCAGTGGGGTTAGGTTTAATGTGAAACTTCCCCACAAGAGGCCCCTAACAAAGATATAATTTCCTCATGAAAACAAATGCTATCTTTGATTCTGGTAAACATAGTGATCAGAGGTGAAATCCTAGTTAAAAGATGATGATATGTGAATTCCAATCTCGTTTGCAGGCCAGCCCTGCTATGGAATAGACACAGTGGCAATGTTCTGTTCTATGCCACTTTACTCAGTTTGTTACCACCTTCTTTCATATCCCTGTTTGCCTCAGTAACTCTTAATTTATTTACCTTCCCATCTCCCCTAAGTGTTTCCTGCTTCTCCACTTGATCTCTCCTGTTTATACTAAGAATGTGATTATAATTACACTCATGTTGAGGCCTGTGCAGTTTGATACAATACAAACAGAGCAGTGGCTCTGAACTTCTTGCTCAAGAAATGCCTTGAGCAAGGCTTTGCCTTGCCTTAAGACAAGAATGGCCTTAAAAATTCTACATATTGAGGAAGAGCTTGTTTCAATGGTAATAGCTTGGTATTTCTGAATTGTTCGGCATGATTCCTAATAAGTGATGTTTGTCAAGCTGCTTTTGAAACGTTTTGATTCTATTCACAGCAGCAACTATACTCCTTAAATTGTTGATAAAATGATACTGCAAACCACAAAAAACCCCAACATCTGAGCATGGAGTAAAGATGCCAATATAGTCAAGATAATATAGAAAGAAAAAATAAGTGACAGACAAGATGTTAAAGTACAGCACTTTTGAACTGGGAGCTGCTGCACTAATAGGTATAAATAATGCAGTACTTCTCCCATGGGGGTGTTATAGAGCTTAATTGGTTAATGGCTGAAAAGATGCTATGTAGACCTGTGCTATCTAAGATCAGAGTGCTGTTTAATTAAAGTCTAAATGTTGCTGTGTAACCTGTATATCTGTCGGTATGTCCAACTGGTGTCAATGGTGATTCAACCCATGGATCATACTGCTGGACATGTTTAACATTTAGCAAGGTAAGTATGGCTATGTTTCTGTAAATCAGCCTGCATTAATAAATTATTTGCCAATAGGACCACTTTCTTTTATAATGAAAATGTTAGATTACTTTTTAATACGATGATGCTTTGCACACTTTTCAAATTTCCTTACACTAAAAGGTAGCTATGTCCCTTTGAAAATGAAGCATTCAAATTTATAATATAAAGAGTATAATATAAAATTATTGTATACCTGGCTCTAAAAGCATGTTAAATTTATATCCAAAATGATGAATAAGTATAAATTGTGGGACTAAATGGTAGGAACGTGGAGTGTCTCTCTTTTGCAAGTTCCTTTTATGGAGAAATAATACCTGTAAACTCCTGGAGCTGATTTATTTCTTAGGTCTTTTTAGGGAGAATAGATTTTAACATCTGTTTTGACAGAGCAGCTGAAATTTTGTCTTTGCCTTGTTTCATTGTGACTTGTGAGGGCACCTCAAGAAAGGCGGATCTTTTTCATTTTTCTGTATCTGGCCTTGTGGGTAATGTTTTTCTCATTTGCTTGTATGAGGTTTCAATAATTTAGTGGCTTCATACATGACAGTACCTGTTAGTTCACTTCGTACATTGTAATTTATTTGTGAAGACTATCACTAGAAGTAATTTCTAGGAAGAATCCAGATGAATTCTAGATCTTAGAATGGCTTGTAGGCCCTTTTAGAAGTTAGTACCTGTTATTAATTCTGAGTCTGATTAATTTTTATCTTTAAATACTCCCATTCATCAATTTATATTGTTTTCTTCCAAAGCTTATGAAGATGAAAAGCAAATGAAAGTTTGGTTTGTTTTTTTTTTTATTTCCCTTCCCCTTTTCTCTATTAACCATTTGGTTTATACTGCCCTAGCTTGGTATCTTACTGCTAACCTCTGTGTGGCTGCCAAGGTTTCTTGCACAATCTGCTTGACAAGTGGCTTATTCATTAAAATTTCAGCCCTGTTCCTCAGCGAAGTGGTATGCCCCAGGCAGGGAAATGTGGTTCCTTCCATAGAAGTCTTCTAATCTTTTCCTTAAATGCTTTGTCAGAGCCTGTTACAGATAAGTGAAGATGCTGCAGTTTGAATTAGAGATGACTTCTTTGTGTAAGTGTGATCATACATTTCCTAACTGGGAGGTGTTGGACTGCAGTGGAGTCTCCACTGCAAATAACCTGTTTTCCTTTTTGATACTGAAGTCTATGAGACCTAGATTCTGAAGTAAAATCCATAGAGAATTTTTTCTCCCATTTTTTTTTTTTTTATCCTTGTTTGACTGTTAAAATATACATAGTCCTGGTAAAGGCTCTGTCTGTTCAGACTTGCATTATTTCTCTAATGGAGAAAGACCAAGGCACAGTACTGTAGCTGAGTTGGAGTTTGAGCTGAGATCAAGTTCACATCACAGGTCTGAGATGTAGCTCTCTAGCTCAAGATGATAACAAATATGGGAAACTGATCTCCTTAGAGCTTTGTGTGACAGAAAACTGATGTGACACAAAACGTACAATATCCCAGCACTACTTGGGGTTGAAACACACTAAGAAAGGCTAGTTCAATTGAAATAATACATACGTATTAAACCCATGAAATAACTTCCTGCTTTCAAATATTAATTATTTTCTCAAAAAATTACTAAGGAGGGCATCTGGAGATCTGTGATGAGTCATTGATTTCCCCAGTTCTCTCAAGAATGGAAGGAAGTTGTGGGAATCAGAGTACTACCAGGAAGATAGAAGATAAAGCTGAAGACTTCTAGACTTTGAACTGGGTGATTCATGTTAGGTGCCTCCTCTAGCATGAGCCATCTAAATCATTTGATTTTCTTTGCGTTTTGCAGGCTGGATTTGTATCCTAAGTTTAATTTTTCACTGTGCCACATGAAGTGTCTGAAACTTGGGTATTTGGACATGTTGGATGTTTTGCTGATGAAGGTCAAATGTAGTCCATGAGGTAGCATGTATGTTGGCTCTGGCATGTAAGATGTTGCTGTGTTTCTTTTTGCTTTCCCTGGAGGAGGCAGGCAGTCATGATTTGATCAGTAACTGATATCTTGGGAGATGAAGGGTATCTTCTTTGTCTACCACAGGCATCTCCAGAGGGCTAGGCTGCTTCCATTGCCATTGCCGAAGAGGTGCAGCATTTCCCTGGAAGGGATTTTGCAGCTTCCTGGTGGGCCCACCAGGAGGATCCAGCACTTTTGGGGTCTGTGGTTGAGCCATTCTGCCTTAAATTCTAAAAATAAAGCATATACCTATAACCTTATACTTCCCTGCAGTATGAGTCTTCATTCCAGAGGGACCACTAACACATGGGAATGCACCTATAGGTGACTTTCTTTACATCAGAAGCAGTGATGAAGTTCAGAAGGTTCTGCTGTTTCAGAAGTGCAGAACGTACCACATTTATCACTCTCCATGCTGTGGAGTTGTTTATGGTGTAGTGTTTTGGATTACTATCATGAAAATGATTATATTTTTCCTCTGCTGTCCTTTGTGCTATTACCCAGTCTGAATATGCCTCATTCTTGGCAGTTAATAACGGACTGCAAAAGAATTATTACTCCCTCCTGCTGATAAGGTAGGATGAGGTCTCTGGTTTTATCTGAATGGTATAGTTTATCAGTGAGAACTAAGAAAGTATACCAGTACACAAAAGTACTGCTATTATCTGATTTCTAAACAACGTAATTTTTACTCAGATAAAACTCCATAAGAGTATGCTCTTGATGGCATATACGTATAAAGAAAAATACAGATAATTGAGTTGCGGATAGTGGTGGAATAAAGAATGCGAAAGAGATCCTGGTAGTTTTGACTGCAGTGAAGATTTTGTAGGTATTTAAAAGTCTCTGTCTCTTTCATCTGGCAGTTATTTACAGTATGTCTTCTAAGGAAGACAGCTAGTTGGCAACTTTCTCAAGGTATTGGAAAAAGAATATTCCCTCAGTGGGCAAAGGTAGTGTTTTGCATCCCTTGCAAAGTTGACGTATTTTAAAAGCGGGAAACACATTTGAGAATGCTTAAGGGTGATTTCTACATTGCCTTTGTGTAGTCTGTAATTTGCAATGTAATGCATTCAAATTATATTTTTGTAATGAGGACTTCCCCTTAAAATATGGAATTGACTGTTGTGTTTTGTCTCATTGTGGAGGGAGGGAAGAATACAGGTACATCAGTAGGAGCTCAGGTCACAGCTGCTTAATTACTAGTAGAGTTTTATGTGCCTTAATCATCATGTACTATTAGAAGTTTTCACCAAAGGGCATAATCAATATTTCTTCAGTGAAAAACAAACCTGGTTTTAGTTTGTGAAAAAGAAAATTAAGAAATAATTAAGGTAAAAATAAAATTACATATTGTTTCTGAGCAGTGGTGATTTTTTTCTTAATCTACTGTTGTGTGTGTATATATACACACATGATATTTTTTGTAGTTGTTGATCGTTTCTTTCCTCTGAATATGTTTATTTTGCTTTTATTAATCTGTTTTGCGGTTGGTTTGTTTTTTATTGTTCAACCACAAATGATATGCTTGGACTGCTCACCTTAAGCGTCTTGAGTTTTGCATGTGTTTGATGTCTTTCCAGAAGACCAGAAGTCTAAATTTGTTTGCTTTTGATCTTTAACTTCTTATGTCGATTATGGTGTATACTTTTCTCTCTTAAAAAATTATATACTCTAAATAATTCAGCAGTTTGTTCTTATTAGCTTGCTGGCCACAAATTCCTGTGTGTGGGTACTGTACTTCTGAGCTGCTTAAACCAAATTCACTACAGGTTGTCACTACCTGATTATGTCAATCTTTGAAGCAGTTTTATGCCAAATCATACAGCTGCAGAGTTTGCAAATATTTTGACTACTGAAACACATTTTACCTGTCTTAAATCCTGTGTCTTGAGAAGTATTATCCTTTCAATAAGTAGGAAACTTATGGATAAACCTGAACAATCTCAGAGCTGTCACTTTATCAGGGGAACTAGTTCCTGTAGCAGCCTTTGCAGGACCACAGGAGTAACTGAAACTTGTTGTGGTGCGATGGGAATGTGACATATGTCATCATTCACAACATCCAACCAGAAACTGAATGGGAAGTCTAAACATGATTCAAAACATTTTAAATCTGGTGCTTGCTCAGAGATCACTGCAGAAGTGTGTCCCCCTCTCCAAGGGGGGACTTGCTGCCCACTATTGACAATCTTGGCACATGCTGTAGTTCTGAAGAACAGTGAAGGTTGTTGGTGTGCCTCAGAAGTATGGACTATATTTTATGTAGTTGCCTTCAGGTGCTCATGGATATAAGGCAAGGCATTAACATATTGTCTGACCATTGTTCAGACAATAGGTATCTGGATCAGTGAAAAAGGTGTGTGGTTGTTAATAACTTCTATTTCATATTTAAGAAGGTCTTACATGTAACACTGAGAGAAAACATGGTATGCCTTATCCCAGAAAAGGTGTTTTAATATTCTCTCAATATTGCATGCTTCAAAATGTTGCCGAAAGTGACATCATGATTACTGTATCACTGTTAGAGAGCAGACAGCAAGCCAGCTTCTGACATATTTTTGCTTCAGATAAGAAAAATAACAAAAGTTATTCTGTATGTTTCTTGGAACCTGCTGATGGATTCTTAACTAGATGAATTCCAAGAACATGACAAAATTAAGAGCCGAATACTTGAAGGCTGTGTTATCTTGCCTGGTGCTTTGTAGTGCATGCAATATTTTGTTCCGTTGGGTGTTCAGCTATCTTCAGGGACATCTGTAAATGTTCTGCCCTTGGAAGCTCAGGTTATAGAATGGATCTATTCTAAGTTACCTGCAAGGCTATTTCAGAGGTCTGTGTGTGTAACATAAATTCAGCATGCTCAGTAAAAATGATAGTCTTGTTCTGGTGTGCAACAATATATCTGCATTTTAAAATGAACTTGAAAAAAGTCTGAGCTCATTGTTAGTATTGCATGCAAAATAATTTCTGTTATATCCTATGCAATGTAGTTACGGTTCATGGTAATACAATGATATTTGCTGCTGTATGCCTACATGGTTTTCAAAACTGAAATTCAGTGCTTAGCTAAATTGCTCAGCAGACTGGTAAATGTCCAATTTTAGCAGCCTGGCATATGTTTATAGTTTTTGTTTTAACATATGCTATGTTGGTTGAACTCCCCTCCCCACACATACGGTAGATAAAAGCTGTCACATCACAAAATGGTGGCAGCCCAACTTTTCTAACGTTTTCTATGGCACTTCAGAGTCTTGCATTAATTAGCTATTCTTGGATAGGAGACAGACTCTCATCTTTGTAGAATTTTGGTTTCAAACCCATCATGTACTTCGGTTTATGTGTGCAGTTGCCCATCTGTGTTTCTGCAGCCATAAACAGTGAAAAGCTCAGGGCATACAGAAAAAAGGTCAGCAAGAATGAGGATGCCCTTTGTTCACAGATATGAATACCTAGCAAATGGCCCTGAAAGCCCATTTCATTCACTGGGGGGCTCTAGTTTGCTCAAGCAAGAACATTCTCTCTCCTCTTTTCCACTTTCCTAGGATAGGTGGGTGAATAAAACAATACAGGTGCACAGTCCTTTTTCTTTTATTGTGAGCTGCTAAACTATCCCTCTTTTCCCCTCCTTTTTCAGGGCAGGTGTAAGGAGGAATTTCACCGAGTCTGCAATTCTTTTCTAAACCTCAGTGGAGTAGAGGGGAATTGTGACAAATACCACTGCAGCTGTGATAATGCTGACTTAATCCTCCCTGTACTGTGACATGGAAACCTGGATTTAGACATGAAAGGGCATGCCTTAACAGTACAGCAATATGATCCCTTATCACATCTAACTGCCTTTTGCATGTGCTCCAAAGTCACAGTATTTTTTGGCCTTCAGTCTGCTGTTTCCCTGTTGTTAAGCTCCTGACAGCGGTGCACTTCTGCACATGCATTGTCTACCGTGCTGCTGCATGCGGGTGATTGTTTCTCTGTGGGGGATGAGGGAGCCTTGCTCAGCAACTGAAACTACTGTAGAAACAGCACAGGGTATGTGATAGAGCACTGACATTGGCAAGTGTGATCACATCTGTGCCAGGTCTGTCCACAGCATGGACAGGACTGTTTAGATGTCTTCATCCCTAGGTGTCATGTTTGCCACCCTTCTGCCTTCTGGTCTACCTTGAAGCTGCTCAAAAGCTCATACTCATGTGCAGGCATGGTTCCAAATGTATCACCAAAACAGAATGACAATAGCATCCCTGTCAAAAATCCCAGTTCCTGCAGTTGTATTAGACATCCCAGAATGGAGATACAGGGAGAGGCCTGTGGAGTTGCAGAAGTACCTGAGAACGTGACAGTGGCAGTGTGAATGTAAGAACGTGTGTATAGAAGAAGGTGGGCCTGATACTTGCGTGTCCTCCTGTAGTGCTTTGAGAAGTCCCACTGGGAGCTGCTGGAAGGGCAGCTTGCTTCCAAAACTGTTCATCACCTCTCAGCTGTAAGTCAGAGCCATTGTCAAGGCCAGAGACTGTGACACACTGGTAATGCTGGTGGAATGCTTTACCATCTTTGGATCATAGATGCCAGTGGTGGTTGTTCAGTGTTTATTTCCCATTTATGTATTTGTTTTTAGCTGCAGGATCTACAGCTGCTGTTTGGCTTGCTGTGGTTCTTAGCTGGCTGACAGTCTTAGCTGTAAGATTGAGGTTTTGTCAGTGTGCACAGAAGCCAGTTGTTTGTTTGTTTGTTTGTTTTTTACTGACAAATAATAAGCATGATGGAAATTAAGCTAGAAAATCATAAATGTCAACTGTGCTTTTTCAGATCTTTAGGTAGTTGTCCACTAGAAACAAGTGTCTGCTAGAAGTGAGCATAAGTAATTAGTGTATCCTTCACATCACCTTTTTATTTCTAGCAGAAAGGTAAAGAGATTGCTCTATTTTCCAGTGTTGCTCTCCACTCCAGTAAATATTTCTTTGATTTGGAAGTTTCTTGTATGGTGTAAGAAGTATGAACATGGCTTTTTCCTTCCTTCTAAATGGCTTCTGTCCCCAAATGCAATGTATCACCAGTTGAGTTGAGCTAAACCAAGTACCATTTTTCTGCAGTGATCTTGGACGTAGCATGCATGAGTCTGTGGTGGGAGAGGGGAGCAGAAGAGTGCTGGTGAAAGACTTCAGTGGTTTTGGCACTCTTGTGTGATACCATGCTAGTGGCTCTTTTATGGCCTGTTTGCTGTTGTTTGTAGCACTTGGACATTGGATAACATAGGATAACTGCAACTTTTCACAGTAGATTTTGCTTTAGATTGGAATAATAGTGCATATAATAATTTAACTTTAAGGCGCAAGCATAATGTTAGGATGAAAACTATGAAAACTGATACAAGTTCATCTGTAGTTTTTTTTCCTGTAGGAGTTTGTGAAGAGTATATACATTTGCTCAGAAAAGTTAGTGTTTCTGAGCTATCAGAAACTGTTAGCAGTGTTGTTCATTGCAAATACTGAAAAATCACACACACACAAACACACACACACACACCCCAGCACTTACTGTTCATGTTCTCGTTTATTTTTCCACAAAGTTACAATCGTGAGATGTACTGCTTATGTGAAAGTTAAACTTGTCATATGGTTGTCTAATTCTCAAAGAAATGGTATTTAGGAAAGCAGCAAACATCACGAGACTCACGATAGTCACGAGAGTTTTTCATACATTACAGTTATGTGTAAGTTTTGGGTTTAATTTTTTAGAAAACTAAATGTATGGGCAGATGGTGATATTTACTTACGGGAAGCTGCATTCATTATCTGACTAGAAGTGGGTATTTCAAACAGCTGTTCAAATATGAGAACTCCCTTTCCATGAAGGAGAACTTATGTTTGGGGAAAATGGAGACTCTTCTCAAAACGTAAGGCTATCCCCTCGTTTAGTCTATGTCAGAGGGGTTACTGGTGTGTATGTAAATTCTTTTATGGAAGAACCTTATTAGTAATGGCCAAGAAATAATTTGGTGAAATATTTTGCAAGTTTAAAAAAAAAAAAGGTCAATTTTTCTTAAAAGTTTCAAAACTCAATAAAAGTTCTAAAAGCCATAGCTGCTCTTTTTTCTTAAGATATTCAACCAGAAAAAGGGTTAAACCAAATAATTAGTTATTTTATGCTGCCCTGCCAAATATAATTTCTGACTACACAACTTGCTTTGATTTTGATTTATTGAGATACAGTACTTCAGGAAATAGACCTATGGAGAACATCCAGGCATAATCCAGATGAAAGGAAGCCAAACATGAACATACCTGTTTCCTTTTCCAGATCTGTTTTGGGGGGGACTTAAAGAGTATGAAAAATAATCTTAGTTTGTTCATTCTTTCTTTATGTTCATTTTTCTTATGTTCTTGAGGAATGCTAGTCAGCATCTGTGATCCTAGTGAAAAGATGGAAAGCTCTCCCTTTCTTGGCAGTGGTCTATTCATTGCTTATGTACTTTATTCCCCCATTTCTTGAAGACAACTTTTACGGGAAAGTCTTTTGCCCAGGGAACCTGTGGCCCTGGATTTCTTGGTTCATAAAGAAATACAATCCAGTTTATTGTTTGGAGCAGATCCCTTTCCTCAGTTGCTTAACTTCTAATGCCTCTGTTTTCCCATTCCATAATAAGCAAATTATAATGCTTAATCGTTTTACTGTAACCTATGCTAATGTTTTTTAAGCCAAAATACAAATTTTCAAGTGACTTTTCATCTCAGAGTGGGCTTATGCATTTGGAGTGACTGAAGGGCTATCATCCTCAAAACTTTGTTTTTAGAGTTACCTCTTTGAACACCACAGAGTAATACTGCTGTGTACACGTGAAGCACAAAGCCTGCTTGTAAACAGGGCAGATGTGTAAAGGTGGCCCTTTGATAGGAAGTAAGTTGTTCAGTTCAGACATCTTTCAGAATCTCATCACTTCTATGACCTTCCTGATATTTGACAAGCCTCCCTGCCTGATGCAGTGTTGTTAGCCATGAAAGCAGCCATTCTGGGAACATGGGGCTTTATGCTCACCCCAGAATGCTAACTTTGGTTCTGACTGTGTGGAGCTTTTATTGTGAATCTTACGTGATACTCATATATGAACTTAATATACTGCTTATATACCAATATATGCCTTGTGCTCTTTCCATCGGTTGGTTGGTCTTTTGTTTGTTTGTTTGTTTTCACAGTGGTTCAGTGGTTTGAAAAGTTTAACTGGTTTTGTTTGACATTAAGTATGAATTAGTGGTGGTTGCATAGTGTGTGCCACATGCATCTGGCTGATGTGGAATGCCTTCCATAGCTTCTGCTAATGGGGGGAGATGATAAAACAATAAGTTAATGCTTGGGGTTTTATTATGAGCAAGTCCGTTACTGTTGAAGGGTGTTGTTAAATATCTAATCTAGGTTTTTCAGAAATAGCATTCAGTTATTGCCTTGTATTTTAACCAGATTGAAAATAACATTCCAAAGAAGGCCTGATGTTTATTCAGCTGTAAGAGTAGCAGTATCTGGAATGGGGTTAAAGCTAGGTCTGGAGTCATTAATACTGATGCAATGGTACAGAGGACTGATAATTGAATAAGATATCCTAGCTGAAATTTGAAGTCAAAATAGTGGTTTGTAATGGGAACTTTGTCCTATTAATCAAGCAGATATTTGGATTTCGCTTGTCCCTGAGATAGTAGCAATTTCTGCAGCAAGCTTGCAGTCCGTAACTCAGTTTTTAATTTTTTAATTTTATTTCTTTCTCTAGATCATAAGAGTTTGCAATGGCAATGCTCTGGAAATTCATGAGAGTAGCTAAGTATTCTAAAACAGTTTTGCCACCAAAAGTGAAGGTAAAAGGAATTCCCACCTGTTTGAGGCATTCTTCATCCAAGTCTGTACCTTCAGAGTTTGCTACCAGCACACCCTGCTCAACTACTGTGGAACTGCTTGGTAAAGCTTATGCTCAAGATGACTACAGCAGTGTCACAGAGAAGATTCTTTCCAAGGTGGGGAAGAACTTGCACAACAAAAAGCATCATCCTTTGTGGCTAATCAAGGAGCAGATAAAGGACCACTTCTACAAGCAATATGTAGGACGCCGTGGGAATCCACTTTTTTCTGTCTATGACGGTCTTTCTCCTGTGGTTACAGTACAGCAGAATTTTGATAGTTTGCTTATCCCACAGAACCATGCCAGCAGAAGTAAAGAGGATAACTACTACTTGAATCGTGGCCACATGCTAAGAGCACATACATCAGCTCATCAGTGGGACTTGATACACTCTGGCCTAGATGCCTTTCTGGCAGTGGGAGATGTCTACCGCCGTGATACGATTGATAACACCCACTACCCAGTCTTCCATCAGATGGAAGGAGTTCGGCTCTTCTCCTGTCATGAGGTAGGAATTCTCTAACTGAGGTGAAAGTTTTTGGGTAAGTTGCATGGTCTTGTTATTTACTTTAAACAAAATGCATGCACATGAATGTGTGTACAGCAACAGGTGTTATGCTGTACATTGATATATAGGTCAAGTGATCAGTCATGTAGTAGTAATACTTGTAATTTGGGAAAAATATAAGTGGAAGATGTTGAATTTGAAAACAAGTATAAACTTCCCCAGAAAAATGTGAAAAAGTAGAAAGAGAATATTTGTGAAAGCTAGCAAAAGAAAACATTATCTAAAAGAAATAACTTGTTCAGCTAATGATCTGCATGATTCAGTTCTAATTCTATCACAAGTCTCTTCCAGTGGGGTCACTTGACTAAAAACTTTGTCATATTTATACTTGAAGGACTCACAGATGTGAGTTGTTGCAGCTAGATCCAGGATGCAGCTTTTATTCTGTCAACTTTTTTGCTTTTAATAGCTCCAAACTTGTAAATTAATGTCTTTTTAAATGAATTGTCCCATTTTTCATCTCATTCTAAAGATGCATTGAAGGATTCATGTGTTGCAGCTAATAGTTATGGGTGTGCAATACATGCACAATAGAGGCATCAACTAAAAAGCTGTAGGTAGATGTCCAAGACAGCATTTATATATTTTGTTGGCAGAGCTTGTATGTTCTGCAAGTGCTTGAGTGTCATTAAGTATTCTGCTGTATCATTGATCAATGGTAAATATAAGCCCATTTGTGTTCCAAACAATAATTGATTTGTATAATTTGTGTATGCCTGTAGCAATACTGCCAAATTCACATTTCTATGACTGAAACTACCTTATTCTAATAATACTGAGATATATGTTGTTCTTAATGTGGTTGCAGTGGTGATTGGCAGGAGCTTGGCAGGAAGCCTGATTGGTTTTGGATGCCTGAGGGAAAGCTAGGGTAATCATAGAACATTGCCTTTTCTGCTGGTGGACAGGGTTTGTGCTGCCTAAATGGGTGTTTCCCACTCTATGTGGTTGCTGCTTCTTCCACTTTGAAAACATAGCTGCCTCTGCAGATGTCCTGTGAGTAATGTGGTGTTGAATACAGGCTGCAACTGCTTCTTTGATAACCAAGAAATGGGAATGCAGATTTATCTAGTCTTGTTTGCTTGCTGTTCTTTTCCTGTATGCATGATTATGAATACAGTCAAGGTATATGCAAGAGAAAAATGTACAATCCTACATTAAGATAATGCTATTTCTTAATGTTTTATGTTCATGACAATGTGTTGGGTTTTTTTTTTTTTAACTTGAGCAGGAGTTCAGGTATTTAGATGGAAAGCGTTTGATTTTTATCTGTCACAAAATTATATCATTGATGTTCATGCAGGATAGAATTTCTGCAAACTTTGGTGTGATCTAATTATTGAAAATATTGTTCATGAATATGCCTTAAGAAATTTTGATCCTAATGACAGACTGATTTTTAGCTCGCTACAAATTTAGTATTAGTAATAACAGCAATAATAGGATTTTAATAGCTGGGAAGACAGTTACAGAAATACTCACTGACATTTATCTAGAAATACATAATGTGTAACAGTCTGATTCATTGCACTGTAGATTGCCTGTTTCTTTTTCTCTTCTTTCTTTTCCCCCAAGAAAATAATTGAGGTGTTATTGTCAATGAATGATGAATTTGAAGTTAGCTATGCACTGGAAAATGTGTCTATCTCTAAAGAATGGAAGACCAGCTGGCTTTCCATACTGATAAAGAAAGAATAGTGGTATTGTGTACAGTGTGAAAAGTCTTGTCTATTGGGCAACGTGCATAAATTCTAAACCTGAGCATGATCTAAAGCATCCTTTATTTGCTTCAGTTGCACATTAAAGAGTGAGAGAGTCTTGCAGTATGTAAAACTTCTTACAATCATCATCACAAGAGCCTTGTGGGAAATTCCACTGGGGACTGTTTCTGTGTTTTATATTCTGGTACCCTGTTCAAAATAACCCAAATTTAAATAATTCTGGAAGGAACTGTCTGAGTGGAACAAAGACTGAATGGAGGCAATACTACATGGGATAAATATTTTTATATGCGTTTATTTAAACCCATGTTTAAGTTGTAAACCACTGAGAAAAAAACATGTGAATGTCAAAGCTTGTTACCTCTGTCTCAGGCTTTTCATTCATAACCAGAGTAGACTCTCTCGCAAGAGGAAATTTGCATGGTACCAAAGACAAGTACCTTTGAAACTAAGGGGAAGAACTGTTAGCTCTTATCTACAAGCTTTAGGTGCATTTTGTCCTATAGACAATACAATAATCTTACATGCTGTAGTCAGCTTAGTGCTCTTCTTTGTTCTTTCGATTTATACATTTATCATTTGCAGCAAAAGTGACCACAGAACTGAGGAAGGCTTGAACAAAACACATAACCTAGAGTGATTTTATAGCAACTTGAATTCAGAGGAATTTGAGATCTCATCTCAGCTTGTTAGGAGGGAAAAAAGGTCAGATTATTCTCACCTGAGATTTTAGGTGGGGTAAGAAAGATATAGAGAAGTCTCTCCCCCTTACAAATATCAAATTCTGTAGTCAAGGCTAGGTTAAAACTTTTGCCCTCTGACTGAAACCTTTAGTTAAAATTAATAACTTGGAAGTAAGAGCAGGAAAAACAAATCGCAGTTAAGCAGCTTTACAGTGTCTAAGATGCTTGTGAGCTATTTGCTTCTTTGGGTATACTATTTCTCATGAGGGTTAGAAAGTTATTTTTGTGAGAGAAAATCTATGATTTGAAGATGGTCAGATAACTTTTCTGCAGCTCTGTATGAGTGCAGATATTAAAGTACTAAAGAAAATTCCTATCTTTCAAACTAAGTCATTGCTAAAAGTTAGAATAATTCATGCCGCAGTTTCCCATAAACTTATTAAAAATGTCCTTGGACAGCTATCAAAGAACTTCTGCAAATCATCAGTGTGTTTTAAAATACTTTAGGTAATCATTACCTGAATGTAACGTATACGTTAGAAACTAACTAACAGAAATAATTAAACCCAGTTCCAAAATACCTTCACAAATAATTTTCAAAATTCTGGACATAAAATCATAGAATCATAGAATGGTTTGGTTTGGATGGGACCAGAAAGATCATCTTCCACTAGAACAGGTTGCTCAAACCCCCATCGAACTTGGCCTTGAACACTGCCCAGGGATGGGGCAGCCATAGCTTCTCTGGGCAACCTGTTCCAGTGCATCAGACCCTCATACTGAAGAATTTCTTCCTAATACCTAATCTAAATCTCTCCTCCATCTGTTTAAAGCCATTCCGCCTTGTCCTGTCACTACATGCCTTTGTAAGAAGTTGCTTTCCAAATTCCTTGTTGGTTCCTTTAGGTACTGGAAAAGTGCTATAAAGCGTCCCTTGAGCTTTCTCTTTTCCAGGCTGAACGACCCCAACTCTCTCAGCCTGTCTTCACAGGAGAGGTGCTGCAGCCCTCTGACCATCTTTGTGGCCTTCCTCTGGACTTGCTCCAACAGGTCCATGTCCCTGTTGTGTTGAGGTCCCCAGAGCTGAATGCAGTGCTGCAGGTGGGGTCTCACAAGAGCAGAGTAGAGGGGGAGAATCACCTCCTTCAACCTGCTGAACATGCTCCTTTTGGTACAACCCAGCATACAGTTTTGCTGCAAGTGCACACTGCAGGCTCGTGCTTAGCTTGAAATAAAGTTTTTAAATGAGCTTTTTATCTTAAAGAGTACCCCCAAATGGTGCTTCTTTTGTATTTTCTTCCACCAGCATACCAGAATGCCTGTTTTCCTTCTAAAGGGCATATAGTGTTTTTATTTTTCCCTTGTATGGCATATCACTGTTTTTCTAATCCTTTGGGTTGGCAATCTTGATACTGTGTAGTCAGGTTTGAACTGTCAAACTTTTCAGGGTGGATTAGAAAACAAACAATTTCTGTGCCGTGCTGTGTTCTTCAGTTTGGTTCTTTACTTGCCACAATTCATAGAAAAGAGCAAAGAAAATTAAATCCCACTTTATGGATTTTAGCCAGCAGAGGGAGCCAGTATAAACCCAATGGCAATCGCAGAACATTATTCAGTTGACAACAAATAATGTTTACACATTGGAAGGAGACTTCATAAGGTATTTTATGTATGTATTGAATTATACATAAATTTTAAGGGGAACAGATGTGAAAACATAGAAATTGCTTCTCTAATTTAGTAACCTTGTTCCAATGGAGACCAATACCAGATTGCTCAGATAAAGAAATTATGCTCTCATCAGGCTCCTTTGTGCTAAACATCTGAAAGCTATAAATAGGAAGGCTGCAAAGAAGTAGGAGGGATACATCTTTATCCTGCATTAAAATACTTTAGGTGGAAACAGCAGCTTTTTTGTTAGGGTATAATGGAAAACTGTAAATATTCCAGTTAAAAATAAAGTCTGTTCTTCCAAAGCAGTATATATGTATAACAGCAAAAGAATTGTAACTTCATAGTGTTGGTGTCCTGAAATGTGAAGACACTTGTCCTAGGTAACAGAACTGCATATTTTCTGTTATTCATATAAATATATACTCCTTTCCTCATCTTTTCATACTTGTGTACCATGGCCACATTCCTTGTGTATTGTTTAACAAAACTGAAAAAAATTGCTTTAGAATCATAGGCTAGAAGAGAATTGTTTATGTTGGAAAAGACCTTTATGATCCTCAAGTCCCACCATTATCCTACTGCTGCTTTTATCCTTATGCTTTGGGGTAGGTGTGAGCACCTGGTTGACCTCCACTTTTTTAGGTTTTTTTACACCAATGCATGCTATCCTAGGTGTTCACTTGCAAAACTAGTGTTACTAAATCTGACTTCTCCAAAATCCTGTCTCTTACTGCAGCTTTGGACACTGTGCTTCAGTTCTGACATTCTATCAAAGGAAAGTACTTTTAGAGCATATGCAAGAATATTTGTGTACGTAACTGAGAGTCACAATAGAAATGGTTAGCTGGGCACTGGGAACAAACATTTTAAAAGGCATAAGTGGCCCAGAAAAGGCCGCTTATTAGCAACTT
This sequence comes from Agapornis roseicollis, assembly GCA_002631895.1. Taxonomy (NCBI): domain Eukaryota; kingdom Metazoa; phylum Chordata; class Aves; order Psittaciformes; family Psittacidae; genus Agapornis; species Agapornis roseicollis. The sequence goes on from NDXB01019583.1 coordinate 293,979, forward strand.
GAGAATAGGGTTGTGAGCAATGCATCAGTCCCAAGGAGCCTGAGAGAGCAGGGGAGCGTGTACCAGAGCAGGAGCACCTAAACTAGATCCGCCATGTTAAGAAAAAGAGCAGCCGTGTTACTTGCATAGAATAACGTAAGGTGACTTTATTCCTGAAGGCTGCAATTTGCCTGAGTGGTAGGAATAAAGGGCCTGATAACAAGAATAAATTTCTTCAGGTGGAACTGACCTCTGTCTTGTGGATGCGTGCCGGAGTTGTGAACATTGTATTAGTCAGTATTTTCCAAGTTGTGGTGTATATATCATGCCATAATAAATAGAGCTTCACTGGTCCGAGGATCCATGTTGTGTTCTTTGTCATTTTTAGTTGAAAATATGACAACAAAGGGCATCCGAGGGTCTGAGATTTTCGTAGTGGTCCATGGTCTATAAAGTTTGGAGGGCACAAGTGCATCTTTTACTGCAAAGACTTTTATGTAAAATATTTTTTCAAGCTTCCTGTCTTTGTCTCATCCAGCTAAAACAACAGCAACAAAACCCAGAAAAAAAATCCAACCATGCTTTTCAGAATAAAGCAGTTAAGTCTGTTCAATGTGATATGTAAAGTGTGGGGGGGAACAAAGAGCAAAATGTCTGCAAGTGTATTTGGGAAGTCTAAAGTGCTTAAAAATAAAGGAATTTTTATTGCCACAGGAACATAACTGAATCCTATCATATATGTCTCATTATTAATAACTGATACCTGTGTAACAGTGTTGCTTTTCTTTGTTGTTAAAAACATCTGCATGGTTTTCCTGTACATGTGGTGGTGATTTTGTTGGTTTTTTTTCAGAGATGCTTCGATTAGGTTAATTAAAAAACAAACCAGAAACAGAAAGAACTGTTCTCTGCTGTAACTTGTGGACTGAAAATGGAAGGATCCAGAAACTAAGGTGACCACGTGGAAGCTTGTTGTTTGAAGTGTTTTTTGCCATTTTTTCCTGAAACAAATACTTATTGATAAGCAGTAAAGAGCATTCTGCTGCACAGACAGTAGGCTCTGTATCTCTTTGGTGCTTGGAATTGCCTTGATGGGAGTGCAGGTTTACAAGTGTAGCCATCCCGATGGCTGACTGGGACTGGCATTAGGTTTTCTTTTTGATAAGTCATTTTTAAGTGGCATCATCCTTATGATTCTTGATCCATCAGTGGAGTGTTACAGCACATTAAAAATGTTGTGGAAATGATTTGGTGTTTGTAAGTGGATTTAGAGTGCAGGTCTTTTTTCACTTACAGGAATAAATATCCTAATAAATATTAGGGCCAACGAGTCCAAATGTATTTGGTGTGGCATGGTTGAGTGTTGCCACATGCAGATTTTCATGCAGAGCGAGTCTTAAGTGCCAGTTTGTCTGTGAGTATAAGTACATGAGCTTTATATATTCATTGTCTTAATTGCTGGTATGTGCATGATTGACAGGAGGAATACACAACTGCATTGTGCAAAGACAGGATATAGTTACAGATCTTTCTGATCTGAAACCTATTATGAACGCCAGCCTGTAAAGAGAAACTTGATCTTGGACTAAATCCTAAATGTATGGATAATGAAGTGATGGAAATTAAAAGAAGTCTGTCAAGTGACTGAAGAAATGTTGGAGTCTTTATGAAAATCCCATCTGTGACTTCTGCCCTCCGTGCCAGGCTGACAAATACTGTAGGAGCACAGCTCTGTATTTGCACAGTTAAAACTCAGTATCTTCTGGCCATTGCATGTTACCAAATTTTACTTTATTCTTATTACGAGTTAAATTGTGAGTAAATTTCATGCCACATTGTTAAAGTCACTTTAAGTCCTTTCAGCTTTCCCCTTTGTAATGCAGCATCTGTCAGATATGCTGAAAACCCTTTTTTTTTTTTTTAATACTGATTTTGTTTCCCCTTCTGCACACCTTCACTTAAAGAAGAAACTTCTTGTTCTTACTGTAGGCAGACACATAGGTGCTCAGTTTATGGCTACAGGAAATTTCTTTTCTAGTAGTAGTAGTGACTGATCATATTCAAAACAATAACACAGTGCATTTTATTTGAGTCTGCATTGAAGGAATACATGTATGTGAAACTGTGGCATCTTGGATGTGTCAGTGTTTTATACAATAGAGTTATATTTGGGTTGGTTTTTTTTTTCCATTTGCTCAGATATGTGTTTGAGAAGAATTGACATCAGAAAGGAGTGGCTGTAGGTGATTCTTCATTTTATTCAAGCTTTGACTTTCCTGGCTTTATGTATATAGAAATGTTGAAGCGTTTCTAATCTTAGACATGTACTTAGCACAGTTCAGTCATTGTAATAGTGAAATTGGTGTATCAGTTTAAAGGTGCTCATATTTACATAGCAGTGTCAGTGAATGGAAAGAAGGGAATAAACGTTAATAAACCTGTAAGGCTTTTTTTTTTTCTTTTCTTTTGCCTGTCAGTATAACCCTGTCTACAGCTGTGCTGGAGTTGATGGGAGCTGTTGGAGCCTCTGTGGAGAATACCAAAGTGCCTTTCTGTGCTTGACTGTAAGGGGGAATATTTCCTTGCTGCTACCTGTTTCCTGGGAACTCCCCTAAGGCTGTGCTTTCACAAGCTGTGCAAAGTGACATAGATTCATGCCTATGCCAAAAGTGGGCCAGCCCCGTCACGCATGCCAGCATATCTCTTCATGCTGCCAGTGTGCAGATAAGTGATTGCTGAACTGAATTTGACCATTTTCACATTGCTTAGTTTCTTCCCTTCTCCTGGGTTACATCTCATCCAGATCCACCTCCCAGCCTGACTCAGTGCATAGCTGCATGGCACTTGTCCTGGCACAGAGAAGGAGATGGTACATCTGGCTGGTTTGGCATGATGAGGAGGCAGGCAGGTTAGAGGGCTGGGGTATGACTATATCTATTTACTCTGTGATTCTTGCATGTATTTTGTTGCTACATCTGATATAATCTACTAAAATGGAATTTTGCTTCAGACAGTAATCATAATATCAACAGTTCAGGAATAATACAGTGGTAAGGAAAAGTACTTCTATGTACTTATGAAGCACAGAATCATAGAATAGTTAGGGTTGGAAAGGACCTTAAGATCATCCAGTTCCAATCCCCCTGCCATAAGCAGGGACACCTCACACTAAACCATGACACCCAATGCTTCATCCAACTTGGCCTTGAATACCGCCAGGGATGGAGCATTCACAACTACCCTGGGCAACCCATTCCAGTGCCTCTCCACCCTTACAGTAAAGAACTTAAAGAACTTTCTCCTTATATCCAATCTAAACTTCCCCTAAGTTTGAACCCGTTACCCTTTGTCCTGTCACTACAGTCCCTAATGAAGAGCCCCTCCCCAACATCCCTGTAGGCCCCCTTCAGCTACTGGAAGGCTGCTATGAGGTCTCCATGCAGCCTTCTCTTCTCCAGGCTGAACAGTCCCAACTCTCTCAGCCTGTCTTCATATGGGAGGTGCTCCAATCCCCTGATCATCCTCGTGGCCCTCCTCTGGACTTGCTCCAACTACTCCATGTCCTTTTTATGTTGAGGACACCAGAACTGCACACAATACTGCAGGTGAGGTCTCACGAGAGCAGAATAGAGGGGCAGGATCACCTCCTTCGACCTGCTGGTCACGCTTCTTTTGATGCAGCCCAGGATACGCTTGGCTTTCTGGGCTGAAAGTGCACACTGCAGTTGACTCATGTTAAGTTTCTCATCGACCACCACCCCCAAGTCCTTCTCTGTAGGGCTGCTCTCAATCTCTTCTTTGCCCAACCTGTAGCTGTTCCTGGGATTGCTCCGACCCAGATTAGGACCTTGCACTTGGCATGGTTAAACTTCATGAGGTTGGCATCAGCCCACCTCACAAGCGTGTCAAGGGTCCTTCTGGATGGTATTCCTTCCCTCCAGCGTATTCACCGTATACACACACCTTGGTGTCATGGGCAAACTTGCTGAGGGCACACGCAATTCCACTGTCCATGTCACTGACAAAAGTTGTTGAACAAGTGTTGCATTTTAAAGGCAGTGTCCAGATTACCTGTTCTTGCAGCAGTGGGGGCAGTGGAAGTAATGGAGGCAAAGAGGATGAAGAGAATTTTATGTTCCAAAGTACTGCTGGTGGGGGAAAATAAGAACTACATCTTCTAATGTGTAAATACAGTATATTCTGATGCAAGGGGGGAGCATCTCTGTGGCCTGAAAGCTATTTCTGGCTTACTGAGGATAGTCTCTTCAGTCACTAGAAAGCAAAAGTAGCTACTTGTAGAGGGTAGTTCAGAGCAGTAACCTAATTTAGCCACTCCAGGTTCCTGTGTGGGGAAGCCTGTGTCTGTTGACCACTCAGTAAGCCTAAAATGATTAGCTTGCCTAGGCTAATGCTGGCTACTGTGAACACCCTCTGGCTTTCAAAACCACATGCTAGAAGACTGACCTGCCCTGCTGACAGTAAATCAGTTGTAGGGTGGGTATTATCTGCTTCTTACAGCCAGTGCAGAACTAATGGCAGTAGGAAGAAATGAGTTTAATCTTTCAGGTGAGCACTTGAATAAAGAATCTGTTATTTAAAGGTGTAATACCTAGCTTTGTCAAGTTGCTACCTCTTGATTGTTAAAGGCATTTTTGTTAGACTGATGGATAATAATTTTATTCGGTATTTCTCTTTTTATTTTGCATTTTTCTGAAGCATGCTAAGGAGATCAACTTGAGAGGTGTTTTCTCAGTCTGCCAGCCAAGCCTCCTTCTGACTAGCAATCCACAGTTAAATGCTACTGGTGGGATTTTTTTATTCCCTCAATCCATTTTGCTGCTAGTTTGTATGCTACCTAAACTCTGCCTCCTTCTGCATGCACTGTGTCTGCATGAAACCTGCTAGAAGCTAGTCTTAATTAATTGTGCCCAGCACTTGTAGACTATCAGAGGTTCACTTGAGCTTTATTTAGAGCATTTAGTGCACTGAAGTCATCAAACTGCAATTAAAACCATTTCCGTGAGTACCTGCGAGTTGTGAAGGTTACTCACAGTTTGTGGCATCTCCTCAGTCAGAGACAGTTATGTTGGGAGGCTTACTGTGAAGAAAATATCAATGCATGTGCTTTCCCTCTGTATGCTTGCTTGAATGTGGGAAAGTGGAGGAGAAGGGGTACGAAAGGGCACTAGAAGCAAGTGTTACGAATAGCTCTCCCTGTCCTCTGGGCTGAACAGAGGTGGGGTTTGTACAGCTGTAAGGATTTCCAACACGAATACTGTTTAGGGTGTAAAACTGCCTGCTTGTCTCCCTGAAACACAGAGCCTCCAACAGTGTGCCTTAGTGAGAGTGTATCATTGGTCTGAGAGGATGTACATTTGCCAGTACCTGTCTGTCTGGGATCACCTGATCAGAAACGTATGGAGATGCATAGAAAACTGAGATCTTGAACTTGCAGCAGATGTGGTAGAGAGTGGTCTCTGCATGAAGAGCAGGTCTGTCACATCCCAAATACAGTCTGCTCTTGTGCTTTGTGATATATCTGAAAACCTCAGACTAAAACCAGGAATCCTTAAATGCCCCATAGACAAAATTTCTGTGCACAGAGAAGTGCTGTATGGGTGAAAACACAGGAAAATAGTAGTCCTTAAATAAATAAACTACTCAAGGTGAATCAAATATAAGCAGCTAAAGTTTTTGTTAAGCTGTGTTGTGTGTGATTGGTGTTTGGATTTTGATTAGTTGGTTGGTTTTGGATTTATTTGTTTGGATTTGTTTGGATTTTCCGTTTGTTTGCAGTTTTCAAGTTCATTTGATTACAGCTTTTAAAAAGTGTTGGGTGTTTTGGTATTTCTTTTACAGCATTCAATTACTAAAAAAGTACTGTAATAAATGCCACTTTGTATTATAGTTTTTGGGGATATAATTTATGTGTACTGTAGCTTGTTCTGTGTGTTAATATTCAAAGTAATGGCATCAGAAAAAAAATGTTTCTTTTATAGATTTTTTCCTGTATCATGTTATTTGAAGATATGGTACAGAATAAAACGAATCTTATTGTTTGAGTATTTTTGTTCTTGCAATGATTTTTCTCTGTGCTTAGCGAGCAGAATTTTGTAAGATCAGTCTTTACATTTTTGTTTTTCATGGTGCAGATTTAGCAGGTAAGATTCCCACTTGAATCAATATAACTTCATTTCTGTTTTCGTTTGGAAAGTCATTGATGGAATGCACTGGTGTTCTTGTGGTTTTATTCTAGTTGTTCTCCAACATTAAGGATGGTGAAGGTTTGCAGTTGTTTGAGCAAGGTCATCGCACTGCACACAAGCAAGAGTGTCACACCATGGAGGCAGTGAGGCTGGTGGAGTTCAACCTGAAGCAAGTGCTCACAAAGCTCATGACTCACATCTTTGGTAATGGTAGGTTCATGTGCCTTTTTTCCTGGTCTGCTGATGGCTGTAGGCATCTGGACTTTTGAGAAACATTTTGCTGCATAATAAAACCAGGAGGGTTAAGGGGGATGTTGGCAGTTGGTAAACTGAAAAAGCAGTGTGTCTTTTTTCTAATGAGAGTTACAGTAATTTTAGGAATTTTCATTGACATTTTTTACTATTACATTTTTGTCTAGAGTTTTGCCAGGGTTCCCATCCAGTGTTTTTCAATGTCAGTGTAAATGTCTATTGATTGACCTTTCAGCTGTAACCTGTATTTATACGTATTGTTCTTTAATACTCTCATATCCGCACCTTGTAAAATTACTGAGCACAGCACAAGAGGCCACACACACTCCTTTCTTGTTTGTTTTGGTTTTTTTTTTTTTTTCTAAATACTGGTTCCTGCAGCACTGTTGAATCATCAGGTTTTTGTGAAAATGTTTCGGTATGCAGCATGTCAGGTTAATATAGTGGGCATGAATGCAGGTAGCAACACATGCCAAACCCAACTACAGGCACTTGGCTGGCACGTGTTTGAGGGAACTCGGTGACCTCCTGCACAAAGCTGTGCAGGACCCTGCATGCTACCTCATGGGCCGCCTGTGTCTGCAGAGAGACAGAGTGTGGCTGCAGTGCTGCATCTGGGGATGCATCAGAGCTTGGGCGTTGCTGAGGAGGGTGCAGGGCAATGATCACATCTCACATAGGCAGCATGGGATTGACAGGAGAAAGGAAGGGGCATGTACATTCGTGTGCTGCTTTGCTACATGTGCACACAAAGTGCCTTGAGCATTTCCCTTGTGCAGAGAAATTAAACCTTGCAGCTGAGGGGAGATGGTGTTTGCTAAGTTTGCACCAAGCTGAAAAATAATTGTTTTTCGGTACATAGAGTGGAACGAGGAAGGGTAATGAATGTCTGTGTATACAAATGAAATATCCTTTCTTCAGAAATACCTGCTTTCAGTTTCAGGAACTGAATTTATAAATGGCCTCAGTCAAAATTGCTATGTTAATGCTATTTCCTGGCAAGGAGGTTGCTCTCCTGAACTGATTCATTTTTCTGTTGAGGAAATACTGGGTAGTACTAGAATGCATGAGGTATTCTGGCTGCTTTCAGAGTTCTTTTAAGATTTCTGCTCTATTTCTAGTAGCTCCAAGAGTGCACTGATAATGGTAACAAGTTCTGTGTATGACTACGTGAATATTTTTCTGACATTCTAAACTTGAATTTACCGTAAGCAAAAATTTTACCAGCTTTTGTTCTATTCTACCTGGACACAAACATTTTAAGTTCCTGAGTTCAGATTTTCTTGTGGTTGTATTTTATTTAACAGTGGACTTCTGAAGCCTACAAAATTAGGATCAAAGTGAGTAATAGTGAGAAAGATATTTTTAGATCACCCTCAGAGGCTGAGGCTGTTCTTTAAAGTGAGCAATTTCTAGGAGTTATTAGTGATATCTGAGACTGCAGTGGCATCCTTCTCTAACTGTTGACAGATGCTCCACTTTAAGCTTCAGTATATTGCTATTACTAGTTCTTCTACAGTCCATACAGTAGCTCAACAGATATTAAACAAATTATTCTTAAATGAGCATAAACCTACAGACTTAAAGTAGGTAACACCTTCTTGCTGTAAGGGTTTTATATTTCTGTGCCCCCAAAATTTTTCATGAAATAGAAAGATACAGTTAGTGATAGAAACTTAATTATGTTTCCCTTTCCCCCCATTCATATTTCCCCAATATTAAGCTCTCTCCCCATCACTACCTTCATCTTTTAAGCTTATAATACAAACAGGAAGGTAATATTCAAAGAAGCAAACTTTGTGCCAAGCACTGTACATGAGACGGATACAGTGCAAGTGACCTGGGGCACACGTAGTTAAACTTGTCTTTTGACAACTGTCATCTTTTTAACTTCCATTTTACTCTTCAATTTACACAACACTTGTGATTACTTTTTTTTTTTGTCTCAACACCTGTAGATTTTAACTCAAAATTTTAAATGTATTTTACTTCATCTGTTGCTCATGGAAGAATTATGACTTTTCCCTCTCTAAAGATATTCCATAAGGGCTTGTGTTCTGCTAAAAGCAAAAATTTCATCCCTCGTAGACTTCACATCAGTTGTATTCTTTACAGCCTGTGCTGTCAGCAGAATATTGCAGTGAAGTTGCACATCTTTTCTAGCAGAATAGTGTGATCATTGATGCTGTAAGCTACTGAAATGTTCCATTGTCACACAGTCAACTGTTATTCATAGCCAGATTGTTTAGATTGCAGATTAAGTCTACCATGCACATTATTTTTGCATAAACTATCTTAGCCTGAAGTCCTGGAGTTGGATAGCTGTGTTTCTGCAGTGCTTCTCTGGGAATTTGCCTGCTCAGGTTGATGATAGATTAAGGATATCTGCAGAAAGGTCACATCTTTTATTTTATTTTTTTTTTCTTTCATTTTTCTGGGTTAGTTTTCATAATACTCAATGAGGCAGTTTCACTTTACCTGACTCATCCAATGCTATTTGGATGCTTTAGTGCTATATATGTCAGTAAACAATATAACAAAAGTTGCTTAGAGATCACTAGGTTGTAATAAGGAAGGTCAAAGACCTTATAAAAAAATCATAGAATCATAAAATAGTTAGGGTTGGAAAGGACCTTAAGATCATCTAGTTCCAACCTCCCTGCCATAAGCAGGGACACCTCACACTAAACCATGACACCCAATGCTTCATCCAACTTGGCCTTGAACACTGCCAGGGATGGAGCATTCACAACTACCCTGGGCAACCCATTCCAGTGCCTCTCCACCCTAACAGGAAAGAATTTCTTCCTTATATCCAATCTAAACCTCTCCTGTTTAACTTTGAAACCGTTACCGCTTGTCACTACAGTCCCTAATGAAGAGTCCATCCCCAGCACCCCTATTGGCCCCCTTCAGATACTGAAGGCTGCTATGAGGTCTCCATGCAGCCTTCTCTTCCCCAGGCTAAACAGTCCCAACTTTCTCAGCTTGTCTTCATGTGGGGGATGCCCCAGTCCCCTGATCATCCTCGTGGCCCTCCTCAGGACTTGTTCCAACAGCTCCATGTCCTTTTTATGTTGAGGACACCAGAACGGCACACAATACTGCAGGTGAGGTCTCACGAGAGCAGAGTAGAGGGGCAGGATCACCTCCCTTGACCTGCTGGTCATGCTTCTTCTGATGCAGCCCAGGATACGCTCGGCTTTCTGGGCTGCAAGCACACAGTGCAGGCAGCTCATGTTCATTTTCTCATCGACCACCACCCCCAAGTCCTTCTCTGTAGGGCTGCTCTCAATCTCCTCTTTGCCCAGCCTGTAGCTGTGCCTGGGATTGCTCTGACCCAGGTGTAGGACCTTGCACTTGTCATGGTAAAACTTCATGAGGTTGGCATCAGCCCACCTCACAAGCGTGTCAAGGGTCCTTCTGGATGGCATTCCTTCCCTCCAGCATATCCACCATACCACACAGCTTGGTGTCATGGGTAAACTTGCTTAGGGCTCACTCAATCCCGCTGCCCATGTCAGCTACAAAGATGTTGAACAAGACCGGTCCCAACACCAATCCCTGAGGGACACCACTCATCACTGGCCTCCAGCCAGACACTGAGCCATTGACCACAACTCTTTGTGTGTGGCCATCCAGCCAGTTCTTTATCCACTGAGTGGTCCACCTATCAAATTGATGTCTCTCCAATTNATTGACCACATTGTGTGTGGCCATCCAGCCAGTTCTTTATCCACTGAGTGGTCCACCTATCAAATTGATGTCTCTCCAATTTAGAGACAAGGATGTCGTGTGGGATTGTGTCGAACACTCTGCACAAGTCCAGGTAGATGATGTCAACTGCTCTACCCCTGTCCATCAGTTCCGTAGCCTCATCATAGAAGGCCACCAGATTGGTCAGGCAGGATTTCCCCTTAGTGAAGCCATGCTGGCTGCCACCAAGCACCCTGTTGTTTTTCATGTGCCTCAGCATGCCTTCCAGGAGAATCTGCTCCAGGATTTTGCCAGGCACAGAGGTGAGACTGACTGGTCTGTAATTCACCGGGTCATCCATTTTCCCCTTCTTGAAAATGGGGGTTATATTTCCCTTTTTCCAGTTGTAACGATCTTCACCTGAATGCCATGATTTTTCCAATATGATGGCCAGTGGCTTAGCAACTTCACTCACCAGCTCCTTCAGGACCTGTGGATGGATTTCATCAGGTCCCATGGACTTGTACACGTTCAGGTTCTTAAGATGGTCTCCAACCAGATCCTCTTCTACAGTAGCCCCAAGGTCTTCATTCTCACAGTCCCTGCGTCTGCCTTCCAAGACTTTGGTGGTGTGGTCAGAGCATTTGTCACCGAAGACCGAGGCAAAGAAGTCATTGAGAACCTCAGCCTTCTCCAAATCCAGAGTAGCCAGTTCTCCTGATAGCTTGGGGAGAGGGCCCACCTTGTCCCTGGTCTGTCTTTTATTCGCAATATAACCGTAGAATCCCTTCCTGTTATCTTTCACATCCCTAACCAAGTTTAATTCTAAGTGGGCCTTAGCTTTCCTAACCTGGTCCCTAGATACCTACCCGGACAACATTCCTGTATTCATCCCAGACCGCCTGTCCTTGCTTCCACCTTCTATAAGCCTCT
>NDXB01019583.1:307575-346833 GCA_002631895.1 Agapornis roseicollis
AAAAAAAAAAAAAATAAAACAACAAAAATCCCAAAATAACCCCAGTAACTACAAACCATTCTAGGATTGGCCTAAGTAGTCTCTCATCAACATTCAGCAGCAGTGAAATAGCAAAGAGGAGAAAAAAAAACACCCCACAGACACATGGGAAAAAGGAAAGATTAAAGGAGTCCTGTATGAAGAAAAATGTGTTATTTCGTAACTGAGCTGTGGATTAGGAGGAGGAAAGAGGCTCTGACATGGCCTGCAGCTCTTTGTTTATAAGAACATCCTTCCAGTGATCTGAACCAACATCAGATGGGAGCACAGAACTACTGTTCATCTGTTTTCAACACTCTGCCTCCTATGCAAACTTAGGGAGAAAAGGCTTGTTATCAAAGGCTAGGAGAGATTTTATTTCAACACTTCATGCAGGATCTTTAAAATCAATGCTAGGAAACACACCATAGGTTTTCAGACCTCTCTGGAGTGAAGCTCTCATCCAAGAGCTTGCAGGTACTATATACATCAAGGTCCTAGTCCTGCAGTTAAGCCTCTGTGGGCTGCCCTTTGCAGTCCATCCCAGCTTCAGGAATGGAGAGACCTATGGAAAGATGAACAGCACAGCAATAAAAGTTCAGACATTGGTTTGGTCTTTAAAGCAGGAGGTCTGCATAAAAACAAAACCAAAACAAACACCCACCCCTTAAAATACACATATAATATATTTTTATATATAAGTACTTACACATACATATTCTATTCAACAAAAAATGGAACAGTTCTTTCAAACCTTCATTTATTTTGTTTCACTAAGAAGGTCTTCTCAAAATCTGATTTCCTTTTTAAACACTAAGTAGCCATTTTTCTCTGAGAGTCTGATACACCCTACATTGCAAACTAAAACTCTTTCATTTGAAAAAAAAATTGAAAATTGTCTTCCTATGACATAAAAGTTATCACTCTGTGAGAACCCACCCTTATCAGAAGGCTTAGATTTTAGGGTCCATCTTGTATTTGATGGAAAAAAAACATTATTAGAGAACAGTGTTGTTAAAATGAAAGTGAAAGTACCTGTGTTGCTTTAAGGATCTGGTTTTGAAAATCCTTCTTCTAAAACTGTCTGCTTTACATCAATACAAAACTGATCCAAATTTGACCATTCAAACTTTTTCAGGAGAAATGGAACAAGTATGTGTCCTTCTACAGAGGGCAGATTATTTTTTCCTTAGGTTTTTCTGTTCTGGTTCTTACTTCTGAAGGAGACAATTATTAGGACTGTCCTCTATAAATCTGTTTATCATTTTTATTTATTTCTTTTATTTTTAGCTATCCTTCTATCTCACTGGCCTTTATAATAACAATAGGATATACTTGACACCTGCAGGGAGATTCTTCAGGAATTTCTGCATACCATGCATTCATTTATGTATATAATGTAGCATTTAAATACAGACACAATGCCATGCTATTTTGGAGAAGATTTCATCCACCAAATATTTGCTTGGGAAAGATAGAAGGCTACATAGATGGAAGTCTGGAAATGACATTAAAGGAAAGACAGGTTGCAAATTGCTTGATCAATACAGTAGAGCAATGGAGAGAAGAAGCTGAAAAAGTCTATATCCTTTAGGGATAAGGAGGAATATGGGTCAGTGATGAGAATTCAATTGCCATAATAAAAGAGATGGAAATGAAAATGCACAACTTTCATGCAGGGGCAATAATTGCCTTTGCCTCCAATGGCTAGTGCTCAAAATAAAAAACAAAGCTATAAAAGCAGAAAAATAATATGAAAAATAATAATGAACAGTTGGGTCCCACTGTGTATGACTGCTCTCTCTGTGACTGTTCCCTGTCTCTGCAAATCTTTTCCTGTGCTCAAATGCATTTCTGGAGCTGACCCACACAGTTTTTATAACCTGCTTCTAACAGTGCTAATATTTAGTACACATTTGCATTCAACTGTTGCTTACATTCAAGGGCTGTGCAAATGGCATGGATTATCTGTCCTCTTTTGCAAATTGGGAAACTGAAACCTGCAATAAATGGTTCTATGGGAATCAGTGTCAGGAAAAAAACCTGCTGCAGGATCCTCCATCAAGATATCTTCAAGCCCTTTCTTTAGTAGCCAGCCAAGTCCCTATCATCAGATGTGAAGGAGGGTTTTCTGCCCTTAGTTCTGATGGGTGAAGGACTGCCCTGGCAAGCTGTAAGGCTTCGCATAATCTCTATTTCCATCTAGGGCTGAATTTCCTCACCGTTCCCTGCCATTTCCCACCATTAGCTGTGTCATTCAATATAGGCTTTCATGCAGCATGGTCTTTTCAGCAAAAGCAGTGAAAATGTGAGAGTTCTAGCTAGAACCATGACTTAGCTTTGTATCTTTTAACTCTTAGCTCCAGACAGTGTTCTTTTCTCCCAGAGAAATTCCTATGCATCACATGCACTCAACTCCATGATTATAACACGTCTGTCTTCAAGAGTGTGTCTTTCCTGCCATCATATGAAACAGATGTATAAAGTGTGAGTCTTCCTTCTCAACATAAGAGACTGCTGGTATTGACTGCATTACAGCACAGCATCAGTCACAATCCTTATGTTCATCATAACAAATTCATAACTTTCTGACACACTTGTTTTGTGGGCTGAAACTACCTGAGGGTAGGTTCTTTCTAAAATGAATTTTTTTTAGCCTGTAAAAGTTTTCCAATGATTTCCAAGTGTTAGTAGAAAAACTTATAAAGAGGAAAAAAGAAAAAAAAAAAGAAGACATATAGAATCATATAATAATAGAATAGTTAGGGTTGGAAAGGACCTTAAGATCATCTAATTCCAACACCCCTGCCATAGGCAGGGATACCTCACACTAAACCATGCCACCCAAGGCTTCACCCAACCTGGCCTTGAACACTGCTAGGGATGGAGCACTCACGACCTCCCTGGGCAACCCATTCCAGCATCTCACCACCACCTGATTCTCCCATANTCATCTAATTCCAACACCCCTGCCATAGGCAGGAACACCTCTCACTGAACTATGTCACACAAATAAATATAAATCTATATAATTATAAATATAAATATAAATATAAATATAAATATAAATATAAATATAAATGTTAATGCAATTGAGAAACAAAATAGTTCGCGAGAAAACTGAATTTTGGCCTAAGTGAGGAACAGCTTACAAATTACTCCTCAAACTTCACTTATAAGAAATAGAATAAACTTTTTTTAGCCTTTTAAAACTGTAAACTGGTCACATCTGGGGGAGTGATGTGTGCACATTTAAAAAAGGTTATAATGCATAAATTTTTCACACTAATGTATCTTCTGTGTTACCTTATAAAAGATGGCAAAGGATGCTATACTGAATGAGATTCACTAACCTCAGTTGAGATCGCCATAGTAATTTTTTCCTTACTATAAATCTCCTCCTTTCCAAAAGGTGTAGTTAAGGTTTTCCACAAAGCTTTAAGATGTGAAACTAGTGATGTTGGAGTTCCCACTTTCAAAAATCCTGAAAGAGGTCAAAAAAATTGAAGTTCTTAAAGGTTGTTTGGAGGTTTTGCATAATTCTGTCAGGGAAAAGTTTCTGGTTTGGGCTAATTCTCAGTTGTCAAATCTGTTTCATCATGAAAAGCAAGATGCATATAAAGTGCTGTTGAGTTGGAAGATATTTACAATTATTTTTCACCGATGTGTACAGCTTGATGAAGTTTAATACAACAGGGAAGCAATCCCCTATTTCTAGCTGCAAGAGCCCCTGTCAAGGTGTATGATTGTCATAGTTTAACCCCAGCCAACAACTCAGGACTTTGCAGCCACTTGGTTATCCCCTCCCCCTTGCCCTGGTGGATTAGAAGGAGAATTAGAAAAAAGGTAAAATCCATAGGTTTAAATAAAATCAGTTTAATAGTTGGAATAAAGGAAATAATAATGGAAATAATAATAACGGAAATAATGGAAATAATAATACAATTAAAATAATAAAATAAAAAGGAACAGGAGAAAGGAATGGAACCCAAGAAAACAACCAAACAAAACATAAGAGATACACAATATAATTGCTCACCACCTGCTGGCCGACACCCAGCCTGACCCAAGAAGCAATCAGTCCCTTACAGGTAACTCCATACAGTTTATATACTGGGCATAACATCCTGTGGTATGGAATACAGCTTTGGCTAGTTTGGGTCAGGAGTCCTGTCTCTGCTTCCTCCTAGCTTCTTGTGCCCCTCCTCACTGGCAGAGAGTGAGAGACTGAAAAGTCCTTGGTCAGGGTAAGCTATACTGAGCAACAACTAAAACATCAGAGTGTTATAAGCATTATTCTCAGACTAAATCCAAAACACAACACTGTATCTGCTGCTTGGAAGAAAATCTACTGTATCCCAGCTGAAACAAGGACTAGTATCCACCCTTTATTCCATAACATTTACATCATGCCCAGGTCCTATACCTTCCAACACATCACACATAACCAGCATCAACTGTCTTGTCCTTTTACATATGTATGTAAAGGAAAGTTGGTGTGTGATATTGGATTGTTGCATTCTGAAGGCTGTTCTGGCTCCATCAGCACTGAACTTGTCCAGTTTCATCAAAGTTCATTCTTCATCTGTAATACCCTTGTTATGACATCACAATAGGAAGTGATAATCATAGAATCATAGAATAGTTAGGGTTGGAAAGAACCTTAAGATCATCAACTTCCAACCCCCCTGCCAGAAGCAGGGACACCTCACACTAAACCATGTCACACAAGGCTTCATCCAACCTGGCCTTGAATGCTGCCAGGGATGGAACATTCACAACCTTTCTGGCCAACCCATTCCAGTGCCTCACCACCCTCACAGGAAAGAATTTCCTCCTTATATCCAATCTAAACCTCTCCTCTTTAAGTTTGAACCCATTACCTCTTGTCCTGTCACTACAGTCCATAATGAAGAGCCCCTCCACAGCATCCTTATAGGCCCCCTTCAGATACTGGAAGGCTGCTATGAGGTCTCCACGCAGCCTTCTCTTCCCTAGGCTAAACAGTCCCAACTTTATCAGCCTGTCTTCATATGGGAGATGCTCCAGTCCCACGA
This sequence comes from Agapornis roseicollis, assembly GCA_002631895.1. Taxonomy (NCBI): domain Eukaryota; kingdom Metazoa; phylum Chordata; class Aves; order Psittaciformes; family Psittacidae; genus Agapornis; species Agapornis roseicollis. The sequence goes on from NDXB01019583.1 coordinate 312,651, forward strand.
TCATCTTCGTGGCCCTCCTCTGGACTTGTTCCAACAGCTCCATGTCCTTTTTATGTTGAGGACACCAGAACTGCATACAGTACTCCAAGTGAGGTCTCACGAGAGCAGAGTAGAGGGACAGGATCACCTTCCTTGACCTGCTGGTCATGCTCCTTTTGATACAGCCCAGGATATGGTTGGCTTCCTGGGCTGCAAGTGGAAACTGTCGGCTCATGTTCATTTTCTCATTGACCGCCTCCCCCAAGTCCTTCTCCGCAGGGCTGCTCTGAATCTCTTTGTTGCCCAACCTGTAGCTGTGCCTGCAATTGCTCCAACCCAGGTCTAGGACCTTGCACTTGGCATGATTAAACTTCATGAGGTTGGCATCAGCCCACCTCACAAGCATGTCAAGCTCCCTCTGGATGGCATTCCTTCCCTCCAGCGAATCCACTGAACCACACAGCTTGGTGTCGTCGGCAGACTTGCTGAGGGAGCCCTCAATCCCACTGTCCATGTCAGCGACAAAGATGTTGAACAAGACCGGTCCCAACACCCATCCCTGAGGGACACCACTCGTCTCTAGCCTCCAGCCAGACACTGAGCCATTGACCACAACTATTTGCGTGTGGTCATCCAGCCAGTTCTTTATCCACTGAGTTGTCCATCTATCAAATTGATGTCTTTCCAATTTAGAGACAAGGATGTCGTGTGGGACAGTGTCGAACGCTTTGCATAATCCAGGTAGATGACATCAACTACTTATCGCTGTCCATCAATTCCGTAGCCCCATCGCAGAAAGCCAACAAATTGGTCAGGCAGGATTTCCCCTTAGTGAAGCCATTCTGGATGCTACCAAGCACCTTGTTGTTTTTCATGTGCCTTTTTTTGCATTATTTCTTCCACAGGTTTGTTTTTTTTTTCCGATTTGAAGCAAGTCACAAGCATCTCCCTGTGGCTTTAATTTGTACATTTGTACATTTCTGCCTGCTAGTAGCACATTCCAGTTTGTAGTAGTCCAAAAAACCTAAAAGCCTAATTACAGGGACTTCAAAATCTCACACATATTATTTTCATCACCAATATATGCTCAGCTCTGTTAGGGAGGATTTATTTCTGTTGGTATTTTTATGGGATAATATCAGCCTTGTTTCTGTCCCCTCAGTTTAACAGGAGATTCAAGAAGCTTTACTTTCACCTCCCCAAAATATGGGAAAATCAGGTTGTTTGCTCCAGCAGAGGTGTTAGTGCTGTGACAGTAAAGTCAATAGAAAGCTTAACACCGGCTCCAGCAGGGTCTGGATCCCACATCTTAACCAATCTGCATTTTACCTCTGTCTAGGTTCTTAAATATTCTTGACAGCATTGCATGGTAACTAGCAAAGCCCTCGAGTAGCATTTAAAAGAAGTAAGATTTGATTATATTTTGTTCAGTGAGAACTATGCAGCCTTCTTACAACTCAAATGCGAGTTAATGTCACTTTGCGGAAAAAGAAGGAAACCAGATCATTCGAATTACAAGATTGTTGATGGATTAATTTGTGACAGAAGAAAGTGCAAGTGAGGTGGTGACAAGGGGATTAGTTAACAAGATGCAGTACGAATGCTAGGAGAGCTGCTTTTGCCTTACAAATACACTAGACTTTTTGAAGATATTGCTAGCATGACAGATAAAGGGAATGTAGCTGCATTATATATTTAAATTTTCCAAAGGCATTTGAAAAGATACTGCACAAATGGCTTATTTTGAAAATAAAAGCCTGTATGATGAAGAGGAAGCTGCAAAATGAATTTAACTGTAAGAAGAAAAGAAGGGAAGAAAGGAATAATGAATATAATACACGTAAAGTGGAAGGTATTCTCCTGAGAAGTATCACAGAGCTCTCCAGGCTTAAACCAGGGCACCTGCACATTGTTATTTAATCTATGTAATGCTTTGCTTATAGACTCTTATTTGACTGAATTGATGGAAATACTTTATGGGAATGTTGATGTAAAAATATTTTTTTACCTTATTTATGGTATTTATATTATATTTAAAGTATGAAGCTCCTTCCTTGATACCACAGAGATGGATGAAAAGATTAACAAAGGCATTATCATCACAAACCCAACATGTGATGGGTTTCATTGCTACAGAAATTTTTTCCCCCTCCATACACAGAAATTACTTTTCAATAGTACCACTGTCAGAGCTCATCTTACACCAACATGGAATCTACAGGAAAGCAGTGCCTAATGAAGTCCATAAACCAGTGGTGTTTCTTCTCAATTAGTTTCTTATTTTAGTCTTTGTGAATCACTGGCTCACTACCGTCATCCAATACTCTTCTTTGTTATTAGATATCCATGCACAGAATTTCCATGGTCCTATTGACCTTGTTCCTTGTCCTGGGTTCAGCAATAGCAGTCAGTTTTTCTCCTCTTTAGTAGCTGGTGCAGCACTGTGTTTTGACTTAACCTGGGAAAAAAAACTGGTAACACCTATGTTTTTAGTTGTTGCTAAGCAATGTTTACCCTGACCAAGGACTTTGTGAGCCTCATGCTCTGCCAGGGAGGAGGGGAGGCCAGGAGGAAGCAGGGACAGAACCCAAACTGACCAAAGAGGTATTCCATACCATAGCACGTCATGCCCAGGATGTAACTGGGAGTTACCCGGAAGGACATGGGACTTCCCGGTTGGGCTCGTTCTCGGCGGGTGGTATCGTACCCTCTTCCCTTATTATTTCCTTATCATTATTATTATTATTGGTGATAGCAATAGTGATTTGTGTTATACCTTAGTTACTGGACTGTTATCTCAACCCGTGGGAGTTGCATTCCTTCAATTCTCCTCCCCATCCCTCCAGGAGCGGGCAGGAAGGAGGGGGGGGGAAGAGGGGGAAGAAAGAAAGAGGGGGAAGGAGTAGAAACTGGTTTTAAACCATGACATTCCTGCAATTTTAAAATTACACATGTAGAATGGGAAAAATACAAATATCCCATTTTTATAGACAAGAAAAAAGAGACAGAGAAACCTAAAGGGTCTTTCCCTTAAAAGTGACACGAAGTATTACAAAATGTAAGCCATCACCTAATGAATCCTCAGTCATTAACCTTCTGTGACAGTCATAAACCTAAACCGATTTGCCCTTTTGGAAAGAAAATGACAGAAAGTGCATAGAGTAAACCGAAGTCTAAAGCACTCATACAAAAGCAGGAAATGTGCATTCATTTCCTGCCACTGTTGAAGCTAGACCAAGAGTATTCAGCATATCTCTCTCAGTTTCCATATGAGCACCTTAATTTGTAAAATACTTGGCTTTCCAATTGAAGTGTAAATTTCTCTTATTGGAGTTACTCTGCCCTTCATAAATTTTTTAGTAAGAAACAAAGGAGTGTCTCTTTAATCCAGCAATTTTTGTCTTTCACATAGAAAGTCTTGTGTTAGCAGCCACGAGAAAAGCAGAACAGGGATCTGAATTCAGTTTTACCCATCCCAGGGAGCGATCTTCACACTCACTCTTGTGTTGGATGCATAAGTCAAAAATATTGATCAAGAAACATGTGTTTCAGGTGTTTCATTAGTTTTAATTCTAAGGAACATGTCTGTTCAGGGCAAGTGTTAGCTGTCATGAACCTCTGACCACAGTTACCTACATGTCCTTGGACAGTGATACTGAGGATGGTATCTAATACCTATTTAAACCCCATTTTGAGAAACCTGAGAACTACTTGGGCCAAGACATTTGCCAAAAGACACACAGGATCAAAAATGGAGAAACTGAACCCATTGCTTCTAAATCCACAGCCTGTATATGAGACCTTCAATTGCTAAAATAGAAAATGAAAGAGCATGTTACGGCATTTCTTGTGATTGGTCACAATGCAGTTTGTTTCCTGCCACCTCAAAATTCTGGTATTTCACAATCTTTTCACATTTGCTAGGTAATTTGGTTTCCTTCATAGCCATAGGTTTGAAGAAAATGCTATGATTTACTGAACATAACAAAGTTGGGTTAGTGGTAGCACTTGTAAAGAAGGACATTTCAGAGGCCATTGAATCTGGTTTCCTAAGTGAGCTGGAACTTTCAACTTGAATGCCATCTTGTTCTTCCAAGCTATGTTGCTACAGGTGAGATCAGAAGAGGTGATTAAATTCTCTGGCACCTGATCTAATGGAAAAACCTCATTGACTTGAACAAAGCTGGGGGCAGACATTAACTTAATACATTGTCAAGGAAGTTCTTGCCAACTCAGTTCAGGAGAAATCATTCTATGCAAGCTTGGATTTAAATTCCTGCTTAATTATTCTCAAATCAAATATTGCATGCAAAAATGAAGAAATTTCTTGGAAGGAAAGTTGTACCTACAGCAAATTTTGAATAGGTCAAATATTAAAATCTACTGCTTGCTTAGGGCATCTGGACTTCAGTTCTTCTCCAACATGAATCATATAACTTCTTATTTTGTTATATCAGGGCATCTGCAAAATCCTGTGGAGAACAAGAAATTACAGAAGCACATTGGCTCAGAAGTTAAAAAGAGAAAATTTGCTATGAGATACTGTGACTTCTAATGAACCTGGTTTTTATTTTACAGCTGGGACAAGATATATTGTCACTTTGGGTTTAAAAACATTTCTGAGTTTCACCTTGAAAATTCATTAATTAACAGGACTCCATGAAGACATGCTTAAATTTGCACTGTACCTCCAAATAAATATGCCTGTACGTCAGAGAAAGAGAAAACATACATGAGGTCCACAGCGAGCTTTTAACCACATCTTCAAATGGCTATTTCCTGTGACATTTAGTAGTCAACAGTTTTTCTCCCATTTAGGGTTGCCGGCTCTAGACTTAATGACTTTGGCCATGACATGAATTTTAATTTCCTGTTAGAGTCCACTGACATATTAAGAAAGAGAACCCAAAAAACAAGCCTATCAAAGCTCTCTTGTAACAAACTGCAAATGTGCACTACAAAACAGAATGTGAATCAGCTTTATCAGCTTTTATTTTGGAATATTGGAAGTATACTAGGTGCAGAATGGTTTTGTCGTTAAGGAAAGTGTTAATTACTGAATAGCAATAGAAATAGGATAGGTTAATTTTCGAATCAGTACATATGCAAAATTGTTGATGTTAGCATATTGCTACAGGGAGGTGTTAGATGTCAGATCCTATTGATTTCAGCTTAGATGTCTTAATTAGTCAATCTTGTTGATTTTGTTGAGTATGTCACAGAAAGTAATTACTCTACATTCAGCATAGTCATTTTTCAATTTTAACATCTCTTTTCCTTCAAAAAGCAGACTTTTAAATGGCTAAAGGCCCTAATACCAAGAAGGCAGCCAGATTATTTGGTTTAAGAATCAAACTAGACTCCTAAGACCACTTATCATTGCTTTGACAGTTTTTGAAACAGACCACCAGAGCTACACTCAAAACTGTCAAAAAAAGTTGTGTTTCAATACTGCTTCTTCCCCAAGGCCTGATTACAGTTTGGTATTCTTAACTTACTCACTGAATTTTCCCTCAAGTAGTCTTTGTGACTGAAAAATTGTTGAGTTGTTCCATCAGATTAGCAAGAAGTGCTTGTTCTAGTCTAGTACAGCAATGACAACAAAGCTCAACCAGTGTTATGTCACTTCATTCATTTTTCACTTCTTTTCACTTCTGTATTTCATCTCTGACAAGATCTTCTCTATGTCTTTGTATGATCAAAGTTAGTAAAGTTAGGTTTTGGTGCACTGAATATGGATCAAAGAGTCTTTTTATCTAAAAATCTTGCATTTGGTTAAAATCAATATACATATTTTATGAAACATTTCAGTTTAGCACAATCTCAAGTGCTGTTTGGGTAATTCTTTAATTTATAATTAATCACATTTTACAGATAGAAGAAACCAAATGAAGTTTTAATTGAAAAAAAAAAAAATGCTAGCTACATTTGAATGTGTGTATATTTATAAAAATTATGAAAGCTCTCCAGAAAACATTTCTTTAGCTGCTCATATTTTTTACTGAGTCCATCCCAAAGTATTCTGGTTAAGGCCAGTTGTATATCAGTGGCTCTCCAATATGAATTCAATAAGCAGGTCCTGAGTTTGAGGAGTTTGATAGATTATTTTAGGGTTTAGAAATACTAATTTTGGAAGAACTGTACTGAAATTTGGAATATATATTTGAAATAAAAAGCAGCAGCCTGATGTCATGAAGTTTTATGACAGAAAATGGAGTCCAGTTTCAGAGGAAATTTCAGACTTAAAAAAGTTCTATGCCCATTCCTAAATTCCTCTTTTCCCTCATAATGTTGACACTGGGGAAAGTAAAAAAAGAGTATAAAATAAGCAGGTAAGAATCAGAGAATTTTTTTTTAACAGATTGACCCACCATTTCTTTCATAGCTGTGAGGCTCCTCTGATCAATCCCTGGAGCCTCACTGAAATAAAACTTTGTCCTTTCCTATTAGTCTGGAAGTATCACTGATGAGCTGTAAGGCCGCTTGATGTACTCTTCTTGCAGTATTACATGCTTGTTTTGAGAAGTAAAGGGCAAAACAGTCTAAAAAGATTCCCTGTAGATTATATCCAGGCCATTGTGATCTTGTGAAAATGTTCCTGCTTTCACAGAAAAATACCACTTTTTCAAATAATTTATACAGAAGAATGACTTGATCGTGGTTCATGGAAAAATTTCCAACACTAGAAGAAGAAACTCTGCATTAAAACCTTCTTAGTTGAGAGTATATTCTGGTACAATAAGAGGGCAATAGGTGGTTCCTATTGTGGTACTGAATGCATATTTTTGGAATCGTGGAGTCTACAGTATCTGCCAAGACAGTGAACATCCTGTAAAGCATGTTGAACCAGTTTGATATCAGCAGTAATTGTCTGGCTATGTAAACCTGTGCCATGTCTATTATAATAAATACTGGATTATAAAAGTTATGACAATGATATTATGATTCACTGATTTTCTGAAGTATAAACTTATAACTTCATTGTTCAAGTGTCATTCATGCTTGTGTTTAAATGTGGTGCATTACACAACTATACTACTATTTTATTTTATTATAAAAATGGCAATTCCCTGGCATGGCATATTCTACTTTATCCAGTATGTATGTTTCTCTCTTAAAACCAGATGCTTTCTGTTTTTCAGACCTTCTGAGCACCTGCTGCTTTCACTGGGGTGAGCAGGACTGGTACAAGTACCAGTACCTCAGTGTCTCAAATATAAGGAAATAAAGGAACAAACAAAATAACCCTGAGAATACCCACTGGCATTCAGCTCTGACAGAAATCTACAGGAAGTGTTTTGAGGGAAATTTTGTATTTTAATAATCTATACCTTTTTTTGTGTGATACTTTTTCTGAAGGCTATTTTTGAATCTTGCTATATTCATACTCTGTTCCTGTATCAGCTTTTTCTTCCTTGAGATGCCAAATCTTACACTTTTTATGCCTTCAGTGTTCAGATTTCTTCCTAAAGTCCAACTTGTGGAAACTGGCCATGAAATTCAATGGTACAATAAAGGAATTCTCAGTGAGCTTTGTTGCTACTATTTTAATAGTCTTTACATCTACTTTTTATTCAGGTGCACAGCTGTAATATGTTCACTTACATCTTTATAGATACTGTATTTATAAAGATACTGTATTAATAGTACGCAAGATCTAATAAGCAATAAAGGAATTTTTGCATTTTAATATACCTTCCTGAATATCAAGAGTATTGTTTTATACCTATGTCTACAATGAACAGTGTTATAGAAAAGGAAGCTCTCTTACTGCAGAATGACTAGGCCAGAAATAGCTTTCTGTCTATTACCCCCTGAGTTTCTTTAGGATCACCCTCACAAATTTGCAAATTAGGGTGATGGGCTACATTGTGCTAAAATTTTATGATTGTGAGGGAATAAAACCTAATGTTTTCAGGTGGTACAGTAAGCTGGAGTTTTCACTAGAAGAAAGACACATATACCTTATATTGGATATCTAAGTTTGGGTATACATTAGATGTAAAATGATACTGGTCCATGCAGACGCTAGTTTCTTCCTAAAGCTGCTGAAACAGTTGTAATAATTCAATAAACATTGAATTGTTGACTAATTGATAGAGAATCAAGAAGCTGAACCTGCTAAAAAATCCTAAAACATTGTGCAACCCTTATGTGCATCTGGCAGTCTATCAATGTAATAGAAAAATATATACAAATATAATTCATGTGTATCAATGATATTCTTATGGTTTATTTAAATAAATTCACAAATACACGTCTAAAATAAATAAATGTCTCAATTTTTTTAAATAGAACTTTTCTATAAAAATATATAATTCTGAAGGGTTTGAATATCAATATACATCAGAGTTCAGTTCTTTCTAGTAGTATGTATTTGGGTTTATTTCTCTTTTAGATTGCTTTTGTCCCACTAAAGTGAATTGCTGTGGGTTATTTTGTGTATTGATGTGTATGAAGGTTTTGTGTTAGAAATATGCATCTCAATTTTGTATTCATCTTCTATACAAATCTCTGGCCCATGGCATTCTTATGAAACCTTTTGGTTGAAACCCAAAAAATTAGGTTATTGCTATCCATCTGACATCTTTTAATGAATAAGACAAAGATCAAAAGCATCAAATTTAAAAAAATCTCTATTTTATCTTTGGTCAGAAAGTTACTATGGAAAGCAGGGATTGTCAAAGGTGACACCGAACTAATGAGGAAAGTCAGAGACAAAATACTGTATAACTACAGGCAGGGCTATGTGGACTTGCCTAATTATTGCAATTGCATGCAATTTTTAAAACTATATTTAATAAAATTTGAAGTAGGGAAGACTGCGCCTGACTTTAGGGCTCAGCCAGGTGCTTGGTTCCAGCATGGTCTGACACTCCATAGCCACTGTACTTCCACAGCCCCCTCAGGCTGTTGGCCCCAATAGCTGCTGGCCAACAAGACAGGACACTGAGGAGTATGTTAAGACCTAGAGATGAAAAGTGGACATCACATGGAAGTGAAAAGGGTGACAAACATGTTTACAGCAAAAATATCATGCTTTAATGGGCAGTTCCTCTTTTCCCTCAAGGAAAACTATTTATTTTTTTTTTTGCTTTATTACCATAGGTTCCAAAGATAATAATGACATCCTCTTCTGCTCCCCTTTTTGCATCACCAAGAAACATGAGCAGTGTTTTCTTACTTGTACATTTAACTGTGCTGAAATTGACTTGTTCATTCCTATTTCTGTTTTGTCTCTTACAGAGAGAAGGCCTGTTTACTACCTTCACCCTTATAACTTTTGTATTATTTAACAGACAAAAAACTTTAGTTTTTTAGTATTTTGTTAATATGTTCAGGAGAACTCGATATATAAAGCTCTAATTCATCAGATCACTTAATCCCAAGTTTAAGTCTTTCTGAAACACACAATTAGGTGGGTGTTCTTCAAGATGTAATTTTCCTTTACAAAAGTGATGTGATTTATAATAAAATGAAAGGACCATCAAACTGCTTCAACTTCTATGCTGGTGGTTTGTTGTTTTTTTTTTTTATTCTCTATGCCTGAGAAGATCAATATACCTGTAAATCTCAATATCATTTTATACAGTTTATCCAGAAGAAAGACATATATTGTCTCTCTGTCAGTTACATAAGACCTAATACGAAGAACAACAGATTTTCTTGGTTATAGTTCAAGTATCTGCATATCAGTACATTAAGCTGATTGACCTCAATGTGTCTATCTTTCAGTTACTGTGATCCTTATTTTGCCTTGATCACCTCTCTGAGTAACACATACAGACCAGGGTTGTGAAGTCTTTTGGCATTGATAGCTCAATGATCTCTATGCTTTAGAGGAATGAGCAATCTGTGGCTTGTCCTGTTCCCCAAGGCATGTATGCTCCCATGAACTCTGGAGGATCAGATGGACTTTTTCACTGGGAGGGAGAAGGGCCAAGATCTGGAGCACAATCTCACATTGAAACCCACAAGCTCACACTGATGTTCACAGTGGTGCTGGCAGAATGCATGAGACCAAATACATTATTACACATATCTAGCTCTAATTCACTGTCCCTTGAAGGTCTCTGACTGCAAATAAAAATGTTTCCTAGGCGTAGAGAATATGGACATGCCTGTAAGGTTTAGGAGATGAGTAAATTATTGGTACTGAGGTGTTATTGGTTTGTCAGTGTACCAGCCCTGGAGATGCACTGGCTCTTGATAACCCGCTCTCCTGATGTCTTTGTATTGCCACAAGTGACAGAATCATAATGATGCTCTGCTTCCACTGAACACTTGCCCTTTTAATTTTTTCATGGACAATTTGGCTTCATATATGCCATATCAGCTGTCCCAGCCCCTCTCTAAATAGTAAATAAAAGAATTAAATTAATAGAAATAAAAAAACAAACCCAAACACATAAAAAACCCCAAACCCTAATCCAACTCAAAGCCAAATCCAGAACTGTTCAGCATTCATACAGCTTCAAGTCAGACCCTGAGTAGGGTTCTACCTATCCAATCAGTTCTTTGTTCAAGGCTAAAAACTGAGCTTCCTTTATGAAGAAAGAGTAGAGGAGGATGACAGGGCATAATGGAAATGCATTTCTATTTATTTCCTGGAGGCTTTCTGTCCAGTTTCTTCAACAAGTGTCCACTTAGTTATGGACAATCACTAGGTGACACTTTAACAGTCTCCCTGCAATCTGAGATTTATAGAAGGCTAGGTTAGTGGTACCACATTTTATCACCAATACAAACCTATGCTCTGGGAAAAGATAAATATGTGAAAAGAAAAGGATGTGTGTCAAACTTTTTGCAGCACAGATACATCTTAGGATGGAGTGCCCAAATATAACAAATCATGGAATCATAGAATGGTTAGGGTTGGGAAGCACCTTAAGATTATCTAGTTTCAATCCCACTGCCATGGACAGGGACGCCTCTCACTAAACCATGTCACTCAAGTCTCTGTCCAGCCTGACCTTGACCACTGCCGGGGATGGAGCAATTACCACTTCTTCAGGCAACCCATTCCAGTGCCTCACCACCCACACAGTACAGAATTTCTTCCTTATAACCAACCTGATCTTCCCCTGTTTAAGTTTAGAAACCGTTACCCCTTCTCCTATTGCTGCAATCCCTGATGAAGAAGTGTTTCAAGATGCATTAACTACTACTGAAAAAAAGAAAAAGGAAGGAAAGAAGGGATTCTTTCAGTCATTACATACTTACTGGAAATTGTATTTCCACTAGTCAACTGAATATTTGTTGCAGTGATTCTAGCAGGGATGCTTTAAATCACTTTCTTGCTCCTTTTTTATCTCATCTTTCAAGTATTCTGGGATTTAATAAATAATTATGAAGAAGATCATATACTGTTGTCTATTTTTTCTATTGCTAACATGAGCCAGGACATTTGAACAATTAATTCACGAGGGAGTATTGTTCCTGGGTTGTACTAAGTTCTGGTTTCTGCCCATTTGAATTGGTACCCTAAATCATTTTTCAGTTTTTATGTTTCAACAAAATCAGCTGCAGCACTATATTTACCTGATCACTCTCACACAGGACATTCAAACAGTAGAATTCATTCTGCAGCTACTTGCTTATATCTTGGCAGCAGTAGTCAATTACACAATGACACTTGCCAGGACATGGGAACAAAACTACATTCCCTAACAGGGGGGTCAAATGATATTTCAGCTGGCAAGTAGGAGAAGCTCAATTACTACATGAATCATTTAAAATCAAATTGAACACCAAGTTGATAACATTCTTTTGGGAGTAATCTTGTGCTTGCTGAGGGACCTGTCTACTTAGCAAGGTAACCTCACAGCTGCTCTAGCCTGTGCCTGAGGGCTGGCCCTGCACACAGCAGCCCCAGGATGAGGAGAGGGCTTAGGTTATAGTTCTTCCTCCCCAGCCTGGACTGTGCACTTAGCCATCATACCTAGAGATCTGGACCATGCATCAGTAATTTATTCCTTAGCCACTTCTTCACTATCTAGTAGCTTAAATCAAATACCATGGGAACTTGAAACTATTTAATATCATTGCAAAAGCTTTCTTTTCATTTTTTCTCTTTTATTTCCCTCATAACTTTTGAACTGGCAGAACAAGTGCAACTGGAGTGTTAACACCAAGCTGGGACCAATTGCAGCCATTACTGCTCCAGCATGGGTCCCTTCTGCTTGTTCAGTCCTTCAGAAGCAGATTGCTCCAGTGTGGGTCCCCTGTGGGGTCACAAGTCCTGCAGCAAACATGCTCCAGTGTGGGCTCCTCTCTCTACAGGTTGACAGATCCTGCCAGGAGCCTGTTCCAGTGCAGGCTTCCCACAGGGTCACAACTTCCTTCAGGCATCCCTCTGCTCCAGGTTGGAGTCCTCCATGGTGGAATCTGCTCTACCATGGACCTCCATGGGCTGCAGGGGCACAGCCAGCTTCAGCATGGGCTGCAACACAGGCTGCAGGGGAGCCCCTGCTCCAATACCTGGAGCACCTCCTACCCTGATGCACTGACATTGGTGTCTGCAGAGCTGTTCCTCTCATATTCTCACTCCTCTTTCCAGCTGCAACTTCTCCAGCACAGTCTTTTTCCCTCTTTTAAAATACGTTATCGCAGTAGCCCTACCATTGTCACTGATTGGCTCAGCCTTGGCCAGAGGTGGGTCATGTTGTAGCTGGATGGCACTGGCTCTATCAGGCATGAAAGAAGCTTCTCACACCTTCTCATAGAAGTTCCCCCACTCTCCAAATCTTGCCATGCAGACCTAATATATGCCTGTCCTGCAGCATAGGTGAAGAACACCTAGTTAGCACAAACATACATGGAAATGCTAGCTTGGATCCGAAGCTGGTTTGGCCATATCAGTGCATTGCAGCTTCAAGCTTAATGTTGTGCTTGCAGTAAGATAGCTGGCAAGCTAGTGAGAGTTCAGAGGTGGCTCAGAGGCCACAATAAAATCCTGCATTACTGAATATAAACAAAGAGGAGTTGAGGTTCCAGATACCAACCTCAAAATTCTTCTCTGCCTAACACCAATGTACCAGAAAAAAGCTCTTACATTTTTACTTATGTACACAGCCAGAAGCATCTTAACCTCCATATCTCTGAACTGTATCAAGCGTCCTCATGGAGTCAAGAAAAGGGGTGAAGAAGGAGGCAATGTACTATTCTGCCATTTATTTTCTATCTCAGTGGTTAGCACACCTGTGAATTCTCACATTGTGGATATCTGGACTAGGAATGCTTAACTTTCTGGCTCACTGCCCACTGCTGAAATTCTCTAGTCTTGATTTAGGGACTCTGTCCTTACCCTGCTTGGGGACATACTTTAAATGATAACCATGGCAGTTAGTAAGCTAAATGATGAGTTCCCCGTGTTATCCAGGAGGAGATGAAGACAGGAGGTTTCGTGCTTGCTCCTCAGTGGATGTTTGCTTAGAGAGACTGGATATCTCCAGTCAGGATGGATCCATTCCCAGGGCTGGGTGTTTGAGATAAGTCAGTCCCTTGAGCCAGGAGAGATTCTGTAGATGCAAAATTGGGCTGAGGCTTTCCCAAAGGAAAATATATCACTGCTACTATAAAGATCTCAGCTTACTCTTTTCAGTGATTTATATACTGCTAGTGTATAAACCTTTTTGTCCCTCTATGAACTGTAAATGGTAGCCACATTTTTTTCAGATATGACAGTCTTATGCAGTAGGCTATTTTTTTCCATTAGAACACATGCCATTAAATCCATTATCCCTTCTAGTTTCTCTGTCAGTGCAATCTGTCTCTTTGCTTTGCTACAGTTAATGCCACTATTAATTAATTTTACCCTTAATTCATACCTCGTATTTTTTAAAGTAAATGTAGAGCTTGTAATGAGCTGGACTGACAGATTTTTAGATCAAAAGCACAGATCCTCAAAGATACATGGGCACTTAATTACTATTTAGGTACCCAATTTCCATTGCTTTCAGTAGTAGTTAGGTGCAAAAACACCTTGGAAAATTGGTGCTGAAGTTTAGATCCATGTATTAGCTACAGAATAAAGTTCTAATTTCTAGGACCATTTTGAGGGGTGCTGTGTCTAAAGGTGTTAGAACATATTGCAGTCTCTCATAGCCCATTCAGTCACCAATCTTCAAGTATGCAAGTGTAACTCATGAGCATAGCTTTGCAATAGGACAAACATTTCTACACAGCTGGTGGCTGAGCAGTCAATTCCACCAACACGTCATATAGAGGTGGACAGAGTTACTTCCTTCCTTCAAAACAAATGTCCAGGTATACAAATCTGAATTTTCCATCTGTGAATAATTTGTATTAAAAATTCTGAGGAGGTAGTGGAGTCTTTGCTATTTATAGAGGACATTCAGCTTGATCTGCATTTTGTCTTCTTACATTGTTTCCTGTGTACAGGAGAGAGAGAGCATTCATTCTACTGATAGTGGTTGTGTCTTTTAAAATACTGTTTGAAGCAACAACAATTTTTGTGATGGGCTGCAGCACTGCAGTATTTTCTGTTCTGAAGGATGGCATGCAGCAGCATGCTGCCTTATCCCTAAACAGCACAGCATGCCAGAGTGCACTCACATTTAAGCGTAAGCTCCAATGAAGTCAGCCATGACTCTGAAGTTAAGCACTGCTTAAGTGCTCTGTTGGATTGAGTCAAAGTGCTAAGCATTTTTTCAGATTATATCTCAAATGTCTTAGCAGCCTGAAGGACATCTACCTCGTGCTGTGATGGTGCTTACTCTTACACACTAGGTTACACTAGTCTAGTGATACTCAGATACTCCTACTTAATATATGAACAGAGATAATACAACCCCGTATTTATGCATCAGAGTTTGAAAAAACAAGCTGTTCTCTTTCACAAAATTTTTCTTCCATTATCATTTAAACTATGACATACTGCAATGTTTTGTATTGTGTCATAATATTGCACTGTAATATTTGTAATATAAAAAAAAAAAAAAAAAAAAAAAAACAAGAGAAGNAAAAAACAAGCTGTTCTCTTTCACAAAATTTTTCTTCCATTATCATTTAAACTATGACATACTGCAATGTTTTGTATTGTGTCATAATATTGCACTGTAATATTTGTAATATAAAAAAAAAAAAAAAACAAAATGACCAGTGCATGAATAAGAATCATTCCAATGGAGCAACAGCTTTAGTGGAGTCTGAGTTGTCTTTATTCCACAGAAAAAGAAGCTGAAGTTAACTTCCTTCAAGTAACAGGGTGATGTAGCCCTGCAGACATGCTGGAGCATGTACTCTGCTGCTCTCTTCTTGCATTCAGGGTCATCTGCACCACTTAGCCTCATTACCATGGAGGACATGAGTCACGTGGGACTGACCAAGCACTCTCAGTTGTATTCCTCATCACCTGAAATGAAAGAATATTAAAGGAGATTGACACTCTACTACAAAGGTCAACAAATAACTCCCAGTGTCTCCATATATAAAGCAAATGGCAGTGGACAATGGGCACAGCTTTGTCTCCTCTGCTGGTTGTAGGTTAAAACAAAGTGACAGGAAATAATGAGGTTTAAATTGGTGAATTGGCTTGTGTGTACTGGGTATTAACCTGCAATACACATTGCACCCAAATTACAGAACTTCAGAGAAGAGCAGCTTTAAAGCATTGTAGCAGACACTCTCACTGCAATGATAACCCATTTAAAGAAATACTGGTGTTCTACATGACTGTCTTTGCATCACATGATGAACTTAGATTAAAATCTTAAAATACCTTGCAGTAAAATTGAGTGGTAATAGAAGATGAACACTGCTGAAAGATGATTTTAGTAAGGTGACTGGTAGAGAACATGCATCAGCTAAGATTTGGTCCAAATGTTACATTTTTACTAATACTTCAGGATCAGTATTTACGAATGAAACAAAACACAAAGAAGCAACGCACTTTGTGCACTCATGCACTTGTGCTATTTTTTAAAAAAAAGAATGGGATGAAATAACTGTGCTGTTTGCATCTTTCCAAACACTGCCTATAACAATCCAGAAGTAGATTGCACAGAGAAAATGAGTGGAGTCATATGGACCTTTGTGTCACCAAATATCTCCCTGTAATGTGATGAAGTATCCTGCAGTCGCTAATATGTTCAGAGGTTGTAAATGGCCAGTAGTGAGTACAGCAGCAGCAGGTAACAGAAATGACAGGCTATTCTGCATCCTCCTAATTCTGCTACTATTTCCTCTTGCTCTTTCTAGTTATTCTAGTATGTACCTTTTTTTTGCCCCAGGAAATTCAGCCTGAGCTCACATGAAATGGGGCTAGCAGTGTGACAGCAAAAGTGCTGTACACTTGATGAGTTCAAGGATTCTTAGTCACAGGATTCAATATAAATTAAGCTGTAAATAAATAAGCACTCTTACTCTGAGAGAGATAAGATTCAGGTGCGAGAGGGGACAAAGCAATACAATTAATAGTTATTACACTAACCAGCCTTTATCACCAGCAAATTATATTATTAGGATTGAAGACAGTAATTTGAGCAAATAGTCCAATTCACCAGCTTTAGTTAAACTAGGTCCCATGAATCTATTTAGTGTGCTGATAGAGGTGTATTCTTTGGGTCTGATAGTTCCTACTGGTTTTGGGGGTTTTTTTTGGCCTTTTAACATCTTCATTCATCACCCTCACTCCCCCCCGACCAGAAAGAACATGAAAATGACATCTGACATAGCATGGTCAATCCCAAGCATTTAAAATTTGAAAAGAGCACTCAAAATAGCAGCAAGATTGACTTGTATAAAAAATCAATAAGCTGAATTATTTCCAAATCAAAATAATATGTCTTCTGATTTTTCTGCATGTAAGTTTCAGTGTTTGATGAGGTTGTCTGCTAACCATGATGCCTTGATGCTTGCTCTAACCAAGACAAAAGAAAGATTCCTATTCACATACTCATATACATGCAGAAGCTGCGACACTGCAAAAGGCAATAGTGCTGTGCTAGTTCTTTGGCTGACTGCTCTTCAGTGCTCACCAAGCCTTCTTGAATCTATCCTCACTAATCAGGTACACTCAAGTTTAAAAACACTTTATTTTTTAAGGGATTTTTTTTTTTGCCACTATTATTCCCATCTTCAAAGTGAAAATTTC
The DNA here is from genome assembly GCA_002631895.1 of Agapornis roseicollis. Classification (NCBI taxonomy): domain Eukaryota; kingdom Metazoa; phylum Chordata; class Aves; order Psittaciformes; family Psittacidae; genus Agapornis; species Agapornis roseicollis. The sequence continues at coordinate 329,746 of NDXB01019583.1, forward strand.
TCAGTAAGCATGTTTCTTAGCTGAAAGCCCCAGCAGTACCTTCCTCATGGTCAGGGAGATACGTATTCTTTTCCTGCCCTCTAGAAGGACTCCATCCCTATTTTCATTTTCAAATTATTTGTTGCTTAATGAACAGTACCTCAGGCTGTCAATCTCTGAAAGAGGCATAATGTCACAGGGATGGAATATCTGCCTCTATGTGTTTAATCACACAATGCAATTTTAATCAACCTGCAAAAAAGCCTGCATTAAAATAGAGGACAGATCATGCTACAGTTAAATTGTGATTTTGCTGTTGAGATAAAAATTGGATATTAATGTTCATGTTGCAAAAGAAAAGTGTACCTCACAGTACATAAATTAAATATATAAAGTTTGTTATTTTATAATACATCTGTCTGCATATTTTAGAGTATTGTTGTGCTTTATTACATTTCTGATCAAGTATAATGCTCGTTAAAAAATCTAATATGACAATGAAAAATTTTATATGGAAAATTCTTTTCCTCTATTACAATTGCTATCTGCTCCACTTTTTGAAAACCACAGCAAATTAGTCTTGGGCCATGGTAATCTTAATTATATCTTGGAATAGATGATGTTGGAAATATATTGAATAAACTCTTTTGGTGAGGTTGCCTTTGCCTCTTAATTCAAAATCTCTCTGTTCATATGCTTACATTATTTAAATTACAAAAGGCCGGCATCTGAAGAATGGGATTCTTTGTTGGGCAATCATATTCATAAAAATTCATTAAATTGTGAGTGGGTCAAAAAAAAAAAAAACAGCGGGGAAAAAACTGCTTGCTGATCAAAACGTAACATAAGCTGCACCATTTCATTTAGGCAGCAAAATGCATAGACTAAAACTGGAAGTTTTATATGATCTCAAAATTGTACTTCTATGAATTTGGCATACTTTCAGCGAGCTAGCAGTTGTAACCCAGCTGCCATTCTGGTAAGTGACTCAAGCGATTCTGCAGTTCAAGTGGCTGATGAGAATGTGATAGACAAGAACATCCCAGCTCCAATGTTTTTTTTTTCTCCAAAGTTGCATAAAAATGAAATGTTGCCTCTGTACCCAACGACAAACTTGACCAAATTTTTATCTCTTCTCAGCCTGCAAGAAGTATAAAATAAAGCGTAAGTAAGCATAATGTATCGACTGGTACTACCACTTTGTAAGGAACTGACTGCTGACATCATAGCATTCACTGGGGGCTTGCTGTCCTTCAGTATTCCCAGAATGAGGGAACTTCCAGAGCTGCTTCAGGAAAACTGGTCGGATGCACATCTAGTGCAGGTGATACAACTGGCAGGTACAGCTGTGCCACATAGAGCAAGACATGATGATAAAAAAGGGATTGGTGACAGTAAGCACTGCCATGGGCTACACAAAGGGTCCTATTTCACTCCATGGCATGTTTTGTGAACTGCTCAAGAAAAAACAAAAATTAATCAACTGCTCCATCTTCATCTGCTGTTTACAGTGTACTGGTGATATACAGGACACAAACTAAACTATATTGAGCAAAGCTGTTTAATCTTACACCTCTGTTGCAGCAGTTCTTAGAATCTTCTCGTGAAACTGACAGTGTTATCATATTTTTGTAGGTCTTCTTTACTTCCTTCATTTGCTAAATCCCCTACAAAGACTGTAGAACATCTTATTCTATACTCTATTAAAATATTTTTATCTAACCAATAACTGTCTTCTTAACTTCTTAAGGTAATTTTACTCCCAGAGACACATCTCCCTGTGCAATCTTTGTCACTATGTTTCCTTGAAGACATTCAGGATTCGAAAACATCAACTGCTTTCTCTTTGGTAAAGCTAATAACAAACTGGCAGAGGGAGTTATGTGGGAGTCCAAACCCAACAGAGGCACTGAGCCTAATCAGACACCTGAGGTTCAAAACTGTTCATCTCTTGCTACAATAAGACTCAAAGAGACCAGCCAATGCTATTCAGATGCAAGCCAAAGAAATTTTAAGTGTGGATTTCTGGCCTTTCTCTAATCTTTGAGCAGTATCTGAGCTCTAGAGGAAACAACACTTAATCAGATTGGCTAAAGGAAAATCTTCAATATTTGCTGCTGTTTACCTGATGGAGCACTCCTCATCACATTAGGCATCACTGACATTCACTCATGCAAAAGGAAAAAGTGGTGTCAGGGTAATTAAGAGCTCTGTTCTGGTGCAAGGCTGCCCCACCACTATGTGACCTGGAGCAGCTGTCACATCAGACACTGTTAGTGAGAAAGGAATGACCTGGTCAGCCCCACCAGTAAATCTAGTCTTGATATGACATCTGCACTTGGTTCAGATGAACTACCAGATAATGTCAGTAGTCATGATATCTCCACCACAAATTAAGGAACAGAGATCATTGTCATAAGAACAAATTGTTATGCTTGTTCCCCCATACTGGCAAGATTTATGCCCATCCTGTTTAGAGGCAATTAAGGTATTCTGCTGTTCAAAGACAATGATTTGCCTCTTGCACTTTGTGAAAGAAAATTGAGGTTCTCTTCCACTGTGTAAGTCTTGATATTTCATTTCTCTCTTTAAGTTTCTTAGCCTTTATTAGTAATGTTTATAATTTTGATTAGAAATTAGGCATGCATTTTAATTTTTATGTAAGATATTTTTGAAAATATATTTCCTGCAATTCAGCAGGAATTTACCTTTATTCTTTTCTGTAATAAAATTTAGATTTCTGCTTCAGAGGGTGCTTCATTTACACATAGACTTTTCAAATAATGATAATATTTGGTTATGCCACAAGACAATAAGGAAACAGAAGTAAGCAGAGATGACTGATTTCAGTCTTGATGACAACTATCTTCTTTTCTTTTTATATTACAAAAACAACAGAAGAGAGGGAAACACAATTGAGTTGTGTTTTTTTTTTTTCCTATGGAAAATAAAGGGAAAGAAGAAAGCTAAGAGCTCTACCTCAGAGACAATATGAAAAATTTAGACATCTGCAAAACAATATGGAGGATTTTTGAAAGCCTTTCTGTAAAATCCGGAGCTAAATATTCTCTTACTACATAGTTTAGCATAACTAGCACAAATATCTGAGCTGACCAACTAGAAATGGTCTGTTGTAATGACATTAAAGATTTTAGTTTGTCACAGACTGACATACATCCTTGAGGTAAAAATAAAACTGCCAGGTATACAAACATTAACCAACAGCCGTAACAGATTCTCTTACACTTTGAGAATATTAAATTTTTTCTCATAGAAGGTTCCTGGAGCTCATTAAATATCTTCACTCACATTCAAAATTCCTTACCTGGGAGGAATTTTGTATGGCGATTAGAACTGAAAGTTAATACATCCATCTCGCTCTTTAAAATATACACTCGTGATTCACCTTCTGGAACTGTTTGTAAAGATGATTTATGGAAATCCTTTAAAGAAAGTCTGTCAGCACTTCATGCCATTGAAGATGCAGAGGGAATTCCATGTTTTCTCCATTGGAGGCTGAAAAAAAACCCAAATTTCTTCTGTTCCTTAAAATCATAAATTTCTTTCACCTAAATCAGCATTTACAAGTAAAGGGCAAAAAAATACTTTGTCTAAAGTAATCAGCCATAGACACAAGTTCCTCAGAGGAACCTAAAGATCTCCAGCATTCAGAAGTGGAGCTGCTTTTTCCTCCCGTGGCAACTTTGCTCTGCAGCTCTGCACTCCAGAGTATACATGAGCATGTCACCAAAAGCAAACAGCCCAAGTCACTGTATTATTGCCACTGCCTGATCAAAACCCCCCAAACTCTTCCCTATTTGAAATCTACTCAAAGGAGACATAAAACTGATGATAATCCTGAGGAGATACTGGTTATCTTCAAAAAAATGTATCTGAAAAAAGTCTTTCTGAAGTTTTCAAAGTCTTTATCTACAAGAGAGTTAATCGCTTAGATGCAACTAAATTAGCCTAAACAACAATGCATTAGAACAATGAAAGGGAGTGATTTATTAAGGTATCCCTGTCTAGGAAAAAAAAAGCTGAGAAACATATGCTTCATTTTAAACATAGATGGAATTAAGCATGTGTTTCAGTTCTTTTCTGAGTCAGAACTAGATATTGAAAACTGTAGCTATGTAATACTATGTTACAGTAGAATAAACTAAAAGGTTGCCATCATGTTTTTTCATATAAATTCAATATCCTGCTTGAGCAGGGGGCTTGGATAAGACGACCTCCACAGGTCCCTTCCAACCTCAGCCATTCTCTGATGCTGTGAATACTGTAGAGATGAGAGTATGCTACTGTTTTGTATTTATTCATAGCATAAATAATATAAAGAATTGTCATTGTTTATGTAAATAGTTGAAAAAATACCAAAAGAAAAATGTGTCATTTGGATCATTCATATTTCTTTATTCAGCTTTGATGGAAAACAGTCTATTTGAAATATTTCCTACAACCATTTCAATTCCAAATGTTCAACACAAAAACTTGGTATCAGAGCTCAAACATATAAAGTTACATCTCATTATAATTTAATATTTAACAAAGCTAATCACTTCTGATTTTTTATAATTAAGTTTACAAAAATAATGTTACATTCTGATTTTTTTATAATTAAGTTTACAAAAATAATGTTACATTTATAAAATAAATCAACTTTTCCCAATAAATTACAGTGGTGTTCTTATTCAAAAATGTAATATATCGTACAAACTAGATAACTTTTTGTCAAATGAAATAGTAAAGCATATTTTCATCCAGTACATTTTGGCAGTGTGTGAAAACATTTTATTGTACACTTTATATCTAAAGCTATTTATTCACAGTGCTTATATTAAGCAAGAATGGCCAACCTTGGGACTACTTCTTATTTCCAGTTAAATGTCTTTGGTCAGACCAATACTGCCATGTTTATGCAACTGACTTAATTAATCTGACCTGGTAAAGTCCTGCAGATCCATCTTGAATCCAACACTCTTTCTATAACAAGTCATTTTTTGGGCTGCTTAGCATCTCTTGTGCATGATTTACCTTTGTGTTTCCCCCCAAAGTTTTGGTGGCCAACTTGTAAAAATAGCACAGTACAGATTCCCCTAAAGTTAATGGCAAAATTTTGGTACTCTATTCTGTCAGAAAAACTCATACTAAAAAGGACTTGTAAAAAGAGAAATGCATTGATAAAAAATAAACAGTAAACAGCAAAAAGAAAAACACTCTAAAAAGCAAAATGTTCAATTAAGAGCTATTATCTTCAGACTTTACAAAAACAACTATTTTAAAATAACAAAGAAACACAGCATCTACCCAGTGGTAGGTATATTCTCACTGAAGCCTTTTGAATGTTAAGATCAGCTAAACATTTACCGCATTGCATTCCCTGCCTGCAAAAACACATCTGAAGAATCATATCGTTTGAGCAACTTTTAAAAGCCAGAGGTTTAACTACACTATCCTTGGATGCTTTGATTTATGCAGGTGTCTGGTTCAGGATGATCAACATCTCACCTTGAAGAATTTCCGACTCCACTATGTTTTCTCTTTGCAACAGTTCAGCAAACTGCAACATTTCACTGTTTTTCTGTATTTCTCTTACATAACTTCTGGGAAGAAAGTCTACTTTAAAAGCATTAAAGGAAAATCATTGCTGTCTGAAATAAATAAAATGTGCAAAGTGATGATTTTCTTATGACATCAGTATCGTATAAACAACAGGTCATTTCATATATCATAATAGATTATTTTCACAAATTGTAAATAAGTTGTTTTATGCCCGACTAAGCATGTGTCACAAAGCTCCCTTTGTGCAGATCCACAGAGGGTCCAAATCTAGATGGGTTATTGTAGACTCCAGACACAAAACTTAGTTAATGTTGGTTTCCCCTAGACTGGAAAAGGAGGAAGAGGAAGAGAAGGGAGCTTGTCATAGTAAATCAATTCATCCCAAGCTTCTGAAAGCTCTTCAAAATCCAGAGGATGAGTATTTGGTGCACTGGCTGTCTTCTTTCTTGAAATACCATGGCTCACGCCAGGAACATCTGGAGCTGAACTGAGACACGTTTGCCCATTGAGTTAGCAAACTCTCCAGACACAGAGTTACCATATAACTACAACTTTTCTGTAGTTGAAGTCTGGAGTGATTGCTGAAACATTCATTCACCAGCTAGTTAGACAAATAAACACAGTGACTACATTTACACTAGGTAAATTAAATAGTACAAGTCTATATTCCAGCTCTGAGGTCAAGTGACATGGTCTGGCCATATTCCTAGTTATACTTTCTGTGTTCCACATGAGAGGTGGCCATATCCAAAGCACATGATGAAAAGTCCCTCAACTGGACCTGTTCCCAACATGTGCCCAGAAATTGCTACGGAGAATACTAGTTAGTCCTGATCAAAAAGCACACCAGTCCTTGTTGTCATCTATATTTAGCAATATATATACTAGCACTCATGCCTCGGCACTGTCCAATTGGCTGATATAGACGTTACTGTGGATGCAAATTTTAAGAAGTCCTCAAATATATTTGCCCATGGTATGCCCTCTGATTCATACAAACATGGAAGCAGGGAGGATTCAGCTCTTTTGAAATTTTACTTGAAAGCGAATCAAAACTTTTTTGTTAATGAATTTGGTATTTCTGTCCTTTAAGTATTTTCTCCATTTGAGGCATGTCCTTTGGTTGGTAGCCTACTGTTTTACTATTATTGAAATCTTGGATTTTTGCCTGATTAACCCGCTTTTTAAGGTCTACAGTTCACAGCTAAACAAGCACTAACCGATTCTGACACAATGAAAATATAATATACATATCTAAACCAATAATATTAAGACAACAACTAAAATAAGAAATAAAAAACTAATCTGTGCAGTTACAAGTTCTAAAAATAATATCAACCTCTATGCATATTTGTCAGACTGCAGTGTCCACATTTACACTTGTATGCAGCAGTCGGAACAGTGAGTATCACTTTCCAAATCACGAGGTGTTTTAAGAAACACCCACAGTAGTGGGTGCTGAGGAATCACTTCCTTTATAATCCTGAGTCTTTAAATGTGCAAGTGTCCTACCAATTTATCTAGTGCATAGGAAGGCAGGAAGGCAGGCAGGAAGGTGGAAGGCAGGAAGGCAGGAAGGAAGGAAGGAAGGAAGGAAAGAAGGAAGGAAAGAAGGACAACTAAGGCAGAGACAGAAACATTATCACAGTGCTTTTTGTTTCAAAATTGATTGCGGTGCAATGACTGAAGCCTGATTTGCAGACATTTTATATTCTTGCCCAGACCCTTGAGGAGGGGAAGGTAATGGAGTTTCTGGAGTTGCTGAAAAAGAATACAGAAAGAATTATGGTCTTATGTTCTGGCCCACTCGGAATACACATATACATACTACTGCACTGAAATGAAGTTCTGTTACATTTGGCATGCTGTGGAATAAGATACTTTATCATAATTTTTTGTTTATTAAAAATTGTGCTTGTAAAAACAATGATATATCAGGATGGTGCTGATTTTTTAAAAGTAGATTAGATTCAGATCAAAGTGTCTTACTTAACATTTTATATACATGCATTTTTAATATGAAATTATTTTAATTTAGGGATGTTGATGAGATAACTTTATGAGCACTCTAATTAATATTTTTAAATATAGAAGTAAAATGTTATAACAGAAGGTTAACTTGCAATTACTTACAAATCTGTTCTGTATGTACAGGAGCAGACATGGAACTTATAAGGATAGCTTGGCCTGTTAATGGATCTTGGGCTAAGTGAGGATGTATTGGATGATGTAGATGACTGGTATCATTAGAAGTACCTACAAAAATAACATGAGCATATAACAATTCAAAAGAGCATGTCATTGCAGAGACTTATACTTCAGTAATTACATTTCTGCAGAGTTAATATTTTGATTGGCAATTTGAATAATTGCCTCTGGTATTCATTAAACAATTAAACCAGACTTCAACCATACTAAGCACTGTGTTTATTTTCACTGTTTTGATGGCATTTACAGTGAATTTCCTGAAATATTTGTAAGGATTCTTCCTTCTGCCGAAAGAATTGAATGTCTAGATATCCAGCAGTGGTTGAGAAGTGCACAGCATAATCTGAGGCTGGAGGACCGAGGTAACAAGATGAGCAGCCAAGTCAAGAAGGCTTCAGCTAACAAATATATGAGCCAAAGCTCAGCCAGCAAGGCAGTGGTCAAAGCACCTGCTCACATCATGATTCCCTCAACATCCCAGTAGGCTAAATTCAATATAATGTGACATGTACAACATGGTAAATTTAACAAGTTGTTTGCTTACCTCCCAGTAACATTTCTTGAAGCAAACTGTCAATTTTAACAATTCCAAAGAGTTTAACCAGTTGTATTTGCTCAATCATTTGCCAAGTGATGCTCTGGAGTGTAGGTAGTAGAAGCAGAAGTTCTCCAAATCTTCCTCGGGAGTCATATTGACGGTCATTAATATAATCCTCTAAACTGATTTGGACTTGTAACCTCATGTTCTTAATCTTCATTGGATTACTAAGGCCTTTTGCATCTTAAAAAAAATGACAAAACCTTAAAGTCAAGGCAAATTATTATTTGGAAGGAGCACCTCACTATTTTTCATTTTATTCTTTTTCATCCATAGGTAACATGAGCAGATGCTGCATCAACAAAAATTACTTTCAACATAATCACATGCAAAAAAGTACCTGGATCAAAAAACACGATTGCTTTCAAGCAAGCATACTCATTGTCATCTATTTGAATTTCCTGGAATGGTCGAACTAATTCATCTAGAATCCGATTTGCCACTCGGCTGATCTCTATTTCAGTACTGTTGCGATGAATTATGTAATTGTTGCCTTAAAGAGAAAGAATACCAACACATGGATTAATAGAAAGACTTAAATGTAATGTAGTAGATGAAGCCCATTTTCAAAATACATTTCATTTTGCTTAATCAATATTTTTCTTTTAGTATGTATCACACAAAACCGTTCTTTGTAAACAGAGTATGTGTGCAAAATATAGCTGTCACCCAGAAATAATCTGTGCACATAAACATACCAACTCATAAAGATTCTGATTAGTCCACAGCTCTGATAGCCATATTTGAATGCACAAGTATGGAGCAAGTCAGCCTGTATCTTCTCATGATAAATAAATACAATGGTAAACTGATCTTAAAATTTCTCCTTTCCCCATTAAAATATTATAAGTTGAATGATCAGGATTTGTCAGTGGACAAAGAAGTCTTCTTCCAGAGGAAGCATCAGAAATGCTTCTTTTCCTAACAGATGCTTCTGTAATTCCTAATCAAATTTAAGAGCATAAAATTTTCAGCAAAGAATGCTTTTTTTAATTTTAAATTACCATTTTGGAGAAGTCTCAATCATGGCATCTTAACTCACCTTCTGCCCAGAAATCATCTAACATAAAAGGTGAAAACACTGTGAAAGCTACAGAGCTTCCAAAAGCCATCAAGCAATTTTTGAAAGAAAAGCTGATTCTTGTATCACAAGAGATCTATGCCAAAGTCACTCATAAGCTTTACAGATATCTGCCTCTAAGTATTGGAACCTAGCCTTGGTGCCCAAAATTGTTTCTTCTTTTGGTATAAATGCTGGTGTTGGTGACACTGACTATAATTTTCTAGCTATTATTTTATCATTATTTTCCTTATTACCTACTAATCCCAATAAAACTAAAAACATTTACTTTTAATTCCTGTATTTATGGTCAATAAAGGTGCATCTAGAGAAAGAACTAGGTTAAGAAAGTAATTTGTATAGTTTTTAACTTGAAAGGATTGCTGATGAGAGTAATATCTCCAGATATTGTCCTTTTAATGTTATGATATGCATAAAAATAAAGCTGATTTAGAGCTATAAGAAAGCAGACCCAAGAGGAAGGAGAAAAAATAGTGGAAAACATCCTTCTATCAATGAAGAAATTAGTTTGAGTCTATATTCCACATAGTCTTGCCTCCCATAAAAAAACCTGTCCAAGACTTAACACGTTTTCTCACAAAACAGCCCAGGCGCTGCACATGTTTCATGATGCCATTTTTGGGAGGGTGTACTTCAGCACGGCAGAGTGGTGTCAAACCATGCTAACAAATACCTCATCATGTCACTATGCACACATGTACACGTCTTCCTATTACTGTAACTCTCTGCTGTATGAATGAAAGGAAGACATGTTTCCACCATGTCCGCTTCCCTAATAGCCATAGTCTCTTTAAATTATCCAGTGATTGAGCCATTTCAAGTGACCAAAAATATGCAGGTATGACTCCTCACCATGTCATGGATGCACCCATCTCCCACATGGCAGGGGACAACAGGCATGCTGTTTGCATGATGGCCATGTGGCAATTGTCAAGGCAGCAGTGAGAGGGCTCTTGGAAAAATGAGTTGCAGAGAACAGGCTATCCATTTTTTCTAGCTTGTAGGTTTTCTTTGACAATGTCTGAAGGGCTCTTGAGAATGTTCCAGATAAACGGCTTTTATGAAGACTGAAATTAATACATCGCCACAGGTTGGTTGCTTCTCTCTTAAGCAAAGGTGTTTTATGTTTGGCTGGTTGGTTGGTTTGATTTGTTCTTTGGGGTGTTTTATGGGCCAAAGATGCAGAAAAGATAATAATGAAGAAGACAATTTGGCATGAACTCCCTTAAATTACTGTTTCTGGAATTCAATAAACCTTTAGCCATAGTAACTCACAGGAAACTATCCACCTGCTTTAGCTGGAATGAAGCATGTGACATTATGTCATTAAAAGCTATTTAGCATTCACAGAATGCATTGCTTTGATTGTGCCCGAACAGCTGTTCCACTTAAGTGATTACATGGTTGCTAATGTACTATAACATAATCATTATTAATTAAAACAAAACCCAATATTTACCTAAAAGTAAAATGTCCTTACACGCCATGGACCGTTTTGCTGCCCCAAGCAACAGGTGTTCCCCAGCATGTGCTCTTAGTAAGGCAACCTCAAGGAAAGAACAGCAGACTTGTTAGATGACAAAGCAGTAAGTTCCAACAAGGGCAAAAGAAATAAGGATGCCTATTATCATAAGTGTGTTCAGCTGTAGGTATTTGTTTAAGACTGTTAAGGTTCTGATGTAAATTGTAAGTGAACATAAAAACCCTAACACTGAGTTTTAAGCAACCTGGTCTAATGAAGTTGTCCCTGACCATGGCAGAGGGGTTGGAACTAGATGATCTTTAAGGTCCCTTTTGACCCAGATTGTTCTGTGATTCTGTGTATTGTTGCACACTATAATTAAATTGTCAGCCTCTGTCACCTGTAGCATTTGGTCTAGATTTTAAACCTACAGCTCTGCAAAATGCTTCTCAAGAAATACAATGCTTGTATTTATTTCCTAGTGAATTTCCTAATGACTATTCCCTTAACAAAATTTTCTCTGGAATTTTAAGTTGACATTAAAGACTCTAGTAGGCTGGAATGCACCATTACAGTAAATTTGCCAATATCTATATATGTATATAGGCATAGATATATATCCATACATATATAGATATATGTATCTATATATACATATATATAGATGTATCTGTAGTAATGAAACTATATGTTTCATTTTTCTCACCTTGAATAAAAAAATTTATGCAGCACTTAAAAAAGCTTTATCTCCAGCAAAGACAGATATGCTAAAACATCCAGTACTGCCAGCAAAGAAGAAATCTGATTCATACAAGGAAGGCACTTAAAAATATCATCATTAGTTTACTCTTTGTCACCTATTTACTTTCCTCTGTTTTTAATGCCTCTGTGAAACTTCAGCACTGGCCCCTGTTTCCTCAAGGAGCTCCTCTCTTGGCAAGTAATTTTTTTCTTATGAAGCCAAGCCAATACTTTATGAGTGATATAAAGGCACACAGCATCTAGGAATACTTAATGTGTTAAAGGCTTTTCAGGCTCTCAGTGGAATTTACTTATCTGAGCGGGCCTGCTCTATGCTTTGTAAATCAGGCTGATTCCCAGATCAGGAATAATTTTTTGAAAACCAGATGATTAGTTATTTTATAACTAGATGCACAACAACCCTTAGAAAGAGGGTATCACAAATGCAGAAATGTAATTTGTTTTAACTTCCAATACCTTTGTGACTACACTTCCAAGGTACTTAAGGTTCTGCAGTATTCCCAAGTGCTCTCCAAGCACTGCATGGGTGTTTTCAGCCTCTCTTTCAAAGCTGTTGCTTGTTTATTTACTTGTTTATTTGTTTTTAATCTAAATACAGACAGGAAATTTTTAAAGATGTCTGATCCCTTCTCTTTTCCTTCATGCCATATTAACAATAAAACCAGCAATAGTTTTGCTTGCCTTTGTTGCCCTTGAGAACACTAAGCTCATATTTTGGTGGGTCTCCTGTGGCCTGAAACATCTTCATATTCCTGAGGAAAACTATATGAGGAATGACTCAGTTTGAGTCTCAATCCCAAGGATACCCTAAGCCTCTTTTCAGGATTTTGTTCAAGAGAGTGAAGGAGCAAAAGGAGAAATGAGACAATTTCACTTCAAAGAGTTGTTTTCAAGCTGAATCAGATTTTGATGGACTGGAATCAAGAGATCCTGAACCATGAATTAACCTCCTGACCAGACAGCTGGTGAGAGAACCACAATGTGAAAACACTGGTTCTGAGTGTGCCAGCACAACTTACTCTGAAGCCCTGTGTTATATTAGGATATGTTACAGATGAGATGATAGATCAGACCTGTCATAAAAACGCTTCAGAATTTTCAAGGTTTGATGATTTTTATTTCTGTACTCATTATATCCAACATATATGAAGTATTATTTTCTATAGATTGATATCAGTATGTTTGGCATTTGTTGAGATTCTAATGACTTTTATATGTTGCAAATAGAGAAGATCTACTTCAAATTAAATTACATATTACAATGAAAAGTGAACATAAAATAAACACTTTGCAAGGCATGCAAAGCATGTCTTCTTTTACAAGTTTGGGTTGGTTTCTTTATTGTTGCTATCTGTGCCTTCAAAAGAATACAAAAAATGCAAAGCACTGAAAGACGTACTTTTTTCTGCTTTCATTAATGTGATGAATCCACATCAATTTCATCTTTTTTTTTAATTTTCTGTGGTGTTGCTATTTTAAAACTTAAAGATGGTGGGTTTAGCATGCATCTCTATTTGATCAGACAAAAAAATGAGTGTGTAATCATAATGTCTAAATATCACAGAAATAACAGAACAATAATTAAAGTTCTCTCTTTGGTCTCTTCTTATACCTGGTCATCCAGTGGTAATTCACAGAAGCCTGGAATATATTTAGCCCATTCCACCAAGACCAAAAGTTGTTGCTTCATAGATTCACAGACATCAATAATACCAGCAATTTTCTTAACATTTATGTCAGTGCTAGCACCAGGACCGGAGACTGAGTTCTAGCCATAGTGAGAGGAAAAAAATTAACAATGTTAAATTTCATATAATTGCATTTTCACTCATTAAGAGCATATTTAAGAAAAAAATCACAGCAGTAATCATGCATACCAGAGATGTTCCTTGACCATATAGACCATTAGTCTGCATGTAAACTACAAAATTTCATTTCTATTACCAATGTGTATTACAGTATATTAAAAATTACACTATTCATATCATGATATAATATCTTCTCGTTCCAAAATGCTATTTTAAAATATGCCAAAGTCCTCACTATTTGTAAGGGGAAGTTGGGGTTTTTTTATTCCTTTGAAATGGTTGATATTTACGTCACATCAGAAAAAAAAAAAGAAAGAAAGAGGTCACAGGTGCTTGCAGCAACATTAAGGGCAAAGAAAGAGAGAGATAAAGGGGTATCATGCTCTTCTAGTGAAAATGTAAGTATCATTAAGTTTAGAAGGTAAAACAGGGGAATTTTAGTGCCTGGAGGAGAATGATTTGTAATGATAAAGCAGCAGTATAAGCAGAGGCCTGAGAACATTTCAGACTAAATGTAAAGGATATGAGTGTGCATTAGACCACCTGCAGTGAACAGTGTCCTGTGAAATAAGAAGAGAATAGTATCTTTCTGGGCCTGAAGCTGGGGCACTTTCAAATAATCCCTGAGCCAAATCCTGAAATTCTTAATGTCTTTTCAAGGAAATGAACAAAACCAAGCTTGCTCCTCAGTCAGGCAAGAAAGACAACTTAAGATAAAACTGAGTCTGAGAATAAAGGTAAGTTTACAGCTGCTATCATACCAGGACAAAAAAAGAAAAAGATACCAGAAGAAGAAGAAGACAAAGAAGAAGATGAGGAGGAAAAAGAAAAGAAAAATAAAGATGAAGAAAGAAGAAAGAGGAAAGAAGAAAGAGAAAGAAAGAGAAAGAGAAAGAGAAAGAGAAAGAGAAAGAGAAAGAGAAAGAGAAAGAAAAAAGAGAAAAAAGAAAAAGAAAAGAAAGGGAAAGGGAAAGGGAAAGGAAAAGGAAAAGGAAAAAGGAAGAAAAAGAAAAGAAAAAGAGAAAGAGGAAAAGAAAAAAGAAAAAGAAAAAGAAAAAGAAAAAGAAAAAGAAAAAGAAAAAAGAGAAAATTTCAAGATGGTGGGTGCTATTTAGGTTGACTCCCACCAAATCCCCTTCATTCACAGATCCATATTAAATCTCCCAGTGGGATTTGTGGTGAAATACCATTATCCTTGGGCGTTCAAAGGGAGTTGTACTTCTTCAACTAAAGCTCAGTGCTTCCTACATAATTCAGTAGTCTAAAACACTGAAAACAGCTTAGATATCAATGGCAGCTAACCAGCTGAACACTAGTTCTCAGGGAAATACAACAGCTAGATGGGTGAAAAAATCCTCAGACACATAATTCAAAGGCTGTCATGTAGGGAAAAGGTGAGAGGTATTGTCTTTTTGTAGACAGCACAGTTGTGAAATCCTTGCTGTAACCATGAGCCCATTTCTGGTGTGTTCCACAGATTGCCAGAAACAGCAGTTGAAAATACTAAGTATCATTCAGGTGAGAGCTACCAGAATGATTCAGTCTAGAAAACCATCAGTACAGAAAGACAGTAAAGAAATTCAACATATTTCATTCTTTTTCCAGAAGAGTATGAGTACTTACACAAAGAAGAGAGTTCTGATAGCAAGAGGCATTCTGATCTACCAGAAAAAGATATCACCATGCACCAACTAGAAATTAATTCAAGAAGGAAAAGAACAGGCAGATTGCTTAACTGTTACACTTAGTAAATCATGAACTTAATACATTGTCCTTCATTTAATATCTTTTATCCAAAGCTATGCATCTTTATAAATGACATGTTATAGAACAAACTATAGAATCTTCTGAAATTACTTAGTGAGCTGCTAGGGATTCATGTGATGACTCCCATGGAGTTCATTATGAACTACTAGGACTGCATCTCCTTACAAGAATATGAAGTTATAAATTTCTTTTTCTACTTCTCTATTGCTTTAACCTCCTTGTCAGTTCAGGGGTTCAACACTGGAGTCTCTGACTTCATAGAATCACGGACTAGCCCAGGTTGGAAGGGACCTGAAGACATCACCTCATCAAACCTTTCATTGTAAAAGAAGCCTATATGAGGTTATCTAGCACCCTGTCGAATCACATCTTGAAAATCTCCAGTAATGGAGACTTCACCACATCCCTGGGAAGGTTGTTCTAGTGATTGATTCTTCGCACTGTAGAAAATTTCTTTCTTATATCAAGATGAAATGTCTCCTGGTGCAACTTGTACCTGATGAACATGATGATGTAACACTATATCCCTATTGTCCTGAGAACCATCAGACACACATGCTTTTACTCCTACAAGAGTCCAGCGTGTCTCTCTCATATTCACATAATCCTAGGAGCTCCTGGGTCTGAACAAGAAAATTTGTAGTTGGATATGTTCCCCCTAGAAAGGATCTCTAGAGACAAAATAATTATTTTCCTAATTTTAATGTGATTTTTTTTTAAAAGGGATGAGTGCCACCTTCTTCCTCATTTTGCAGCTGAAGGACATGGCCAACGATTTGTGACACTACTACATCCTCCAAGTCTCTCCTCGGCACTGAACTCATCTTACAGACCAATTTGATCAAGGATAAAATGAGGACTTTAAAGTCTTTACTTTTCCATCATGTTAATGTAACCTCTTGGTCTTTAAGGCCATATAAAATGAGTGTATCTTCGTATATGCTTGGCATAGTAGGAGCTATTCTCTCCCACTACAACATACCAAATAATAAGTAGAATAATCTTGTATGCATACACAAGGTGATGTTTTAGGCCAGGAATCTACCGTCTGAAAAGAACTTGGTGGCAGCAAGAGCTGAGGATGTGATTCTGTTTAAGACAGCTTTTATTCCTGAATTGGATATACCAGTTGGACATGATTAAGGACTAACTCAAACAAGCACAACAAGCAAGTTGAAAGAATTACTAAGGAGGCAAAAATAAGTATATTTTTCATACTGTATAGGTATGAAGGTAGGAAGGTCCATTATGTTCACCTAGTCTGCCCAAACATGAAATATGTGCCAAAGACTATCACCCAGTAATTCCTGCATCAATTTTTTACAGACAGTTCCTCCCTAAGAAAGATGCTGCTAAAGGATGAGATTATAAAACATTTGGGGATGTATAAATCAGTCAGCATGAAATCGTAAAGGTGGCAGTTAAATTCTATATAAGAAAGCAAGAGGTGCAAGAATGCAGAATCAATGACCATGACTTATCTGAGGTGCAGAAAAGGACTGGAGAATGCTCCATTCAGCAATTGATTGGACAGGGAAAAAAAAGGGAAGGGAAGGGAAGGGAAGGGAAGGGAAGGGGGAAGGGGGAAGGGGGAAAAGAAAAGAAAAGAAAAGAAAAGAAAAGAAAAGAAAAGAAAAGAAAAGAAAAGAAAAGAAAAGAAAAGAAAAGAAAAGAAAAGAAAAGAAAAGAAAAGAAAAGAAGAAAAGAAGAGAAAAGAAAAAAGAAAGAAAAGAAAAGAAAAGAAAAGAAAAGAAAAGAAAAGAAAAGAAAAGAAAAGAAAAGAAAAGAAAANGAAAAGAAAAAAGAAAGAAAAGAAAAGAAAAGAAAAGAAAAGAAAAGAAAAGAAAAGAAAAGAAAA
>NDXB01019584.1:0-32125 GCA_002631895.1 Agapornis roseicollis
GGGGGGTTGGAACTGGATGATCTTAAGGTCCTTTCCAAACCTAACTATTCTGTGATTCTATGAGCAGTGGATTAACAAACATCATAGTTTTTCTGTTATAACCACACACAAGCATTGATTCAGTGTGGATTTTTAAAGGAGAACATGTATATCGTTATGACAACAATAACATTTTTGGCTTTTGAGGTCTGTAGCTCTATAGACTGCAACAAAAGTTCTTAATTTAGGAGAAAATAGCTTGAAATAATGTTGCTTTTAACTTATACTGATGGATTGCAATAATAGTCACTAAGGTTTGCTGAGCACACCTTTGGTTTGTTCCACAGGGTTATTTCTTCACCAGGTCTTAACTGTAATTAGTGCATGTAACTATTGCTTGTCATGTTAAGTGCTACCAGAGGCTTCAAACTGTTCCTCACAGCAGGGATTAAGCAATGCAGGGCGTGTTCCTGAATTGGTGTTCCTTGGATACTGTAAGGATTGTGGTGGGGGACAAGATGTCAAGAAGCAAGTACGGTTATTCTCTCAGCACAGGGTGTTGATTTACTGGATACTCTCATTTGCCTGTGGATGACTTTGATGTATATCTCTCTTTGCAGGATTGCTTTTGAGGTAATGATTTCTTAATCTATCTTTCTCCTCCCCCATAAGCATGTACCTAAGAAGTTTTAGAAATCTCAGGGTTGTTTTTCCCTTTGGGTTCTTCCCCTGTTGTAGACTCCCCTGGACTGAAGTCTCTATCAGCAAAAATGCAGATGGTTGTTAAGTTTTTATGATCTGTATCTTTTGATGTTCTAATGATTCTCCTATGGTTTAATTGAGTTTAGCAAAACAACCCAGTACCTCACAAAACAGCTGTGCTCAGTGCTTCTGATAATAGGAAACTTTGTCCTTCATCTGAGGAAACAAGGAAAGGAGTTTCATCAAAATCCAGACCTTTAATCTCTTACATAAATTCTTGTTATTCCTGTGCCTTCTAAATTTAATGGAAAAGATGCTTTTCATTATTTAAAGTGAAAAAGATTGTATCCATCCTATTTTGTTTTATTCTAGAATGAGAACTTTCTTTTGTTCTGAAAATGTGGATTGGGTATAATATGTAGAAGGCTTTAAGTTATGCTGAGCTCCTGGGAAATCCTCTCCTTATAACAGTACTAAGATGCGGTTGCTGTACTGTGTATTCTGGCAGAATTCTCTTTCGTTCCTCTGAGCCTTTGAAGAGGAGATCAGAGGCATTTAGATTTGCAACCTATAGTGTGAGATTTGCCTATTAAAAATGTACATGCACCCTCTTTGCTAAATGTTGAGCATGTCTTAGGAACATTCAAATGGAAATGAAGTTTGGGAAAGTTTAACAACAGCCTGTTCACCACCAGAGCAAAATGAAATGTTTCATCTCTCAGTGGTTTGGTATTAGCATGTTTTACTTCTCTTCCTTGCTGGATGCAATGGGTGGGGATTGCAGGTTTTGGGAATGCATTCCCCTTGCTTGGAAAAGGTTGTGTTTGGCTATAAAATCTCCTTTTTTGGTACTTTCCTGCTGAAGAAAAGCAGCTTGAGCTCGCTGGAAGAGCTTAATGGTTTCTCCAGGACAGATCACTAGGGGAACAAATAACTTCCAGTGGATAACGTGTCTAGATTGTGTGTGAGGGATCTCTTCCTCCTCCTGTCAGTTACTGAAAGTGCAATATTAGATACATCAGTGGACCCATTTTTATTCCATTTCTTCAGGGTGTTGCATTAGCTCACTGTATAGCATTGGCTGTAAACATCAAACTACTGCTCTTCTCTAGCTTCTTCAGCACGTGTGTAGGCTGGTGTCTGACAGTGCACATAGGAATGAGGTTTTGTATTTGATGTTGAACCAGAAAGGTTTTTCGTGTAGAGTTGCTGGTCTTTGTGTCCCAAAATTATCCTTTATGAGAAAATAAAAGCAGTATGGATAGCCTGACCAGAATTCGAGATGCAAAAGGATCTCCTGACTGATGCACCATTATCTCACACTGTTGCAGGCAGGACACACTGGTAAATAAGGACACTTCTCCCTGTCTCCTCTCTGATATTTTCATCTCATCTCTAACAATCCTATAGAATCCATGGAAAGCGAAATGGTGAAGACTGAGAGGTTTTAATAAAATCCTTTCCCCCAAAGCTTTGCTTTGGTGGCTTTGTTGGCCCCGAAGAGCCGTGTGCTGTAAAGCTTGTGTAATTTTAGGGAGTGTTTTATTACTTACTATCAATACAAACAGTTGTAAAAATATCACTGTGGCTTTGCTATCTGGTCACATAATCTGTGAATTGAAGCCAAGAGAGAGATTGTAAAGCTGAACCAAAATAAAGCTCCTCCCAACCTCCATCTTGTCAACATACTGGGGACAGTTGGCTGTCTTCCTCCTTTAAGCCAATGGCAATATATATATTTACATTAGGAGCTATTAAATATGCCATGACAAAATATATAGAAGTTTGTATTTCTTTTAGAAGATGTGTAAATTGTATGGAATTGCATGAAATCTGATAGCAGGATTTATTTCATCTTAAAGGAATGTTCTTGTGTGGTGCTGAAATAAATCTACTGGGGAGAGGAGGGGATATGAGGTCAGTACCTGAGATCTTCTGGGGGTAGTAGTTCTCTACCCTCAGTCTGGTTTTGTGTCTAAATACTGTCTTTATGCTAGTCACTCAGTTTTGGAAACCTCTTGTCCTTAGCCTTGTTTTATATACAGCTGACCACTTAAATAGGATTCCGGATTTATGGCTGCATAGGGAAAAGTAGGGTGTTCTTAATATAGACCTCTTGAGTCTGACCTGTGATGCTGTTTGAAGCCTGGGAGTGCATTTGGAGTTTACTGGTCTTGATGAAGTCCTTCCTGCTGTTGGAACGCTCTGAGTTGTCCCAGTTGCGGTTGCTCAGGAAGCAGCAGTGCATTCTGCTGCAGCTCCCCATGGCTGGGCTGTGGTAAGAGTCAGAGAAATGATGGGAAACATACTCTGCTTGGAGGGAAGTGACTGACAAAACCAATTCCTTGGCATCCCTGCTCCCAGAGATAGTGTGCTTTAGCTTTGAAGGATCCCTGGGAAATGCTGGTCCTCCCCTGTGCTACCTTCATGTGTTAAAGCCAAGTTTACTGAAGCCCTGCTTTTTGAAGAGGTCCGATTCTATTATGCCTAAACCAGGACCTCCCTGTGTTTATTTTGGGTTGCACACATGTCCTTTCCTTTCCTTTGGCCATCTGCTGCCTTGGGTTTGGGCTGCACTTAGAAATGTTGGCAGTGCAAGATGGGGGTGTGTTTTAACGTCCTGATTCCATTTACACAACTGCAGCAGGGTAGGAACAATGTGCACAGTGTGACCTGGTTTGAGAAGAGCACTTTGTCCAGAGGTAGGCTGCTTGGCGAGGAAATCAGATCCATTATACATACAGCCTGGCTGATAAAAGATTAGTGAAAGATGGAGTGAAAAGGGCTTTTATGGATCTTGGGGAATACCAAGTCTGTTCACCTTGCCTGTGAAGATTTTGGAAGCAATTTTCTTCAGTAGAAAGAACAGGTTTTAATATTTCCAATGATTATTCCCATTAAGTTGACTCATTTAAAAACAGCTTTGTGAAACATCAGCAAGTTTGTGTTCACTCATTTATTTCAGCTTTGTCTCCCCTTTGCTTGGGGTACAGAATAATGCAGAGGAATGACTTGGGCTTGACACTGTAGGAAATTCAGAGTGCTTTTTAAAGCTTGTGTTAGGCTTTTTTTGTGTTCTGTATCTTTGCAGGTTGGAATGCATCTCAAGCCTCCCATTTAAGTCAGGGAATATATGGCATATCATCCAGCGATGAATCTGGATGTGCCGCGTGGATGATTTCTGTAGTTAGAGGTGTTAAAGGAATGTGGTAGACTTCTGTGTTGCCCAGCAGACGTCACTTGACAACCTAATTTAATACTCTCCTCACACTTCTATTTTTCTGGTGCTCTAAGTAAAGGTGAGAGCTGCCATCAGTGTAACCAGGCTTCTGGAGCTGCAGTGAATTATCTGACTATTAGGATGAGCGTTGGGATCACCTGAGAGAAAAAGTGGTCTTGAACCAAAGCTGAAGGATTTGTTCAGCATTAAATGAGTTTCAGAAATGCTCTGTCTGCTTCAGTGCAATTACAAATCATGCAGTGAAGCTGATATGCTCCACCTCGTCACATTAAGGGGTGCTATTAGTTCTCTTCTTGTGTTTGAAAGGTTGCTTTGATTCCGAGTGGGAAGGTGCAGTACACAAATCCCTCTAGATTAAGCAGCTTGCAGGTGCCCTTTCATAATCTGTGAGGTTAGATTGGCTTTTTGAAAGTACCCCATCTTTATTTGAATGTTCTTTCAGTTGAAGACAAATAGATGGGTTCTCCACTTGGTTCCCAAGTGAATTGCTGTCAGTTTCTAAGTTCTTCCCTTGATATTACTCTAATTTTTCAGATCAGCTTCGGTTTTGTCTACTTCTGTAGGCGTACCCATTGAGTGAGGAAGCGGCTTTTCTATGTGAAGAGATGTGACTAAGAACTGCCTGCTGTTCCAAAGAAATGCAAATGATGCAGCTTATTTTGCGTGTCACTCTGTGCCATCACCTGGTCTGGAGTGACACAAAAATCCAACGACCCCAGAATGCCAAATGCACACTTGTGAGTGAAAATCAGGTGTCCAGGTGGGATGGATCAACCTGGTCTAGTGGAAGGTGTCCTTTCCCATGGCAGGGGGAGTGGAAGTGGATGAGCTTTAAGGTCCCTTCCAACCCAAACCATTCCATGATTCTAAACTACCCAGTCTGATTTTTATGCTGGGATTGGTCTTTATCATTTAAGGTAGGCAACAACTCTGCTTTGTAGCTGTGAACTGTATATATACACTTCAAGTCACTAACTTAACCAAACCTATAGACATCTACAGAGGGCTTTTAATATAGCCAAAAATACAGTAAATTACCAGTAGATATGTCTGAAAGACATCATAGCCTATACTAGAGACAGATGGTGGAGCAGAATCCTGCTTTAGTGATTAACTGAGGTTGGAAA
The DNA here is from genome assembly GCA_002631895.1 of Agapornis roseicollis. Classification (NCBI taxonomy): domain Eukaryota; kingdom Metazoa; phylum Chordata; class Aves; order Psittaciformes; family Psittacidae; genus Agapornis; species Agapornis roseicollis. The sequence goes on from NDXB01019584.1 coordinate 5,050, forward strand.
TCATTTCCTTGCACTGCAGCCAGTGTCTTGAGCAGGCAGCCCAGTGCTGTGGATCCTTGCCCAAGCAGATCCCCACACAGTTGCTTCTCAGCAGCCTTGAGGGGACCAGGATCTCCAAATTCTCCAAGCAGCAACAAAGCAGGGCTTAGCAGGTCAGAATTGATCTATTGAGGCCCATCTTACATAAACATCTGACTTAACTGTCATGTGCTGGGGGAAAAGAGATTCTTTGTGCTGTGGCGATACTGTTACTGAGGCAATAACCTTTATGCTAGATCCTTGCAATTAAAACGTTAATGCAGGATGAGACCAGCATAGAAAGACAGTTAAAATTCTGTAGGAATTCAGGAGGGAAGTTGCTGGATAAACCAGGTTACTCTCAAGAAGAGTGTTTTGAATGTGCCTTAATCCTTTTGCAGAATATATGCTGGCAGCTCTTTAATGTACGTGGTTTTATAACCACTGCGGAACTTTAGATGTAAACCAGCAACATTTTAATCATGGGTTTGGGTTGGAAGGGACCTTAAAGCTCATCCAGCTCCAACCGCTTCCACTGGAGCAGCTTGCTCCAAGCTCCTGTGTCCAACCTGGCCTTGAACACTGCCAGGGATGGGGCAGCCACAGCTTCTCTGGGCACCCTGTGCCAGTGTCTCAGCACCCTCACAGGGAAGAGCTTCTGCCTAAGAGCTCATCTCAGTCTCCCCTTGGGCAGGTTCAAGCCATTCCCCTTGGCCTGTCCCTACAGGCCCTTGTCCCAAGCCCCTCTCCAGGTTTCCTGCAGCCCCTTTAGGCACTGGGGCTGCTTAAGGTCTCCCCTTAAGAAGCCTTCTCCAGGCTAAACAAGCCCAGCTCTTTCAGCCTGACTCCATAGGGGAGGTCCTTCAGCCCTGACTAACCTGCATCTGATTATTCTGTCAGTGTTTTTTAATGTGAGGCCCAGGGAAGAATTTCAAGCTCTGAAGTGCCTTCTAGAGTTAATAAAGCCAAGGAGAATAAATTGCTGAAAAGCCTAGAAGTGAAAAGAAATAAGCTCTATCTGTGAGACCCCTTATTATCTGTGTTCAGATCCTGAATGCTGGTCTCTGTTGGGAGCTGTGAGGTAATGTAGTGCTCTGCCAAAGCAAGCCTGCCCTTCCCATGCACGGCTGGAGGCAAGGACCCACTGTGGGAGGGCAAGTAGAGGCTTGGAGTAGGATGCAATCCCCTCTTCTCATAGCTTTTTAGAGCAAAAATGCCATGTTCCATTAAAAGCTAAAACTGGTGAGCATTTTAAGTAGTCCTTTGTGTGGAAATGGGGGGAAAATCATCATAATTAACCTATTTCACATAATTTGGAAGTCATCAGCTTCTTAGTTGCTACTGAATGTAGTTATGTCAACAGAGATGGAAGAAGTCCTATTCAAAAGGGGCAGAAAGTCCCATTCTTCCCACAAATGCAGCTGGAGAGCAGAAGGCGCCTGCCTGATCACAGGCCAGTTGCCATCTGTTCTCAGGTGACTGTGGTGGTGTCCCATTTCTATGCTTATCCAGCTTGGGGTTTAAACCAGTTACAAGTCTTCTTCTATAGCTTCTGCTGAAAAGCAGCTTGTTTTTCTTAGCATCTCCAATTTATTCATGGTCAATTTATGCCATTAAGTTCTTGCCCCCTTATCCTAAATAGCTTTTCTCCCTCCATAGTGTTATTTAGCAACCTTAAACTGCTCAGTTTTCTTTCTGTGAAGATAAACACATAAGATATTCTCTGTGCTCAGAAGGGAAGCATTTCCACATCATATCTGTTTTGAAATCATCTATCTTGGACTTAATTTCTGGTATGTCAAATAAAATCTGACTAATGCTTTGATGTAGCAGTGCTCATGTTAGCAATAGCCACGTGGGGTGAGTGGCTGGGAGTTACTGCTTGTGTTAGTACTAAAGTAAGTTCTCTCCATCTCTGTCACTTGCATTTGGGTGCCCACAGTCAGCAGAAGGTGGGCATCAAAGAAATGAGTTTTATTTCTCTCTTAGATCCTTCTGCATTTCTTTATTAGGTAATCTTTGTGAAGGTTGGTCTTTAAGCCAGTTCTTGAGAAACTGTTAGTAAGTTTCCTTGGTAGTGGGAAGTATGATGAAATGTCTTTAGTTCGTTCTTTATGTGTTTCAGTTCTTATGCTACTCTCTGCTTAACAGTAACATCCTATTCAGCATCAGAAAATGCTTCACTATGCACATACTTTTCCTTCTGACTGACAAATCGGAGAAGGAAATCAGTGTTTCTGTCACGGGCTACCTTTTGGTAACCTTGTGTTTTCTTTTTAATTCTCTTTATTCTCATATTTAAGCATATTCAGATTTTACAAACGTTTGAAGGTTGGGTTTTCCATGCTGTTGAACATCCTGCTCTCTGATGCCCTGTTTATTCCTACCTTAAGTCTATAATAGTCCCTATAATATATTAGGGAGCCTGTCTGTGATTGTTGGAGCAAAAGTACTCATTAAGCAGGCTAAATTTAGATACTTTATATAGGAAAGTTTGCAAAAGTAATAGAATAGAGGTATGAATAATGTCTTTAGGTGAAATAAGGATCTTGTCTGGTTGGAGCTTCCAGGATCACACTGTGGAAGAATTGTCCTGGGTGATAAATGAACTTGTCCCTTTAGAAATGGTGTGGGATGGGATGGCACATTGAGTGTATGGTGGAAAGGAAGGGTCAGGCCTTGTTTATTGAGAGTCACCTTCCTTCTGGTCTGCTGGATAAGAGAGAAGGTGGCACTTTTTGTTTGGTAATGTCATTTTGGCCTAAAACATTGGGGGAGGCAAGACTGGAAGTTACAGTAGTGTCTGAAAAATGGGTTTTGGAAGTTTTTACATACTTAATAACTGACCTATTAACAAAGTACTCGATTTCTTTGAGCTTGGCATCCTAGTCTGAATATATGATTCCTTTTTCTTAAAAGCCAGTATACATTTTGTCAAACTAATGCATTATTCCACCCATTAAATACAAACACGCTGAAGTAAGAGAAGATTTCTGTGTGAGTGGTTGGGATGCTAGAGAATTACCTGAGAGAGCACCAAAAAACGCTTAATGACTGTGTAATGACAAACCTACTAGTTTTGTCCCATTGGGATGGGAATTCCTTGCATGCTCCTGTGGTGATAACATCAGGAAGAGATTTGTGTATTAAGAAATGGTGTATTTTAGCTGTCACGCTTGACTGTTATTTGAGGACGGGGGTGGATTACCAGCTAGGTCTGAGCTCATAGAGGTCTTCATCCAAAGGAAAACCAACCAAAACCTAAGACACCCCCCAACCTATCCACCAAACTTTCTTTTCTTATCAGAGAATGGTATAGTATTCTTGTGAATTTGAAGGCTGAATAGCAGGCTTGTTTGCCTGAGAGCCTGCTTAGCAGTTAAGAATAGTTCTTTATCTATCCCATTAAGACTGAATTATTATACAGAAAAGTGGGTGGTATCCAGTTTTACCCTGCTGTTGGCCAACTCTCAGCAAATCCCTACTGATGTTGGAAGGAACACCAACAAATGTTTTCTTGAATGATGAGTTCTATAGTTTTTAAGTCAGTATGTTGTCTCTTGAAGCTCTGATAACGCTGAGACAGGGTATCTAGCATTCATTGGTGATGCTTCTTGATGTTGCAGGCCCACTAGGACAAAAAGCCTTCGTTTTCCAGGAACATTGAATCATCTTGGAAAGTTTTCCCAGATTAATTGTTCTGGTTTGTTAATCTCACCCTTGGAGCTTTGTCTCTGGTGGTTGAGAGAGCTCATGGTGCTGGGGACCTTTGAGAAGGCTCTGTGGGAATGGGATGCTCTGCTTCGAGAAATGATCCAACCTGTTGTATCTTTGTGATATCTGGTGTGTTAAGTATGCTGGCTTTTGTCTCTCAACAGCTACATCCCCTCGAGTTTCCTCAGAGCTTGAGCAGGCCCGGCCTCAAACAAGTGGAGAAGAGGAGCTCCAACTGCAGCTGGCGCTGGCCATGAGCCGGGAAGTGGCGGAGCAGGTCAGTGCCCGTGTAGGTTTCCAAAGTGTCCGTGCTTTTCTAGCTGAGCTACAGTGCTGTTTTTCTCAATGGCAGCTTGGCTTTGCTCCAGGTGGAATAGGGGGAGAATAAAAAAAAAAAGCCATTTTGGAAGATGTTACTCTTTTGTGTTCTTTTGAAATCTCTTTTTAAAGTAACTTCTGCCTCTGAGCTGCTGAGACTAGTGGAAGATGACAGTCACTTTGCAAGAAGACTGTGTGGGAGGATGTTAATCATCACATTGCTGAAGATGTTTTCAGTTAGGAAGAACTGAAAACATGACTAGTCCTGAAAACCTCCATTAATGGGGCCAGCATAAGGATTGTCAGTGAATTCTGATTAGAACGAGATTTTGAACAATCTGTTCATTAGCTAAGATTGGAACAGAAAGGTGACAAGAAGTACTAAAGTACATAAAGGACCTGATTTAAAGTAACTTAGCTCCTCATCTATCAGGATATATAGGTATCAGTAGCATTAATATGGATTATGTGACTGTGTTAATTCTTAGGAGGTTCATTGTGAAGTTTGGAGTAAGTGCTGGAATTGTGGATAAAGTTTACTGCATGTTAATATATAGAACAGAGTTGTTGTATCCTAGCTATGAGTGAAGATCCAAGCACGCTATGCTGAGTATCTGTGATATTTTAGTCTTCCTGTGACAACTTTAGCTTACTGCTGTGTGTTAAGCATTAGCACCTCTGTGCTTGGAAACTATCACCCAGTAAACTTCGTCATTATGGAGCAATAAAGAGAATAAAAATCAGAACCTGATCAGTTGAAATAGCTTAATGTAATCGCAAGGGAAATACCAAGCGGGGAATTAGTCAACTTCGGAGAGCTGTGATGCAAACCAAGATATTTAAAGTGGTTGAATGTGCCCCAACCATGGTAATTGACAGATGTTTAAAACCTACAAAATAGCTGGTTGAATTCATTTAGTGTTCTTTGTAACTGTTGCTTCAGGTGTGGAGGGAAGCTGACAAAAGCCAAGTGTAAATCCCTGTGTCCTTCAGTGGTGATTTGAATGCTTAGAAACATCACAGTGGTTTAGAGGTGGGATATTTACTTCAAGTTCTGTGGTGTTCCTAGCATTCCAACCCGAACTATTCTATGATTTTATAATTTGAAGAACATTCAAGTTACAGCTTTCCCATTAGGTGTAAAAAATACAAGGGTGAACTTTAGTCAGCCAAATGGTTGTGATCACACTGCTATGCTGGTGTTACAGGGTAATCATGCTCCTGACCTCTGTTTGAGGCAGGAATCACAAATTCCACTCCCCCATTTATGTTATGTCCAAGTTAGAGCAAATATTCCCAGTGATCCCACTGTGCATGTCTGCACTCCAAGGGTGGCAGGGAATACTGCCCAGGCCTTCCCTGGCAGAGTCCTGCCAGGGGGGCCAGGCACTTGGAGGGAGCAAACAGCACAGTCTAGGCTAATGGTCTATATCAACAGTGTTGATTTCCTTTGCAGGAGGAGCGCCTCAGACGCGGAGATGATCTGAGATTACAGATGGCTCTGGAGGAGAGTCGCAGAGACACAATTAAAATTCCCAAAAAGAAGGAGGTAGTGCCTTCGACTAAGAGATTCCCGGTTATGCTGCCAAAAGCTGAAATACAGTAACACAAAAATAGCTTAATACTGAGCTCTTTTATGCTTTTGGGAAATGGCTTTGTTGTATAGCTTAAAGCTTCTTCCATGCGGGTTAAATTTCAAACTATTAGTCAATGCAGGTGTGTAAAAGGAAAAACTAAAGAATTGCTTCTTCATTCTCATGGGTTTGTACTTGGGGTTGCTAATGCTCTTGATTAAAGCTCAGATTATTCCTGCCCTCAGCATACCACTTTGTTGGACCTAATGGATGCCCTGCCCTCGTCGGCACCAGCCCCACAGAAAACAGAGCCTTGGGGACCTCCTGCTGTTGCAAACCAAACTGATCCCTGGGGAGGATCCACAGTTGCAGCTACTGCCTCTGACCCATGGCAATCATTTGGTAAGAATAAAGTGCCAGATGGAATGCTTAGTGGAGTTTCTTGCCTTTTAATGTTGAGCTTTTTGAAGTTTCTCAATGTACAGTGTCATGCTTGATAACAACAGTGTGTTAGTCCATTTTGATTGTTTCCTGTACTCTATAACTAATGTTTCCCTAACTCATTTCCAAGCAGAAACAAGTGGAAGTTGCACTCTTTTGAAGCAGCTGGGTTTTGTGTATGCATTTTGAATCTTAACAAAGAAGAGGATGAGTGAAGCTTCTGTATTCTTTGTAGGGCAAAAACAACTGGAGGGATACTCATGCTTTTCTGGTTGTATCCAGTGTCATGGGGTTAGGCTCTTGGCAGTATTTAGTGTAGTACTTAGGCTGGGTGCGGTGGTTGGGAAAGCCATAGATCTGCATTACTGTGTCTTTAATTGCTCATAGTGAAATGTGATATGCATGCCATCAGAACCAAATGGCTTAAATTGTTTAAATTGAGATTTTTGTACTAAAGAAACAAAAAAAGAGATTACTACTTTAAATACTCACTGTTTTATAAGCTTTTTGATACTAAGTTCATGGAATCCATTTCTGAAGTGGAAGATCCACTGCTTCCCACCTCAAAGAGCCATTAAGCCCACTCTTTTTGTGTGTCTGCTTTTGCGTGCATGTTTTGCTGCCTTTGTAGTGTGCTGGTTTCTGGGTTAGCCAAAGTCTGATCAAGGAGTTACTCCTCTGCATACATAAGTTGTTGGTTCCTCATAGGATGTATTTAACTTAGTACATCTGTGGAATTGGATCTGTTTTTATGTTGCTTTGGAAGCTTTTCATGAAGACTAACAGCTTAGTTCTGTCACTTTCGCTTCAGGCTGGTGATTTTACAGCCTCTGCTATAAAGTGCTTTGGAGTGCATTAGCATTCAGCACACCACCCTCCAGATTCCTGATGAAAAATTTGAAGCTTAATAATAAAATGCATTACTTTTTCTTCCCCTCCTCGTGGTGGCATTAAAGGCACCTGCATGGCTGCTGAAACAACTGCACTGCGTTGTTTTAAATGTCGCCTGTTTCTATTACGGTGATAAATTACGAGCATGAAATCAGAGACAGTCCAAGTTTAGGGCCCTGAGGCTGTTCAGTGTGTTTTTCTGTGGTTAAAACCCAAAATCCACCTTCTTCAAATGCTGTGCTCAATCTGTCATCCTCTGACAAGATTTTCCTTCCTGTAGCATTTCCTCTTGGTGGCTCCCAACTTTATTAATGCCATAGAACGAGCCCTTGTTGCAGCTTGCTGATGTGCTGGCTCCCAAGGTATAGTCTTGAAAGTGTAAGATTTATGGATTTGCTAATAAAAGAGTGACTCATTTAACTGTGTTTCTCAAATCCTGCCTGTGCTTTGGCAGTTCAGTGCTAATGGAAGCTATGGGAAGGTGTCTTCCCAAATGCTTTAATTCTGTGCACTCTCTTTATGAAAGAAAAGACATTCCTGAAAGATTCCATTTATGCAAAGTGCTGTCATTGGCATTTCTTGTGTGGCATTGCTCATAACTCAGCACTAAGGGCAGATAAAGGAAGTGTAAGTACAGATGCGGGAATAGTCGGGCTTACTTGGAGAATTATAGCATTTCCTGATCCAAAGCTGCAGCAAGACAGTGCTGCCTGTTGGTGAAACAAAGACCAAAGTGGCATATTAATGAAACAATTCCAAAGTGGCAAATTGGAATTGTGCCACTGTTTGTACATTGAATTGGTTTTCAAGACTCTTGTGGTGCCAAGGGGGTGTTTGTATGTAGTTTTAAAAGATAAACCAATATTCAGTTGGAACTGGAAACCCTCATGGTGGTTAAAGATAATAGCTGTGTACTGCAGGGGTAATTCTGGCCTGCTCTCGGGTTTACAGCTCTCATTTAGTAATTAAACCATGACTGGGAGAGGTTTCACTGGGAAGAGGAAATGTGTTTGCATGCACCATTTGACTTGAAGGGAACTGATCACTGTAGAGTTGTGCATTGTCGGTACTGGCTTCCCACTCCTCCCCTCTGATGCCTGAAGAGGGGCAGCAACTACGAATGATGTAGGAACAAAGCAAGAATGATACCTTCCAACATAGACCTGGCCCACCTAAAATGTGGTTTGCTTCAGCAGTCCTGGGTTAAGCCAGGATAGTCCTGGATAAGCCAAAATAGTTTAATGGAATGGTAGAAGGAAGAAGAGGTCACCTAGGCTGAAATGTGATAAATTAATAGTGGGAGGAAGAAGATAAAACTGGCAGGAAATTGTGTACAGAGAGACAAGTTTTGTTCTGTTTCCTTCCCCTTTTACTGTTCTAATTTGCCACTTTGCACAAGGAAACCCTAACCTTGAGCACGACCTGAAGCAGTTTGGTAATGTGAAGTTGTAGGAAAGAAGAGTTGTCAGCATCTCCCAGTAAAAATGGGAAACCTCAACATGTAGGCATTAGGTTTAAAAGAAACAGAGGCAGGGATATCAGTGGCCAGCTTAGATCTGTGGCAGGAGCAGTGCTTACAAAGGGGAATAAAAAAGCACAACTAATTCAGGGAAGCTCGTTACATTTTGGGAAGTAACAGTGTGGTTGAAAGAGTTTGAAAACCATTCCCTTTGAATCTTACAGATTTCTTTGTCTAAGTCTTAACTATTGCGCAGTTCATACCTTTTACATACAGGCCTTTTAGAAACCTTCTTTCCCATGAGGAATCATACCCTTTAATTTCCTTCGCCTTCAGTCAAATATTTCTGTTGTGGTGACAGTGTAACAAAGGCAAGTTTATTTTCTTGTTGGAAGTGCAGATTGTTTATTACATTTTATTATGTGTTCAGTTTCAAATAGGAGATTTGTTTTATACATCTCCCTTGCACAGAGTTTACTTGTGCTTGTTCAGTATGTGTGACAGATGCTGAGACTTACCAGTATTCCTGATGCTGAACTTGTTAATACTAGACACTTATTGGTGTCTAGTATTAATTGGCAGGAATGGCTTATAAAATAGATTAATCTCCAAGGCAAGCTTTCCAAAGTGAAATGGGACTGACTTGTGTTCCTGCTGCTTCTTCTGCAGGTGCCAAACCAGCTGCTTCTGTTGACCCTTGGGCAGCACCAACAGCTTCCACAGCTCAGACTCTGTCCAAAAATGTTGACCCTTGGGCTCCTGCTCAGCCATCTTCTACTGCAGCAAAATCTTCAGTGGATCCTTGGGGACCAGCACCTGCAAACAAACCTCTCTCTACTTCTGGTGAGGAACAATCTCATCCCGTATCCATATTTGGGTGATGGAGGTGAAATCAAAGTTATTTTCTTGCATTGGATGGTTAAAAGAAGTGATGTGCTGAACAGTTTGCACAACTGGTCTGCAGAATAAATGGCAATTGTAATAGCTGGCTGCATAAAGAACTTTGAATGTAACAATTCTGACTTAGAGCTCTGAATTTGTGTTGCTGCTTCCTGCTCTGTCCCTTTTATGTTCTTTTCTTGGTATCTGTGGACGCGTGCTGAGCACTTGATTGCTGCTGCTGTTGGGTTTGGAATGGATTTTTTATCTTTAATGAGACAAGGACTTAATTTCTGGAAATGAATGATACTGTAATTTTACCTTTCATTATGATAAATGGCTCTGAGATGGATGGCTCTGCAGATGCAGATTGACAGGTTGAGCATCTCCACGTTCTGAGGAGACTTTTAGAGGGTGTGAAAGCTATCCCTGTGCCCTTGTGTAGCAAGATGCAGAAGGTGCTGATGTAATTGTCTGTTCATGCTCTGTAACTAATGCAACCTTGATGAGTCCTAATACCTGGTATTTTCATGTTGGCACTGTGGCTGAATGCATCCTGAATGCATTTTCTGCTGGCCATTCATCTCAGTACATAATAGACAAAGGAAATCTGAGGACTGCAGAAGCTGTCTAATCAGCTTTTCACTGGGCAAAGGGCAATAACTGGATCAGTATGAGAATGATTCTTTAACTATGATGGGTCTTTGTTCTTGATGAGAAGTATGGTTATTACAATCTTCACTTGTGCTCTTGGGGTTTTCTCTCTGTGTTCTTTATGGTGCTAAATTCGTACCTTTGCGTGCTTGCAATGTGTTGAAGGTTAAAAGGAGATCAGAAAAACATTTCAACTAATAATAATTTAAAAACCAAAGCAAACTGTAAAGCTTTTCAGGAGTGTGATTGCTGATGATTTAGGTGTGGGTTTTCTTCCTCCATTCTGAGGTAAGGATGTGTCCACATTTGGAAAATGTCATACTTTTACTGGTTGCAAACTATGGGCAAGTTCTGGTGCTTTAGCTAACAGGGCTTTTCCATCTCTACATGGCACAGATAACCTTTGCTATTGCATTCCTCCTCCCTTTAACTTCAGCAGCATATATCAAATCATCAGTTAAGTTGTAGCAATGCTACATTTGTCTTTGGAGCTATATTCAGAAGTGTGTTCTACTTGAGGGCTGATTAACACACTTTGTAGTTTAGGCTGTAAATTCATTGCTGTTCTCTTCTGCAGTGATATTTACCTGCCTGTACATCTGTAGTGCAGACACTCAGTAAAACCCTAGCAAGCTGAGTGTGCCTTACATTAAGATTTCAAAGCGCACTGCTCTGAATTAGTTGGCTAATACTGTAGGAAAGGACAGTGTTCTCACATTATGTGAGTGCTCCATCCTTGGCAGTGTTCAAGGCCAGCTTGGACGAAGCCTTGGGTGGCATGGTTTAGTGTGAGGTGTCCCTGCTTATGGCAGGGGTGTTGGAACTGGATGATCTTAAGGTCCTTTCCAACCCTAACTATTCTATGATTCTATGATTATCCTTCTCCCTGGTCCTGAGTAAGAGTAGGAACACTCCAGCTGATCTGAACTGCTGCCCTGGAACTTGACAGAGTGGCTTCTTGGTACACAAATGGGCTACAAATTGCTTTCAGTAGGATCAGATGTGTGATACAACTGCAGATCTGTTAATGACAGGGCTGTCTTGTTTTGAACAGGAAGTACATCTTTTGACCTCTTCAGTAATTTGAATGGTACAGTTAAAGATGATTTTTCTGAATTTGACACACTTCGAACTTCCAAAAAGCCAGGTATGAATCAAATTCTCAGCATGTGGACAGTTTGGGTCATAATCTCAGCAACAAATGTCTCTACTCTTAAATCTTGCGTCAAACAAAATATACTTTCATAAAGGAAAAGATTAAAGCTGGTGATAATGCAGCAGTAATAGCCTGTTGTTAACATTTTGGCCTGTGCATGAATTTACGGGGAATGGGCCTTTTGCATTGTAAGCCACAGAATGCACTCTGTAACCTTTTGCTGCATTGACCCAGAAACTTGTTGGATGCTGTAAATTCAGAAGTCAACCACGTTTGGAGTATGGCTCAGAGATCAAACTGAACAGTGTTGACTGCATTTCTCAGACATGTAAATTCCAGTGCATAACAATAGTAGGAAGATGAGAAAATACACTTCTATGAATGCTTTATTTGTTATTTGCTTATTAGTCAGTAAAACAGAAACTGCCAGACCTTGACGTTGAAATGTACTTTCAGAGTAGTTCTGCCTGAGAGGATGGTGACTAATTTAAAGCTGGGCTAAGCTCTTTTAACACAAAAGAGACAACCTGGGTGGAATATAGCTAGGAAGGGTGCAGCAGTGGTGTAGTGCAAGGGCAGAAGCCAAGGCTTTTGAATCTCTTGGTCCCACCTGCTGCAGCATAGCTGTGAGGATGTGCATCAGGGCAAATCAGGTAGCACCTTCAGTAACACTGCAACTCTAACTGTAGCTTCTTCATACTCTCCTAAAGGACATTGCCTGCTTGCATGCTGTAGGGGTGTAACCTGTACTGAAACATTTAAATCTGACTAACACAAGCATTAGATATTAAAATATTTCTGCTGTGAGACTTCAGGGTTTTCTTTGCTTGACTGTGTAGGTAAATAAGTTTTGTTTTTCTCTTTGTGTTGTTTCAGCTGAATCAGGTTCCACTTTGCCATCTCAGCATAGCGGTACCACAAGTCCTGATCAGTTTGATTCCCAGCACTCGAACATGACATCAGGCAAGCAGAGTGCAGCTCGGAAAACCCCTGAGTCTTTTTTGGGCCCCAATGCTGCTTTGGTGAACCTGGATTCACTGGTGTCTAAGCCACCACAACCTGTTACTTCACTGAATCCGTTCTTGGCACCAGGTTTGTGTCTGCACATTCCTTCAGTTTTCTGTTTTAACTTTGCCTTCCTGTAGGAAAACTCTGCATAACTCAATCCCTTCTTATTTAATATAGACTGGTTTGGGCTTGTTTTTCTTGATTACTTCAGCCAGCAGATCATGACTGAGAACAGGAGAGTGAGGCAGGATGGTTTCAGGGTATGCTGCCGGACCCTGAATGCAGTTTCTTCTCTTGCGTCTTACCTGCTGGCTGAGCTTGGTTCAAACAGTTTTTCTTCCACGTTTGCCTTTGCTCTCTCAAAATGATCTGTGTTAGAAGGAGGCTTTTGGGTTATTAAAAATGGCTGAGCTAAAGCTGAGTGGTTGTCAGAACAGGTAAGATGTGAATGTGTACCAGCAGAGAATCCCTTGGGAAAGTCACAGGTAGTGGATTCTGGTGGAAGCAGGTAGAAATTACTCTTTTGTTTGTGCTGCGACTGGCACATCTCTGACTGCAGCCTGAGGTTCCAGATAGCAAACTGTGCAGATAATTTAGTGGGTTTCTGGTTTGGCTGTCTTTAAACCAGCATGATAAGACAGTTGTATCATAGAATGGTTTGGGTTGAAGAGACATTAAAGCTCATCCAGCTCCAACCCCTGCCATGGGCAGGGACCCCTTCCACTGGAGCTGCTTGCGCCAAGCCCCTGTGTCCAACCTGGCCTTGAACACTGCCAGGGATGAGGCAGCCACAGCTTCTGTGGGCACCCTGTGCCAGCGCCTCAGCACCCTCGGAGCATTCAAACCTTTGATCAAAGCACTCTCTGAAGAGAACAGCCTTTGTAGTTCTCCTGTAAGTTACCCGCTGTTAGAGATGGGGCTACTTCACCTGTAGCAGATTTAAATAGTGGCACTAAACACGTGGACAGTGTGTGTGGTTTTTAAAAGCTATTCACAGGCATTGAAATTTCTGTGTAACACCCATATGATGAAACACTTTAAAACACTCGTTCAGTGTTTATTTTCTTCACTTTTCCAGTGGAAAAACCCAGCAGTTTATTAAACTCCTTGAGTAGGAAACCCCCCCAATAATTCTGAACAGCCTTGGCAGTGCTCAGCCAGAGGAAGTCTGTGTATCTGCCATTACCGGTTACTACACAAAGTTTATAAGGGGTCACTGGGCCATCCAAATAACGCTACACATGTACGGTAAAAGGAATTTGTAGTGTTGGCAGCAGTCCAGAGAACCTCAAAGGCTGGGAAAGTTACTCTCTGCTTTTTCTAGCACCGCTGTAATTCGGAAACAACTTGTTTACTTTATGAATTCTTGTCAAAACTCAGTGCCAGCAACATGTACAGCTTCAAAATGGAGCTGCCGGGATGGGATCACGAAGCGAATGCACAGATCTGCAGTAGCAGATTGCAGTAATGGAGCGCAGAGAGCCTGCAGTTCTCACCTATAAGGCACATCTAATGTCATGGTTAGGCATGTTCCAGGTAACCAGATTTGGAAGCTCTCTCTCTCTCCAGTGACTGCTGTCAGAGGTGGACACTGCTGATCAGCAAAGGGGTATTTTTGTGCAGTTATAGATTCAAGGGAATGGGCTGTAGTCATGCACCAGTACAGCCCCAGCTTGCTGAGTGGCATCCACTCAGGTTTCTCTGCCTGGAGGTTTGAGGCTGGGAGCACGCGGGGATGTACAGGAGGTGTCTTCTTTACCAGAAAAGCCCATCTCCAAACCTCATGTTCATGGAGGTGTGATCTCTTTCCCTCTTCCTCCTTCTCTCCAAACTAGGCGCTGCTACAGCACCAACTCCAATCAACCCCTTCCAAGTGAATCAGCCTCAGCCACTTACTCTAAATCAGATGAGAGCGAGTCCTGTGATGGGAACCAGCCCTTCTTTCAGTGCTGTGCCACCGATGAGCATGGAGCCAATACCTCTGTCTTCCATGGCCCCAGTGCCTGTGGGAATGGCACCGATACCAGCTATGGGCACTGTGGCATCTCTAACAAGGATGGGCCAGGGGCTGAACGTGAGCATTGCAGGATCAATGACCCAACCTCTTCACAGTACAGGAATCCCGCCATCAGCATCCCAGTCTACAAATACAACTAACCCTTTTCTCCTATAAAGACCCAATTAAAGGAACTTTCTTTTCATAGTGTTTCCAGGCTGAAGTCTTTACAGCAGAATGAACGTGGCCTGTGTGGACTGAACAGCGTGTAAGAGACTTGGAAGTAGATTTGCAGTTTACAGTTATGATCTTTGAAGAGTTGTCTCTACTTACCAGTTAATCTAAATCTAGTCTTTGCTACAGATGGTACCTTACTTTGGCTTGTTGAGCATTATGTGAAATGTTCAGACTTTTCACCAAAGTTAGATTCTGCCCATTTTGTTACTTTGTTAATCATTTCAATACACTTTCTAGGGAGAACCTGCCATTTTAAAACTCCGTTGGCTATTTTGTAGATGTCAGATGATGTGCTGGATCCTGAAATTACTCTTTACCTGCATCTGTCACTTCCTAAGCCCATACGATAGACCTGAGATTCAGAGTGCTAGTGAATGTTTTGCACATAACTACACACAGTTCTAGACTGTTGGTTCACCCATAGTCCTTACTCTTAGAAGAGAACGATTGCGGAGGGCCCAGGTGGCTGGTTTTTATGCATTAAACGTTGCAACGCAAAAACGGCACTGCTTTCGTTTCAGAGGCTTGCCTGAGAAAGCAAGCTTGTCTCAAAAGGAGAACAAAAACCCACAAGGCAAATCCAGACAAAACCCCCAAGAACCTTCTCAAGTTGTCGAGTATAACGTGTGCTGTCGTATGCAGTGTTGAATTTGTACACTACTCTCTAAGGACTCGTGAGGAACTCTCTGTGAGTGGCATGCTGCACTCGTGCTGAGTGAGTGTCCTGCTCTGTGCTTGTCCAGTACCAGCTTCGTTTGGAAGTTTATCACGTGTATTTTGTTCTTTATTTGACTTACAATGTGAGTTGAAAGAGGTAAAAAGAAAAAACCAACCTAAAAGAAATACAGTGGGACAACTTGGAATCCGATTTCACCGGGGCAAGCTTTAAAACTAATTCAGGCTTAACCTTGCTATATGCAGTTACTCTTGTATACTTTTGCACATATTTTGTTTAGTACAGTTTCATATTTTGAGTTTGCAGAGTTACCGTATAGTCCTTTTTTTGCTAATTTTTATAATGTGGTTCTTATTTAACTGTCTGGTTTTGATAGATTTATCAAGTCTGGCGGAAAAATTAAGATATTGGCAAATGTCATTTTTATGGTTAATGCCCTCTTATTTATGGTTTTAGCTCTTTGTTTCTGTAAAGAGAGTTTAAAAGGGAAGATTAACACTAAAATATTTACTTTAAATGAAGTATTCGTAATGCAGATCGAAGCAAATTCTCGTGACTAATTATTTTTAGATGAATTGAATTTGAGCGTAACATGATTTCCGACTACATTAAAAAGGAAAAAACACTAAAGTCGCCTTTTTCCCTTGATTTGTTCCCGTTTTCCCATCTCCAAACCGGACATTGGGCCTTTATGAAGATCACAAGAGAGAGGCTCTTTTTCTTCTTGTAATACTTCTTGAGATGTTAAAAACTCCTAATGTACAAACACGGCTCCTTAATTTTATTGACTAATATTTCCTTATGGAAGGTGCACTCCATATTAATAACCGGTTCCATTGACAGCTGTTAATTGTAAAGGCTGAACTATACCTTTTCACTTGCATGTCTGGACCCCTCGGCACTAAACCACACTCAGGTTTCAGCCAGCATTCCTGGTGGAAACCTGGTGTTCCCAGAGATGACAACGCTTGAGCTCTGCTGTCAGAGCAACACCTATATCCACAGAGCAAGCAGAATGAGATGTCCTGGTACTTGCTGCTGCAGTGAGGGCATCTTTGTGAATGAACTGATGCATCTTGGTGGCCTTTCCCTAACTTGAAGGAGGGCAATAAGCAAAAAAACCCCCTAAACCAAACAAAGAAGCTGAAAGAAATTGCCAGGGTTGTGTGTTGTGGTGTAATGATGCTGTGTGGGGCTGTGCCAGTCCAGGGCGCGTGTCCAGCGCAGGGAAGAGGCACTGATTAACGTGGAAGAGACTGAGTTAAACCTTTTGGTGGGTAGGGGAGGCTGAAAGACTATCAAATCTAGGGTACAATCACAGATTTTAGCTGTGTTAGGTCAGTGTAGCTCCGGGAGTGTACGGAGTGCTAAATGTGTGGATGTTTCTATGCAGATTGTTCTGTCCTCTTGAGTACTATGGAATTTGCAAGTAGGATTCAGAATATTCATCTGCACTTGGTTTTATATAGGAGGAAAGAGAATTGCTGTCCACACCTGGTGTGTCTTTAACACAAACCCCCATTCATGTTGCCTTTCAGAATAAGGAAAAACACTTTACTTTTTTGTGGTGGTGAAGTTATTGAAAAATGGAGACCAGGAAGGGAGTGATTCTGGTGAATGGGAAGGAAAAGCGTTTTCCAATTCATCTGTGGCAAGATTTCTCCATCATCATTTTCCCAATTTAATTTCATCCACAGTGGAATTGAGGTCGCTTGATGTCACTTAGCCTGTCACCTCAATGCGTTTAGATGGGGCTTTGTCTCTTCAGCCCTAAAGTTGTAACCCCATCCTCTTGTTGAACACTGGTTTTGGAGGCAGGATGGGGTTGGTAGGAAGTATTTATAGGGATGAAGTCATCTGCAGTTCAGAGTTGTGATCTGATACCAGGAATGGATGAAAACGTGCTGTTTGTCTGATAGAGCCCTAGCTTAAGGAAACTGGGGAATGGCAAAGGGTTGAGTTGCAGTAAGAGCTGGATTAGTTTTCCATCATATAGATAGATAGACATATATCACACAATAAACCATGGTGGAGCGCTCTGAAGTGTCAGTAGCCTGGCCTGTGGTGCTGTAGAGCTTGAGGTATAGGGTTGACCATGACAAGACCCCCAGCCTGGTGTGAGGGTTGAGACAGGAGCTGGCTTGCAGAGGTTTGGCAGATCTGGAGCTGCTTTGGTTCCTGGGCTGGAGCTGTGCCCATGGGCAGCAGTGGGATGCTGCAGGGGATGTCCTGGCCAGGTGATGCTTCAGTTGTGTCTGGAATGGTAGACCTTAACTGCTCTCCAGAAGAATTCTTCCTCCCTCCTCACCCTCTCACTTCTTGCATGGAGGATGTGTGTGTGTCCCATTCCCATCTGCTCTGGTGTATTTCTCCAAATGCATTTCCCTTTTTCCCCCTTCTTTTTCTCACTTGCAAAATATACTAAAAGTGCTTTAGGTCTGTCCAGTGTCAGTAGCCCCAGGTAGCCTTACTGGTCAAAGCGACCAAAGAGAAAAGTGGGAAATATTTTATAAAAAAGAAAGAAAAGATAAAAAACCCCCAAAACCTTGGCATAACTTTAACATCACCCCCCCTCCCCCCAGCAAGCTCAGTTATTTATTCAGTTTTAGACCCTAGAGAAACTAAACCCCATGGCGGGGACAGAGAAGAAAAACCGTGGTGATGGGTTGTGGTGTTTACAGCCTTTCTGAAGCCCCGTAGCTAAGACAACTCTGGTTCTCCATCTTCCCCTTCGCTGTTACAGATTCTAACATGTACTGTATGTATTAATATTGCACAGGCTCGTGGAGGAATAGATGGGTTTAGTTTTCACAGCAGAATCTCACCAGACTTCGCTTCCTTTTCCTGTTACAACTGAAATCGTCACCAGAACTGCTTTGATAAGCCCGGGAGCCGGCTGCTTTCTATGAATTTGTGCTGACTATTGCCATTATTTACTGTATAAATAATTTATCATTTGTACTATTGTATCATAATGTCTGTATCTTTGTGTCATGGTTTGTTTTTTCTTTCTCTCCCCCCTGCCCCCCAAGCAATGTCACAAATGTGATATTTAATGCCATCCGAACAGTGGAAAGACGAGGGGTTTGTAGGTGCCTGGTCAGAATTAAAACTGTATTGCTTATATTCCAGCTGTGTTGCTTTTTCCAGACTCTGCCTAAGTGTTTTATGATCCCATTGGAAAAAACTGTCACTGCCATGCTTGAGTTATCCGGAAAGCTCATGGATTGCTTGAGGTGATTTAAGGTTTGTGCTGAAAGGCCTGGGGTGCTTGGAGAAACGGAACCGTTGTGGGGAGTGATGCTTCTTGTACATTGTCAATGTGATTTCTTGGATGCGTTCAGCGCTTTCCTGGGGCAGGCCTGCTCTTGCTGTGAGAAAAGAGGGTTTCTTATAGATCACTTAAATCGGCATCAGTTGAGACCTTACTAACTCAATAAAAATGAAGACTTGTTGTGTTGCAGGTGACTGAATTGCTTCTTTAAACAGCGCTTCCGGAGGGATGATCGAGTACGGGCTCGGTGGAGGCTTCCGTATGTATGTCAAGGCAGGAGGCTGGGGAAGGAGCGGCTTCTAGAGCTCATGGAGTAAGGGTTGGGGAGCTGGGACAGAGATGGCTTTGGGAGTCTTTGCGTCCCATTTGCAACAGTTCAGTCTTGCCCTTCCCATTGATCCAGTGGCCTTGTGGATGGGGTAGCAGGGAGCCTGTCTTCGGGTGGGAAGTGATTCCAGCTTCTCATTGTGGATGGTTTAAAGTGAAGGGCACTTCTTTAGGAGGCTGCTTCAAGAGGTACCTCTGCAGAGCCCCTCTGGGCTTCCTGGAGTTACGGTTTGCTGCCAATTGGACTGACACTGATCAAACCCATCACTTAGTGCCAAAACCACAGTGGTGACAGGGACCTGCTATCAGAAAAACAGGCACAGGGGGGAAAACCCATCCATTTGGGTTTCAATTTGATTCATTTTGCTTCTGCATTTGGGCTGGTAAAGAAAACAGCAAAACTTCCTTTGCAGGGCTGGCAGCCCAGGTCCCTGCTGCTTTTTGTACCTCTCCTTTTCCAGAAGGAGGCATCCTCTGTGCATGCATGAGAGTTGCTGCTCTGGGTGATCTGTGCTCCATTGATTCTGGCCTCATGTTAAGGTAAAGCTGCTCACTGCAGGAAGGATTCAGAGTGGAAATGATTCTGATTCTTGATACTCCTTTAGAGGAGGTGGCTGCTGCAAGCCAAGGGGTTGCTGGAGGGAGCAGGAGCTGATAAAGCCCATTGGGATGTAGATCTGGCTGTGCCTGAGCCTTCCTCTGGCCTTGGGCGAGCTGCTCTCCCCCTGTCCTGGGTTTCCTCCTCCTCTCCTGCAAAGTGAGGTGGGATTTCCCTGCCTGTGCAGGGGGAAGGGGCTCTCTGGATAAAGTGGGATCTAGAGGCTTGTCCTGTCCTGCGCTGGTGCTGCCCAGGTGGATTTGCTGAACACATTAGTTGCTGTCCTCTATTGTTCGTGCTGGGTTGAGTGGTGCAGCTCTGCTCCTCTGCTTGTTTGAACTGAGGGATAGTGTTTGGGGCCAGCTCCTACTATGGCTTTGGCAGGACTTCTACAACCACCTGCAAGCTACGTCTCAGAGAACCAATGTGATTTATGCAGCCTCCATTGAAAGCTTCCACCTTTTCCCATCCACTTCCAGGTAACCTCCTCCCTGTCCTGGGAGCTGGGACACAGGGATTTGTAAAGACACAGGTTTGGGAGCTCAGAATTAGGAATAGCAAGGAGCTGGGCGGTGTATACAGTGGTAGCAACCCTGTCTCTTCATGCTTTGCTGCTAATCCATCGTACCCTGTTATTGTTGGAGATGAGGGTATCAGTAAGTGGAAGTTCCCTTTGGAACTTTGCTCCTGCCCGTTACCCATGAGGGTGGTTAACCACCAGCACTCTGATGGGGAGCTTCTAACAATGAGGACTGGCATCCTATTGGCATCCAGAGGTTGAAGTATTAGGAATGGGGGAGCGTGGTGATACCTTGGTTGGAGATGGAGCATCCTCTGGCTTCGCTGTGGGGAGTGGGAGCTAAACCAAACCTGGCTCAAATCATGGGGCCCTCAGGTGTTGAGTAAAGCACTTTTAAAGCACTTGAGCTTGTTTGTGGCCACCAGCAGCTGCTGTGAGCAGAGGAGGTTCTGGTGCACATCCGTGTGTGCAGGGAGGGGGGCAGCGTGTGCTGCTAGACTGGAATGGAGCCCTTGGGATGATGGGAGCTGGTATTCCATGGTCATCCGTGTCTGTGACAGGAGCAGCCCGGACACTACCTGATTGTTCTCAACACTTGCTGAGTGTTGAGTTCCCATCCTCAAGTGAAGGGGACTCAGTGGCATTTCAAATAGCTGAATGAAATGGTAGGAAAGGTGTTTATCTTCTCGGCTGCCTGTGCTGGTACCTGACATGAAATTGCACCAGGGCATCCTTGCTGCCAGTGTTGCAGTTCAGTTGCTTCAGTACACTCTGGGTGGTCCTCGTGAGTGGGTACAGCATCACCAGAGCCCGATGCGGCTTCACCGGATCCTGATGCAGCATCACCGCAGCGCGATGCAGGGTCCTGTTGCTGGCAGCAGAAACATTCCTGGAGCAAAGACACTGTTCAGTAGCCTCTGACACAACTACCTCATAACTCCTTTGTGGGAGCACTTCCTCTCCTGGCCTTTGGGAACCACACAGCTGAGTTAGGGCCTGGAGGAGACCTTTGTCTGGGGGAGGGCTGAGTGGCTCCATGGGGTGCTGACTAAGCATGGACTTGTCCCACCAGCCAGGCCATCATGTTAGTGATGCACGGGATTCCCCATAGCACTGTACTCTAGTAATTTCTAAGATGGAAAATCATCAGGTACCTTCCTTCTATCCCACAGTGGTGAACACAGAACCTTGTACAAGTCAGGCAGTGGGGTTCATGTCCTTCTTGAAGGGCTTTATGGTTGGGGAATGACATTGAGGGCTGTAACCAAGCTGAAAGGAGCTGTTTCTGCTTGCTCTAACAGCACAGAAGGCTTAGGAGACCATGGGCTGCCTGGGGTTGTGTTGGGTGATGGGGATGGGGTGGGTTTTGCTTGTTCAATGTCTTCATTAGCAAGTCTGGCACCGAAGGCAGTGATGTTCTGTGAGGTGAATCTGGGTGCTTGAATATCTTGGCCTGAATTAGAAGCATAAAAATAGAAACCTGCAGCAGTTCCATGCTCCTGCTGGTGCTTCCCTCGCAAGGACCGGGGCTGAATCACTGCACCCTGCTGTGAGAGCAGCTTGTGTTGCACCCTCACTGCTCCGCAGCCTGCCTCCTGTGGGCTCAGGCCTGGCTTTGGTGGCCAAAGGGTGGTTTCTAACCGGGCACTCACTGGTGCAGGGGGTCCTGGCTGGGTCCTGCTCCCTCGATGCTTGTGGCACTGGGAGGTGTTTGTCCCATGCTCTCAGGACAAGGGGCTCACCATTGCACTCAGCAATCCCCATGGAGGAGCAGGGAGAACTTGGGCATCCTCCACACAGCCTCGGCAGCGACCTCAGCATCTTCCTAAAGGTTGGAAACTGCCACGAGGGGGCAGGAGCTGGCGCTGCTGTTTCTTGTTTTGATGGAAAGGGCTGCAAATGCCAGTTCCTAAAGATACAGGCCCAGGGCGATGTGGTCTGGAGTGAGGTGTCCCTGCCTATGGCAGGGGGTTGGAACTGGATGACCTTAAGGTCCTTTCCAACCCAAACCATTCTGTGATTCTCTGGTTCTTTATATCCAACTGGTTTTCCTCCTTCTGCAAGGTTGGATTCCCAAGATGCTGTTTGATCCATGTCCTTGGCTGTCTCTGAGGGTAGTTCCTATGGTGGCAGCAGCACTCTCCCATGAAGGTAGCAGGCAGCTCTCCCCAAAGCTCCTCCAGAGTAGGAGAGCAGAGGAGGGCTCCTGCCAAGTCCCCAGCTTCGTCTCACTCTGTCTGATGGCCTCAAAGCCTCATCCTGTGTCAGGACACAGGTACTGAATCAAGGCTTTCCCCCTCCCATTTGCATTAGGAGGTTAATGGGCAATTTCACTGCCTGGGAAGAGACTTCAACAGGAGCTGCAGCACCAGCTGGGAGCCCATCCCACTGCCTCTGCCAACAGGGGTTGGAAGCTGCAGGTTTGAGTCCAATGGAGGAGGATTAACTGGGTGAGAGGAAATTGGTTTGAGCCTCTGCTATAACAAGGTTGGGATTTGGCTGTTCTTGGAGCATGGGCTCATTTAACCTTAGCACTGACCACAACCAACACTTATGGGTTGTAAATCCCTCCCTTATTGATGTCCTTTTGGCAGCACTGAGTCGGGTGTCTCTTCACTCCTGTGTCATGAGAGCAGGGATTCTCTGCACACTGCAGATGCTCCAGCACACCTCAAACCAGAGTTTTCCAGCAGCTGATGGAGGCAGCAGCAAGGCTGTGGTGGGGAGAGGAAGATGGTTATGGGGGGGGATCAGCAGGAGCAAAGGAGAAGCATTGAACTCGGAAAGCACTGGAAGCATCACCCCTATGTGTGCCCTTGGGTGAGGAGCAAGCTGAGGAGCTCCTGCAGCAAAGTGTGAAGGCCTTGAGGGGAGGGTACATGGGGTTCTTAACATGCTGGAGACACTGAGGAGTCAAAAAACCCCAACCAAACCAGGAGGCAATAGGTAAAGAGCCCCAATAACACAGGTAGAGGTGTAGGATCTGCTTAGTCCTATACCTTAAACGCTGTTCAATGGAGTTTGGGATTGAAGTGTTTTAAACCCTTGCTTTTCACTGGTTTAACCTTTTTTCTGAGGGTCCCTGCAGCATGATGGGGGCTGTGTGAACACGTGGGAGCTTTGACCAGCCTCAGTGGGGTTAAGCAGCCAGTTTAGAACAGGATCCATGCAGGAGATTGGTCACAGCAAGACAACACAGAGCTGCATGTGGGTAAGTTCACTGCATCCTGTGGGCACAAGGCTTGGGCTTTGCCTGGGTTTAACGGGTTTCTCATGAGCAGGATCTGCGCTGTGCAGTTGTGCTGTAACTGCAATGGGGGCAGGTACCTGCGCTCAAGGGAAACAAACTCTTGGAGCGGTAGCAGGTTTGATGTTTGCCTTTCAAACACTGAGATTTATCCTGCTACTGCAGAGAGCCGCTTCCCAAATGCTTTTGAGAAGGCAACAAAATTCCTTGCATCTGCTCCCAGCCAACAGGAAATACTTCTTAGTTTGGATTCCAGCATGACTCAGTCCAGAGATCACAGCAGTTGCCAAAACAACTGGTGGAGGAGCTTGCTGGAAGTGGAAAAACAACAAAAACAAGATGGGAAGAAAGAAAGAGCTGGAAAAACATCTATGAATGTTTGGGAAGTATTTCTAAACAGTCTAAAGGATGCTAAGAATGCAAACAGCAAAACTGCAGTGATCACATCTCAGAGCTTACATTTATTCAATACATATTGAATACATTGCATTTATTCACTCAGCTATGAAGTAATCTCTAACTACATCTGACAGTGTCCTGGTTCTGCAGTTCAATGCTGTGTGTTATCACTTGTATTCTTAACAGTCCCAAGGCCTTGGTCAGTCCCTTACTGGGTGGTTTTGTGTTAAGTCATTCTCACTGTCACCTTTGGGTGTTTGCAGTCAGACACAAGAGGTTACATGGCCAAATTGAGATAGGAAAATGAGGAAGTAAGGAGTCATTTCATTGTAACATCCACTTCTCTTTGGTACCTGGAAGAACAGCAGATCTTGGATGATTGAGGACTTAGAAGCATTGTGGCACAAACAGGTAACAGAACCTAGCAGAGGCAAGACAAATACATTGAGACAACTGGGTTTATTCAGCCCAAAAGAAGAGCAGTAACATCATCTCAGAGGAGCAGCTCTTCAGACCCAGGTGGCTCTGTGCCCTCATGCTGCAGCATTGGAGCTCCTGTGATGCGCTAGTACTAACCAACATGGATCTGCTCCTGCTCTGAGGTTATGCCATGGCAGGAACGCCTGAGTGTAGCACTTGGACATCACTATGCTGCTGCTTTAACTGCCCTCCTGATAAGCAAACCGGCCAAGGAAAGCCATGGTATGGTATCTGTGTAAGGTGATGGCTGAAGAAGCTACTGAAGAGAAGGTCCTTTCTGCTGCCTCCCTCTCTTCCTGTGCAGCACAATGCAGCTGGTACCCAATTTGGAGCTAAATGACCACACACAACTCAACTTCCTTTGCGGAGCCTTCTCCAAAACTTCATCAACATCTGCACTTAAAATGTGATTTGTCCTTTCAGAAGGCAGGATACATTTAACACCAGGGGCTGTTTAACGACTCTAAACTAAAACTGCTGCCCTATTTAATTCCCTTGATGCAGAAATGAAACCTGGAAGAGGCAACATCTTGCTCTAGATGCAAAGGCACAGGTTGCTTCACTGCCAAACATGGGGAAGATTTGTGTCTGCAGCGCATGAAGTAATTGCACAAACTCTAAAGGTCTATGTGGGATTATAAAGGGAACTGCTGCTGCTTCTGCAGAAGGAGGCACAAGGCGGAGAGGAGCCTGTGTGCATCTTGCTGGACCAGTTCCACATTCCTCCCTTTTTGGAAGGTGCAGCGATTTCCATTTCCCAGTTCTACCACAAAATGCATCAGTAAAGAGCGCTGGGTTTGTAATGCTGGTTTGAACACAGGAACACTGCTACAACTCGGAACTGTCCCATTCTTTATGTGTATAAAAAGTGTACAAAAGGCTGTTAAAAAGTATTTGTGCAGGTCTTATTTTGAGCTAGTCTGATACTACATATAAAAAGGCTAAATAATAGCTGATTACATTCGATTACATTCCATTCCAACCTGTATTTTACTGAAAGGATGACAGTAATTGTTCCAAAGCCTCAGGGGCTTCTGTTTCTTTTGGAATAATGAATTGTTTTCCCCATAATGATGATATTTTGATGTCTCCAATGAGATTTCTCAGTTGAGGCAGGCACTCGTTTTGTTCTGCCACAGCAAGCCCCAAAGCTCTGAACTCTGTCAGCTTTTGAGACCCTTATGGCCCAGCTCAGTACATGTGCATCCCCTCTGTCAGAGGCCCCAGGGAAGGGTCCTGCATGTCACTTGGGGTCACGTCGTAGCCCAGCTTCTTCATGTCCTTGGTCACTACATTGAAGGAGATAGTCACAAAGCCTTGAGAGCGCACCCTGGTCACTAGGAAAGAGAAAAGGTGAATAAAACGGGTCAGGAGGGGGCTCTGGATAGATGTTGGATGCCCATATCCCAACAGGAACAACCAGTCTTTTATCAGCACAAGGGGATGCCAAGCTGGTTGTGGATGGGCTGCAGTCAGGAGCTCACAGGGACTTACCTTCTCTCCCTTCTCCCTGTGCTACCACTCTGGGGTCAGTAAATTCTGGACGTCTCCCTGTGAACCAGCTTGGAGAAGAGAAACGTCACTGGTGTTTAGGTCTGATACAGAGCATTATATACATGTCAAAACCACAACAGGGGGCTTAAGGAGACTCCCAGCTTTTGTTTGCAGCAGAGTTTCAGAGAGTGATTCCTTTTATTGCTGATCAACTTCGATCAAAGTTTTGTCTCTCTTAAGGAAAGAAATGAATCCAACTTCATACACATCCTAAATCCAGGTTATTCCCAGGCCAGATGGAATATTCCTATGGCAGAGATGGTTTTGAGACCGACGCACCTCTGGATTACCCAGAACAACACCAAAGCTCTGATACTTCAAACACGCAGCTACACTACCATACGCTCACCATAGCTACAGTGGGATTTAGGGCTGGACTGCAGCAAACCTCCTCAGCATCCAGTGGCAATAAAAATGCCTCTGCAAGTCCCATCACTGACGTGAATGAGCCCATGGGCCATGGAGCTGCTGCCAAGTGCAGGAGCTCACGTAGCAGCAGCCTGCTCTGCTGAGAGGAGCTCTTGTGTGGTGAATCAGTGGGGCCAGCATCACCGCTGACATGGCTGAAGCGAGCTCTTCAAAGACTTAGACACCTAAAAGCATGGTTTGACCTACAAAACTCTGGTTAAGATCCAAATGTGCATCCATGTGTATGCTCCAGTGTAAACCTTTGTGACCAAGAGCAGAGACTTAAAACCAAAGAGTCTTTAGTTATTACCTTGTAAACTGCTGCAGCCTGGATGTGGACTCTGGAACAAACATAGGGATGGTTCTTGTATGCCTACAACAAACCCAAGGCACACAGGACTTAAGAGGTGAAGCAAACAGCACTGGAAAGACTTCCTCTATTTATAAAGGTGCTGGAATTTCAGATGCATGAGACAACTGAACACCTATCTCCCACAAGGAAAGGTTTGTTATATAGGAGGAGTGTATATGTGTTTGTTACATAGGAAGAGTGTACATATATTATATAGGAAAAGTGTTACATAGGAAGAGTGTTTGTTATACAGGAAGAGTGTATATGTGTTTGTTATATAGGGAGAGTGTTTGTTATATAGGAAGACTGTTATACAGGAAGAGTTTGGGAATGAAAGCTTAGCACATGCTGAGCGTGCTGATGGAGATGTATTGCATTTCACACTTGGGTTTTCCACATCCCAGTTGTGGCTTTACAGCATCACTAGAGATTATTTGATATCCTGCTAGCACATCCCTGTTCTTTGTACCAAACAGGCAAGAGTGGATAAGGACAGAGAGGAATGATCCCAAAACAAGCAGTACGTAAGGAAAACCCCTCTTTGCCTCTGTCCTGAAAACCAGGTTCCAACCTCACCTTCCAGGGGTGAAGGGGACGTGAACAGCTCCATAACCTCTGATCACATCATGGCCAAAGAAGTCGGGTCCGTAGGCGCTGATGACGATCTGGGGCCCTGCAAAGCAAGGGAAGGTGAGCGGGGAACCCAGGGAAGGAGCTGGCCCCATGCCCGGCACTCACAGCCTGAGGGGTTGGTGCTCTTGAAGGTGATGTCGATGGGGAAGTTCCAGACGAGGGTGGTGGGAGAGACGTTGCTCGTGGAGGTGATCTGGGAGATGCCCTCCTCCAGGCCCTGTGGGGAGCAGTTCAAGGACGTGATCCCCCCCCCCCCCCGCGGG
>NDXB01019584.1:32250-49515 GCA_002631895.1 Agapornis roseicollis
TAAAGGGGGGGTCCCCCCCCCCCCCCCGTGTGTGGTTCTGGTGCCTTTAACACAAAGGGGACATGGAGCTGTTGCAGCAAGGCCGGAGGAGGGATACAGGGATGATCAGGGCGTGGAGAAGCTCTCATATGGAGACAGGCTGGGAAAGTTGGGGCTGTTCAGCCTGGGGAAGAGAAGGCTGCGTGGAGACCTCAGTGCAGCCTTCCAGTATCTGAAGGGGGCCTATAGGGATGCTGGGGAGGGACTCTTCATTAGGGACTGTAGTGACAGGACGAGGGGTAGCGGGTTCAAACTTAAACAGGGGAGGTTTAGATTGGATCTAAGGAGGAAATTCTTCCCTGTGAGGGTGGTGAGGCGCTGGCACAGGGTGCCCAGTGAAGCTGTGGCTGCCCCATCCCTGGCAGTGTTCAAGGCCAGGTTGGAGCATCCTGCTCCAGTGGAAGGGGTCCCTGCTTGGAGTTGGATGAGCTTTAAGGTCCCTTCCAACCCAACCCATCCCATTCCCAGTGACATGCACGGGGGGTTGCACCGATCCCCCCGCTCCGATCCCACCGCACCGATCCCATCACACCCGTGCCTCGGGATGGGTTCGGGGGGGGGGGGGGGGGGGGGGCGGGGCACATCGCGTCCTTACCGCGGTGGGGACCCAGTCCTGGCCGTAGACGAAGCAGAACTTGCAGTAGAGGTCATCAAACCCCGGGAACTGCGGGCACAGGAGGAGGAGGCTGCGCCGGGGCAGCGGAAGGGCCCGGGGCCGGCCCCGGGCTGTGGATGAGGGGGTCCCGGGGCTGTGGGTGCGGGGTCCCGGGCTGTGGGTCGGGGTTACCGGACGCTCCCGCTCTCACCTGCCCGCTCTCGATCTGCCCGGTCACCGACACCAGGAACACGCTGGGGCTGCCCGCGGCCGCCATACCCGCCCCGCGCTTCCGCTGTTGCCATGGACACGGACGGCGCGGCGGAGGGGCCACGCTTCCTCTGCGGCCGTGCTTCGCGGAGCGCCCAGGGCGAAACCCGCCTCTGAATGCCCCCAAACACGGACGAATCGCCCCAAAACGCGGGCAGACCCCGCTCCGCTTCCCCCGAGACCAGCAGCATCCTCCCAATGCCATCGGCAGTCCCAAACCCCCATAATCCGCCCCCCCGGGGTGTGAGGGTCTCCGGCCGCTTCTCCTTCCCATCACCTCGTGTTTTGATTTATTATAGTCAGATATTGACCTACATCAACCCAAATAAGCCCGGTTTAAAGCACAGACGGGGGACCGCGGCCCCAGCACGCAGCAGGAGCTAAGGCCATGGCCACTAGGTGCTGCTGCCGGCCGGGCTCCGCTCGCTCCTGGGCAAGGGACCAGACTCAGCGTTTTCCAGGCAGGAAATCTTCGGGATCTTTGGGAATGGGAGCCTCTGCAGGGCCCCCTCGCGACCTGCACTGATGGGAGGCGAGGTAGAGGCCGGTGGTGTTGATCTTGAGGGTACCATCCTGCGGGGCAGCCCCTCACATCCTTGGAGCATCCCACCTGATGCTCCCTCGTTGGGAGGGATCCAGGGCACCGTGTCTCACCTCCCTGCTGCCCGAGCCGGTGTGCTGCTGCTTTGGCTCCTCTGCAGTGATTTAATTGCAGGTGTCTTTCCTTAAGGCAAAGGGGCAGGCCAAGATGCCACCTCTTGGGTTGGAAGGGCTGGTGCGGGTTGTATTGGACTGAGGGTAAACTGCATGATGAGAAACACCTTCCATAGTCCATTCTGGACTCTGTGTCAGTGCTTCAATTGGACTGTGCAGGTTTCCTTTTATTATATTCTGAAAATTTATTGGTTTTAATTAATTTTTATTAATTATTAATTAAATATTAGAATCAGGAGCAATTCCTTCCCCAAAGGGTGCTCAAGCACTGGAACAGGAGTCACTGTCCCTCACTGCCATGGGTTAATGGTGGCCTTGGCAGTGCTGGGAAGCTCTTGGACTGGATGAGTCTTATCACGGTGAGAGGCTGCAGAGCTTCCTTGCCCTTTGTCTTAATGCTTTTTGCTTCTGTTCTCAGAGCTCTTCCCACCTCCTGCTCCAATCCAACAGCATGGAAGGAGGATGCTCCCATAGCATCAATGGTGAATCAGAGGAGGATGTTCTTGGTGTAATTCTTGCTGAGTATACTCACATGGGAGTGAGTGTATTCCTTCATGCATTACTCCATATATTACTCCATATCTATACACATGGAGGTTTATTTTGGTGAGAAGGTAATTGGCTGAAGATGGATGGGATGAACTGATGGGTTCTGTGTCTGAATGCTGCCAGCCAGCTGGGAAGGGAGGCCTGGAGAAGAGAAGGCTCCTTAAGGGGAGACCTTAAGCAGCTCCAGTACCTAAAGGGGCTGCAGGAAACCTGGAGAGGGGCTTGGGACAAGGGCCTGTAGGGACAGGCCAAGGGAAATGGCTTGAACCTGCCTGAGGGGAGACTGAGATGAGCTCTTAGGCAGGAGCTCTTCCCTGGGGGGGTGCTGAGGCACTGGCACAGGGTGCCCAGAGAAGCTGTGGCTGCCCCATCCCTGTCAGTGTTCAAGGCCAGGTTGGACAGAGGGGCTTGGAGCAAGCTGCTCCAGTGGAAGGTGTTCCTTTCCCCACCATAATGGCCCCAGCCATTAATAGACAGCCGTGCATTTAAAGCTTTCCAGGGAGTGTTCAATGGATAAAGGGCATTTAATCCTTCAGCCTAAGAAAGCCTGTACAAACAGCAGGTGTTTATCAGTACCCATGCAGCCTGTATGATGCTGCAGCACTGGCAGGTGATGACAGCACTGGGGATGCTGCACATTTGCTTGGTTGGAGGCTTTTTTAATGCTTTCTTCTTTCTTTCTCCCCAGCCTGACAAAGGCAATTCCAGATTGGTGCCATCTGAGATTGAACTTTGGACCAGAGAGCACCTGAAGCCTCTTCAGGTCACATCATGATGGTTTCCTTTGCCTCTTCCTTGACGTGGTGAGTTTCAATCCATGTTTTAGCCCTGCTCCTCTGGGCAAGCCCAGACCAAGGAACACGATGGAATTGCCATTAAAAATGCAAAGTAGAAATCACCCCAATGAAATAAGAATGACGTGCATTATCATTGCATTGACCTGGTGCTTTGCACTTCTGAGCTTAAGCACCACTTGCAGGCAGCCTCATGGAGACTGCTTCATGTGGACATCGGGACAATCACATCCCCTGTTAGGAACCGTCTCCTTTCGTTGTTATAAACCAATACATTTGGTGGAATAGGAGCTCTGAGCAAACAGAGAGCAGGGAAGAGGTTTGTTATGCTGGGAATAATGCCTGCTGAAGGCAGGTTTCCAGCCAAAGGAAGAGCAATCCAATTGGAGGTAGGGCCCTCTGCTCTTAGGAGCCCTTTTTGGCAAAATTGTGCTTATTGGGCTAAAAAGAAGCCCAAATCAGAGCCCTGAATCTCAAGCAGGAGTGTGAAGCACATGGGGGGGTTGCAAAAAGGCTTTTCCTGCTCATGTGTGGTGGTTTCAGGAGCACTGGGGTTGGGCTGCTCTGGGAATTGCCCCTTTCCTGCCAAGCACAGGGCTCCCCCAGGTAAAAAGCCAGGAATGGGCATGCGCGATGCTCCTTTCCCAGCAAAGCTGAGTAATTCCAGCAGTAATCATTACAGTGCAGCTTCCTCCTCTCCCAAGGGACACACCAGGCACCTCCAGGCAGGACTCAGCCCAGCACAGGCGAATTCACCTCCCCTCCTTCCCATTCTGCTGGTTAAGCTGCAGTGAAAGGCATTTGCCATCATCCCCAGAGCACCATTAATGATTGTTTCATGGTGCTTTCCCGAAATTCCTCCCTATCCCACCAAGACTCAGTAATTATTTACACTAATCCCAAATGACTCTGAATTACAGTGGTGCAGGTGCTCGGAGGCATGAAGCCACTCCACATACAGAGGCTGTTGTATGAGGGAAGGGAGTCGCTGTTGGAGCTGGGTGGGGACATCAGCAGGAAGGGCACAGTGCGGATCCAGGTTGTCTGGAAAAGAGGTTTCAGGGAATGCCAGGCTTTGGGGGGGGGGGTACAACGAGACCTTAGGGCTGGAGCAGGGCTCAGCCTCTGGCTACACCCTGGTACAAAGCGAGGCCATGCTTCCAGTTTATACAGTTTAATACAT
Source organism: Agapornis roseicollis (assembly GCA_002631895.1). Classification (NCBI taxonomy): domain Eukaryota; kingdom Metazoa; phylum Chordata; class Aves; order Psittaciformes; family Psittacidae; genus Agapornis; species Agapornis roseicollis. Next base: position 36,395 of record NDXB01019584.1, read on the forward strand.
GTGAAACAAGATACATTTCCTTTTGAGTAATGGATGCATAAATAACAGAAGATATATGTGGATGCATAAGTATGAGGCATGGAATGAACCAAACAAAACCCATTGCTTTCACTGCTTCAACAGTTACCGCTTTAACTGCTGGTTTCCCCCCTGCCTGCCTTCTCATCCAGCGCTGGTGGCGCATTCTTGTGACAGGCTGGGTGATGCTGTCCCATGGTGAAATGTTGGGATGAGGGTGATGAGGGGGCAGGATTGGAGGCTAAAAGGGAAACCCAACCCCCAGACTGCAAAACAAGAGAGAAGAAATGGAGTTAAAGGAGACCTGGATTGCTCTGGAGGAGTCGCTGTCAACGGGAGGTGGATGCAGCCATGAGAGTGAGGAGGGATGCTGGCCAGAAGTCGTTCTGCTGCGAGGAGGACAAAGCATTAGCTTCAATGCTCACAAAGAACATCACCTAAGACAGCGCTTTTACACCTTGACATCCTGGAGCAATAACTTACTGTGAACTGCAGGAAACAAAATACATTCCTTAAATAAGTTACTATTTATTCATTTGGTGGGGTTTAGCTCTCTGTAAAGTTAACTTTTTCCTGGTTCTCCATAGGTTTTTTTTCCACAAGGAACCATGGCTGTGCACGTTAGTTCAGATTATTGCAACATTTCACCTGAATTTCAGTTCGAAAAAGGAGGAGAAAAGAAGCAACAGGACAGATGTACAGACAAGAATGAAGAACTCATTATTGCACTGGCTACAATTCAGTAGTGATTTGGTTTCTTTGTTATAAGGACAACTTCTAAAGTACAAAAGAAACTTTCAAGCATCAGCTGTGCCAAGAAGCTGCTGGGATGATGGTGGAGGGAAGGAGAGGAAGGAAACGAAGGTGAATGAAGAAAGAAGAGAAACCAGTTGGAAAACGAATGGCTGTGATCGTTAGTTCCACATAAACCCCAAGGAAACACCACCCGGTTGCAGAGTCACATGTAATGCAAAACCCAGTATTGTTTCTCTATAAAAATATGTGCATTATGAAGAGAGAGTTTTTGTGGGTATATATCTTCTTCTTTTTTTGGTCTTTTTTCCTTGTTTTTTTCCTTGTTTTGTATCTCACAAATACATTATTTCTATGTATATAAGTGCTGATATACAGACAATGTACAGCTCCCACCCGGGCCCTCCTGTCTCACGGGACGTCTCTGAAAGGTGCCTTGATAAAAGTTGAGCATCTTTAAACCCCCCTTCCCCCATATCCAACCAGACCCCTAAGAGAACCCCTAAATCTTCCCCCCCCATCACCACCTTAAACCCGAATCAATGTGATTGAGGCCACGGAGGCAACCTTCCCTTTGGAAAAGGCCCCCCCAACACCACGTTGCACCCCCACCCAACACCCATCACCGTCTCTTCCAGCCGTTTGGTTCCTTTTCCGCTGGTTTTCCTCTTTTTTTCCCCCCTCTGTGTGTGTGAATTTTGCAAACCTCCCCAGTGCTTTAAGCACAAGTGACTGTGAGGAAGGAGAGAACCCGAGCGAGCAGCCACTGCCCTACCGTGGCTGCTCCATCCCTTTGCTTTGGAACCCCACATTGGTGTCAAGCCCTTGCGACCCCCCCCCAAACTCCCCCCTCCCAGAAAGCTATACTGGGTCATCTATGTCTTCTTCTGTAGCAACAGTCACAGGGACCAAGTCCTGCTTCCGGAGGGGGCCCTTAGCAATGCCCAGGAGCTCTTTGCTTTTCTCAGCGTTGCTCCACTGAGTTTTTAAGTGATCCGGGTTTTTCAGTTCGGAAGTGACAGCATCCACCCGGGAGTCCAGATCCGAGAGGTTGCTCAAGGAGCTGCCATCCAACTGCTCGAAGGAGAAGTTGGGAATGGTCAGATGCTCCCCACGGCACGGGGGCTGCCCCCGGCGCTCCGCTTTGGAAGCCACCTCCCCGGGCTGGCTCTCTGCGAGCTCCAGGGACTCTCTGTAAGCCGGGAACTCGCAGGATGGGGTCCTTCTCCTCAGCATGCTGTTCTCAGAGGGTTTGGTGCGGGAGGCAGCGCCGCTGTCATCCTCCATGGGAGGATCTATAGAAATGCAGGGCGGGCTCATCTTCTTCTTCCTCCGGGCCCCGTGGATGTACTCAGACTCCATCTGGATGTGGGCAGGGGAGCGCTGCTTTTCCTCAGCAGGGTCCTCGAAGCTACAGTCCCCACGGCTGATGGAGGGGCAGATCTCGATGGAGTGCCGCCTTTGGTCGTCTGCCCAGCTGGGCTTGTTGAGGAAGCCCTTTGTGTCGATGCTGTAGAACTTCTTCAAGTCCTTCTCCTTGCTGCTGCCCCCGGAGAGGCTGCTTGTGCTGCAGTTCTTGAGGGGCACAGGAGATGGGGCTGGGGAGAGGAAAGGTGAAGCCGAGCGGCTCCCAGCATCCGAGTGCTCCCCTCCCCAGTCCTTGGCTGAGCTGTTGATGTGGCGAACCTCCTCGTCAGCCAGGTCTGAGGACTCAAAGAGGCAACCCTCGGGGTTGGGGGGGCTGCTGCCAGGGCTGGGAATGCCATGCTGGCTGCAGCTGTGCTTCCGTGTGAGGGTGCTGGGGTGCCGGTGTGGGGAGCATGGGGGGGAGCGTGGAGGTGTGCCCGGCAAGGAGGCAGTTGTGGGATGGAGGGGACTGGGAATCAAGGTGCTGTGAGGCTGCTTTGCCGATGGGAGCGTCTCTCCAGGCTCTGGTTGCAGGCTCTCCTTATGGTCTGGTGTCTGCCCATCCACGGAGTCTGTTTGAATGGCCTCCTGGAAGGTAAGGAGGGAGAGATGGGCTGAGAGCCTGGGGATCTGCTGGGTCAGGAGCACTTCCAGGGATGAAACATGGCCTGTGGCAGAACACTTGGAGGGTCTAACGCACTGTGCACCACCCCATCCCTTCCCCATCATGCCTGCCCCCCTCAGATCCTCCCTGTACCAGAGGCTGCAGGTTTGTTCACAAGCAGACCCGGAGCCTACTTGTGCAGAGCTTGTATCTGCTGGGTCTTTCTGCATGATTTTGGGCTTGCTCCAGCACCAAATCCTGAGTCAATGCAACCTGTCTGAAGTGAGAGGGTGTGGGGCTGACTGCAGGCTTCTCACTGCATTGGTAAAGCTGAATGGGGCATCTCCTATCTATGCTTTAGCTATTCTTTCACAGAACAGTACATCCACAAAGATGAAAACAGGTAAAAAGGGTTTTGCCCTGTGTGTCACTTGTATATTAACATTTATGGCACCAGAAACATTTTGTTCTTAAAAGGGCTCCCAGCTCCAATAAAAGAAACCCCAAAGGGGAAAGGAAGGGAAGGGCCCAGGTGACTATGCAGTTTACATCTGTAGGCTCTTGGCCTCTCACCTGTCTGCACAGCAGCTTGTTGAGAGAAGGAGATCGAGGTGTGATGTGTGGGGGAAGGATCTTCCAGTGGTTGGGAGAGCGGATTGCCAGCTGCAGGGACTCTGTTGGCACTCTCAGAGAGGAGCATGTTCCTACGGGCTGGGAGCGGATGGAGGTGATGGACCCTGGGGAACAGAGACAGAGCAGTCGCCATCACTGGCATGGGGTTGTGGAGGTCTGAGGCGGACAACAGGTGACAGGCATCTTCTCTTGCAGATACTGCAATACTCAGGGTAGATGGTGGCCACCAGGACCACACAGCAGCAAATAAAGGGCATATGAAACCCTTCCACTGCCACTTCCCTGGTAGCATGGATTTGGGTGGATTTGTGAAAGGATGTTGCCTATTTGGAGACCACGGATCATGGAAGTCTGTGTCAGGATGCCTGGGTTGTCTTTGCAGTGCTGCCAGGGATGCTTACACTGCCACATGGAGGCAAGAGCAGCCCTGCTCAGCTCCCTGGGACCTTCCAGAGCTCCACTTACAGGTCTAACCTCCAGCCTGGTGCAGCTAGCAGGCACCCTGCCACCACCTTCTCCAGGAGCAGACACCACTGATGCACAGGGCAGTTTTCCCATTCATTGCAGCCCAAACACTACCCCCACTGTCTATCCAGGCAGCAGCCCTTTGCTGAACATGGTCTGATCAGCAGCATAGAGACCAAGTGCTTTGACAGTCCCTGAGCTCATGTACTAGGCAGGAATTAATCTCTTCCTGAAGGCTCTCGGTCCCCTGGCTGAGTGTAAAGGCAATCCCTCCCACCCAGCCCCTTTGTGGTGCTGCTTTACTGCAGTTCTGCCTCATTTGAAAGATCTTTTGCCTTGTTATTTTTGTTGGCTGCAGGATTTATTGTCCTCATTAGCTTGAAACCCAACGTCTGTTTCTACGTTGCAGCTCCACGTTCAAAACACAGCTATCCATCACTTCAAGAAATCTCACCCAGAGGTCAGGGAACTTGAACCTATGACAAAAAGCCATCCAGACAGATTGCAGTTGCATTTCAGAAAGAGATTTGTTGTTGGGAAGGAAGAAAAGTTAGTGCTCCATCATTTTTCTTTTGCAGCTTTCCTCCAGATCACCACAGAAAGAGCAGAGCAATGAGCTCCCCACCCCACTTCTCCTTAAGTCTTTTGCCTGTGCTGTTCGTGTGCTAATCCAGGCTTTACAGAATGGTTTTTATGATGCAGAAAAACTTTGTCATAAAATCTGTCACAAACATGGTCATAAAATCAAGCCCTTGTGCTCCCCTCCCTGTGCTGAGCTGGAATTCCCTTCTGTTGGAAGCCTTCCATCTAGATCTTCTATAGGAAATCGCAAACCCCTCTTAAACTGCAGAGTCAGGAACACTGAATATCTCTGGATTTGTGCATTTTCTCTTTTGGTTTTCTAGTCAGTCAAGAAACTGCATCTAGGACCACAGGAACACAAGATCTGATCACCTCCCAGTGTTTTCACTGTGTACTCACTGACGTATTGGAAGATCAGACAACTTAACTGACATACACAAGTCCTTGAAAGCACAAATGCTAAGGTGAGTCTCCATGTGCTCAGTTTTACCTGCATGTAACTTATGGGACTATGCCTTAAATCAGTTTGTTCAGCTCAGAAGCAGCACAGCGCTGGGTGATGCTGGTTGGATGCAGGTAAATCCCTGCCATATCCCTTGTTCAAGTGATCATGGAGAGAAAGTTGGGAAACAAACATGAGCAAATTCCTGGTCAATTCTCCCCATCCCTGCCAACATCGCAGCAGTTTTATGCTGGCATAGCCCCTGATTTACACTCACTACAGAGAGGAAAAACACCCCCAGTAGTGCAGCCACGAAACTCAACCTCTGTTTTCTTTGCTTAGTAAAGAATGTGCAGGTGAAATAATACTGAATACTGAACAGAGACCATTAACTGGTATCCGGAGAAGTTGAACAAATACAGAGTTATTTCACCCAAGGAAACCAGAGCAAATCGTGCCAGCCCCACCGTGGTTTGCAAAGCAGTTCTTGTGTTGCAAACAACGTTCCATCAAAGGAAACCAGGCTGGTGAGTTCTTGAGAGCCACTCGAGAAGTACATGGGCTTTTAGGGAGGCAGATATTTTCTTTCTTACTGATTTCCCCTTCAAACCAACTGGCACAAAAAAAAGAGATAGAAAGGCATTTGCAGGGTAATATATTTGGGTAAATGGATACTGAAAGGCTCTGTGTAGCTTGTGATTCTCTCGATTGCAGGGTCTCTCCTCTGAGATTCATTATAAGGCCAGGGGGAGGCACTGGAGAGGCACCGGAGAGTGGTTTCTAACCTTTATGGCTCCGGAACAAACTCCTGCATCTCTGAGCTCAATATGCTGTGCTAAAAAGATACTGCTTTGAGACAGGAAACTGCCTGAAAACATAGGTGTAAAGGAGCTCTGCCAGGAAGTGACACTGACTCTGGCTTTTATTCATGTTGAATTTATTGCTGCCAGGGCTGATCAGAAGAAATGTGCAGCTTACACCCTTCTATTCAGCTAAATGCCTGTCCTCTACAACTGACATTTCTGGGGAGCCTCACTTCTCTCCAGCTAAAAACCTGAGCCACCAGCTTTCTCCTGGGAAAATGCAGGGATGTGGTGAAAACGTGACATTGGGCAGTTACGGTGATGGAATCACATGAAGGCAGCAAGCTCTGGCTCAGTATGAACTGCTTACTCCCCATCTAACCACCACCTGTACCTGCTGCTGCATGGTTTCAGCTAGGAGGAGGAATGGAAAACTCCATGAGCAGTACCTCTTTGGGATTTGCAGGGATACGTTTCCATCTCCACCTCATGAAGGGGGAAGGGGGCTTTGGCTGGCATCACTGGCCGGAACATGTAGCTGTCGTTGGGCAAGGAATGCATTCGGGAAACGGAGATCTTGCGGACAGTTAGCAGGTTCTGAGAGTCCTGAGGTCTCAGAGAGGCTGCGCTGCCCTGCAAAGCAAGGAGACAGGGAGAAGGGGTCATTCCTGGTGGTGAATTTACTTACAGCCATCTCCTTCTCAGCCGGTTTTTGGTTTAAAGCCTTGTGCAGATGTTCCTCTTGGCTTCTTACAGAGAGGCTGCACCCTTGGCGACTGCAACAGGATACCGAAGCTGTGCTGGCTCAGTGAAGAGCTCAGGTTGCAGCTGGAGTAAAATGAGGCATCACTGACCCACCACAAGTTGACTCTTGGACACTGCAGAGCAAAAGTAAGGTCCAGGAAAATGGGGTCCACCCTCTAACTGCAGGAGAAAGCCAGCACTGTTCTGCTCCCATTTTCCCAGGGATGCTTTCAGCCCAGCCTGGGTGGTGATGCCCTTCTCCTCAAAGCTTCTCTGGGACAGGTGGGCAAAACTGGTCAGTCTTTGGCCATGCTGACAGAGGGTACCCAGAGCTGCTTGTGATGAGTGTAATATCTCTCCAAAACACACACACAGGCAGACAATTAAACACACACATTACCACCACTGTGAACCCTGCGGCCTGTCTCCTACAGCATGGGGCATCTTGGGCATGACTGATGCCAGAAGAAGACAGCCACAGGACAGGAGGCAGAGGGAAGGAGAAGACATCATGGCAGCATGTATATGGAGCCTATACAGGGGTAGAAAAGGGGTTTCTCTGTGTTTGCTCTTACTGTGAAATGGGTCTGGTTGGAAGTGCCTGAACAGAGCATGTCACAAACCTTAAACTTGACTCCTCACTGCCTCTCTGAGCTCTTGCCACTTCAGGCACCTTATAGCAGATTTATCCTGGGCCCTTAGGAAGCTTCAGGGACTCAAATGATGTCTCTGCAGTGCTGATGGAGCAACTGTGAGAGGTGGTGCCATGACAAGGCCAAGTTTTGGGGGAGCAGGAGCCCTTGGAACAGGACCTGCAACGTGGCTCCAGGGTTTCGATCCTAGACACATTCCCCTCACAGTTCACCATGTTATCTAAAGTACAACTAATCACTCGGGTTTCCTTTAACATCAGCTCGCAGTAACTGATTGAAAACACCTTCCCAGCTGCATGTCTTATACTAAATATATTTTGTTTTGCTCTCCTGAGCTGTTTTCCCTCTCTGCGATCAAAAGCTGGGCCTGAGATCCCTTGCTGGATAGTCTGGTGGTCACAGAAGGTCTCCTTAAATCTGTTTTTTACACACATTTCTGGCTTACAAATATCTTCCATCAGATCCCTAAAGAGAAACATCCCAAGATAAATTACTCAATGCTTTTACCCTGTTGAGCTTGGCTGAGAAGACAATGGGGAGGGTTCAGCAGCAGGTCTTTACAGGCAGCCTGAGGGTTTGGGAGGATCCCAGGCACCTGATAGAGATGTGCAAGGTGGGAGCCTACTCACTGTGGGATCCCTCTCAGGCCAAGTAGAAAGGCAATAAATTGACCATAGTATTTATGGTGCATTTTCCTGCAGCAAAGTATTAGGAACTACATTCAAATAGTGAGTTCCCCATTGCTGTGTAAGTAAATTTCTTTTTACTTGACTTAATAGAGTCTGATAGATTGTACAAAAATCTAATTTAATGTAATTTAATCTCAGTTTCCCCATTGATTTTGCAGTAGATTTATTTGTGATCATGGCGACAAAGCAGTTTCGTATTCACTCTTCCTCACATGCTCCTGACAGTGAGGAAACAATTATCTTGTGCCCCTCCTTTCCCCCAGCTTCTGATTGCCCTTTCTAGAGGACTAACAGAAACCAGAGAACAGCAGTGTCAGGAATATCATCCCAGGAACCTCTAGGTTCTTGCTATGGAGCTCTGACAATTCCAGGCTCCAAGTTAGCCATGCCCTAGGCAGAGCACAAGCTACACGCTTGCACCAGTGCCAGAACTGCCCTCCTAAGCTGCACACCATGATTTGCTTGAGTTTCCTCTAGAAATCCCAAAGTGGGACTAAAAAGACCCTGAGCAGTATATATCTGTGTCTGTGTGAAGGGAATTTATGTCATCCATGTCAGGGTTGCCAGCATTCCCTGGAGCTGCTGCCCATGCTAAAATGACAAGGAATGATGCGTTGGAAGAGCAGGTCAGGGACCTGAGGCTGTTATAATTCTGAGCTGAAAATTCACAACCTTTGAATGAACTGCAAAGGGCAAGGGATAGACTTTGTGTCCTCCCCCAGAACAATGGTCAGGACAGTGTTAGCCCTGGAAAAGAGGTCTCAAGCAGCCCTTCTTCCCAGGGAACCCTCCTAAAATGACTCAAGATGTGGAGGTGGTGGTGACATCTCTGCCATAGGGGTACCCAGGAGAGCTGCCTTCCTCCCACACTGCCCTGTCTCCTGCTCTTTGAGCACAAGAAAAGCAAATGCTTTGTGTGAACTCTTACCAGGCCTTGATGCTTCACCTGCAGTGCTGACTCTGACTTCGTGGTCTCCTGACTTCTGTAGGGCGCCCTGGTCTCCGGGGCAACTGTGCCTCTGCTCCCACTGGTGGCCGAGGTGGGTGCTCCTCTGGACATCTCCAACTCAATCTCAGCATCCATCTCAGCATCCTCTTTGGCCTCCTTGTTGCTCTCCTCCAAGTGTTTCATCAGCACTGCCACCACCACATTGACTAGGACAAACTGTGCGATGAGGACGAAGGTGACGAAGTAAACAGGAGAGATAACAGGGAGGTAACTGAGGCAGTGCTTGTCTTCCCGAGTGCATTCCCGAAGAGTGTCCTGTGACAGCAAGGGAAAGGTGAGGGATTAGTAAGTGCTGGGGCTCTGCTTGGGCTCCAAATACAGAAACATCTATGTGTGATATATCCTGGACACAGTGGCTTGTGGGTGCAACTAAAATGGATAGAAGAAAACAAGGACACTATGAATTACACCATCTACAAAACAGAGGGTGATGTTCCTCAAAGGTACATGGTTCCTTCTCTCAGCCACAAGAACTGGCATCGTTTTCCTGAAGTATTACATATATGCTAAAAAGCATTACATTTCAGATTGGGCGAGCCTTAGGACAAATTATCACTTGAAATAAATCTGGATTTTAAATGCGGGAGTTTAATTTTGATGTTTTAATAGGAAATCTTTTTTGTTTTCACACAAGAGTTGCCAAAGCTTGTTTGAAATTTCTATTCATGTCTCTACAGGGAGAATAAAGTACCCAGACAGGGACTGCACATACCTTCATGATCCCATTCCAGTTGTCCCCTGTAGACACCCTGAAGAGGGTGAGAAAGGCCATGCCAAAGTTGGTGAACGTTGCGTGCCGGCTCAGACCTTCGCAGGGATTTTCTTCACTGCAGTCTGGAGGAGAGAGAAGCAGAAGGCCATCAGTGAAGCCATGTTTGTCAGTGCTTATTCAGAACAGCCGCAAACCTGGTGGTAAGACCCTGAGATATGTTGTGAGGGCATCAGAGAGGACTGCTAAGGGGTGATCTCGTGGTGGCCTGTAATTACTGAGGAGATCATGTAGCCAAAGTCTTCTCAGTGGAGGGAGATGATATAATGGACAGCAACACTGTGGCTTAGGAGGTCCAGGCTGGACATTAGGAAGGTTGTTTTCACCTGGAAGATCCAATAGTGCTGGGATAGGTCACCAGAGAGGTAGGAGTCCTGCTCTTGGAAGTTTACAAGATTTGGCTGGACAAAGCTACTATGACCTCCTACTGGTGGGGCTTCATCAAGTGGGAGGTTAGGGTCTCCAGAAGCCTCTTCCACCAAAGTTTCTCTTGACTTTACCCCAACAGGCAGAGCCAACACAAAAAGATCCAAAAGGGGGTGAAAGAGATCTAAAAGGAGGTGGAAAGAAGCAGACCTTCTGAGCTGTCTCCACAAATACTGCTCTACAGTACCCTTCGTCTCTTGATTATGTCCTTGTCTTGATTAGTTTTTACAGGGTACATCTACCATGAGGGATATTTCACTGAGATAAAGTGAAGCAATATGACATTTTCCCCCTGAGAATTAATATACTAATGAATGTAAATGGAACATATCCCTCTTCCCATAGAACACAGATTCATTACACAGGCAGCAATGTCTCTTGCTAGGGCATTTCACTAGTAGCTATTTATTTCAGAGGCAAATAGGAAGGATAACCAAAAGAGCAAACAAACCCAACAACCCCCAAATGACCAATCTTGGGGGAGTAAGCACTGAAGGTTCTTGTGGCTGACAGGGAGTAGCAGTGATCCACAAAAAGAAGTGGAAGTATTTCCTAGTTAAATTGGGGTGGCAAGTGCTGTGCTGACTGCCTGCATCTTGTCCCAGACAAGATCAGGGCTCTCCCAGTCTCTGACACATGCTGGGGTTACCTGTGGGCTGACACTAGCAAGGTGTGTGTGTAAAACCAGAAAGGATTCAGAGCAGCAGAAGGTTCTTCTTTGAACAAGACATTTTTCATCTCTGTGGCTGAACAAATACATACCTATATAACGAATATGCACCTATATAAGAAATATGCACATATATATATATATATATGTAATAAAGCCCCACAGGATTTCATTTTGGGGTGGATGCAGAATTTTTTTCCTGAATATCTTGGAGACTGCAAAACCAATTTGTCTTTAGTTGAAAGAAAAATTCTGCTTTCAAGCATGTGTAATCTGAGCATAGGGCTGGGCTCATAAAGGGGATTAATGACAGCTATAAAAACATTCTGGAGCAAGGGCCCTTCTGATGCTCTTGAAGGCCTAATTAAGATGCAAACATTGAGGAGGCAGACACACCTCCTTCCAACAGCATGTTTGAAGGCAGTGACTGCTTTGGCCTAACTAAGCTGGGCAAGATAGGGCTATGGTGTTTCCTCTCTGACTCCAGCTGATTCTGTTTTTAGTCTTGGACACATTCATGATCAGCCCCACAGCATCCTCAAGCCAGATGAATAAATGGTGCTGGACAATCAGGAACCAGTGGATGCTTCCTGATTTAGGTAGAAAGGGGAAGGTGATGCTGAGAACAAAGGACAGACAAGACTTGGACAGCTGGAAGAGCCATGTTAACCAAGTGCAGAAAACTAATGGAGTGTGGTGGAAGCTCTGAGGAGAGATGTGTTTATGGTGGCATCTCTCCAGCACAAATTTGACCACCATCCAGCTCTGTAGACTCATATTGTGCCAAACTTCCATCTTTGTGAATATACTCATGCTGGACAATTATATTTAAACAGTAAATAGTTCCTCTACAGCCATAAATCTCTGTGTGTGCGTGTGCACATTAGGCAGGTTCTGTATTACATCCTCATGTGTCTTCTGCGACCCTGAGATCAAAAGAAAACTTTCATCTTCAGAGTGTGAACTGTGAAGCTAAGGAAGGCCCAAGGATGAAGGACAGAAGAAAGGAAACAGCTAGATACCAAATAAACATCAACCGGATGAAATAAGCTGCGTCAGGCACATTACTCACCCAGTTTGCCAAACAATTCCACTCCCAGGGCAGCATAGATAAAAAACAGGAGCATAAAAAGTAGGCCAAGGTTCCCTACCTACACAAGGAGAAAGCAGAACAAGGGTCAGGCAAGTTGAGGTCATGAATTAAATTGCTCCATCACATTTTAAACACAAGCTAAAGAGGGAATCATCATCTTCCCTATTCCTGATCCAGAACCCTGCTCCCCTTTTACGTTTCTGCTTTAATAGACCCAGAGAAGTCTCCTGCATGAAGAAAGGAGCAGATTTCCACATGCAAAGCTATCTCTGAGGCTCTGTGGACTCTCCATTGCCTTTCCACTCACCTGGATGCTGCCTTCATCTGTAATTTGGCCAACCTGTAGCTGTAACCTCTGGCACTTAGCACTGCTCAGTGCAGTGGTAGTTTAAGTGACCTGCTGCTCTGGTTTGAGTTTTAAGGGCTTTTCCCTTCTGTTTGCCAGGTTTGAGATTCCGAGCACAAAGGCTAAGGGTTTCAGAACAGTGATATTAACAAGACATGTCTCAAGCCCCAAGAGGAACTGTCTGCTTTGCAAAGGTTTCCTTAGCCTGGAAGGCTTTCTGTAAAGGAACATATGCTGCAGTAAGATGTAAAGCTCTCCTGGCCTTGCCACTTGACAGATATTTCTCAACAACAAGTAACTGCATTTTAGCTTTCAGTGGCTCAGAAGACAAGCTTTATTCCATATACCAACACTTAAATGCAAGCACCTTGCAGTTCAAACACTGTGTGGTGTGCTACTATTAGGTATTAACATGCCCTGCAAGGTGGCTGAAAGGGATGGCAATAGAAGTGCAACGATGCTAAAGGGAACACAAAGGTTCTTAGTAACAATGGCACTGCAGTTATCCACACTACATGGGTATCAATCACTACATGGGTCTAAGCCTTTACAACATCTCAAAGAGCAGGGATATTTTGTGATGCAGGCAGGGAACATGAAAGGCAGAGTAACTCGACCAGTTAACCACCTGCATTTTACCTTCAGGTAATGATGGTTGCATTTGCCTTTCCTGCCATTTTTAAATGCTTTGTGTCTCTCAGCTTGTAACGGAGATTGAATGATCACATACTGATCATTTCATCTCTAAATAAAAAATAAGCTGGTGATTCAGGTACTCAGGCTGAGGGATTCATGATCTGCAAGGTATCTTCTAGTAAACCCTTCAGCTTGAGACAGCTTTCTTCTCTGAGGTGGCACAGCTACAGTGTTGCTGGGTACTTGACCATGCTGCTTAACTTAATTGGAAAGGTTATCAATATGATACCTGTTATCAGAAAATTAACACAGATATCCCTTATGAAATAGGGTTGTTTGGTTTTTTTTTTTTTTTTTTTTTTTTTTTTTTTTTAGAAAT
>NDXB01019584.1:49641-60654 GCA_002631895.1 Agapornis roseicollis
TTTTTTTTGTATTAAAGAAATAGGAACAGTCAAATTACCTATTGGAGACTGCAATTGCTATAAAGCTTCAACTGGCTATTACACAGACAGCTTTGCAATTCCACTAACATTATTACTATCCTCCAGGGAATAAAAGAGATAATACAGGGAGCTGGATGGCTGGTCTGGATTATTTAATCTGCATGTACTGTCTTCTTCAATAGTGTTTCCTAGTGCTAGACACTGATGGCTTCTAAGGCTGCAAAATGCCTGTAAATGAGAAAAGGCAAGAAAACAGGGACACTGCAAACGCACCCACATACACTGCTAGGGAGGCAAAGCAGCAAGGAATTAAAGGGAAGAAAAGTGCTAGGTTGAGTGTATATTAGAGCCTGATGTTGTAGTACTGCAGAGGAAGATCTTGGATTTGTTTCAAAGCAGCCTATAAGCTGAATATTTTACTGATGGTTTAATGCCTAATAAATCAGTCTGCAAACTTCTGGCACTGATGAAATTTCAAGGAATTTAGCCTAACATCAAAGTTATTACCAGGTTATCAGTCAAAATTATTATCTCTCGACATGCAAAGCATGTTATGACCTAACATTTGCTCATAAGCCATTTGCCTACTCTCTAGTGTGCATTTGTTGAAGATTCTGTATTTAAGATCATGATTAATTACACGACTGAACCAATGTGCCTCATAGCAAGTCCTTCAAAAACCAGTTTATACTCATGGGTTTGCTGTGTAGGCTCAAGGCATCACAGCCATAGGCAGATGCTGACACATATGTTTGCTAACGTGGTGATTGCTGGTGTCTGAGGTTGTGTCTGCCTGTGGTGAAAGCAGTTTCAAATCTCAGCTGATGCTTCTCTTGGAAAGTGGCTGTGATTTGGAAACACGGCTATGTGAAAGAGAGATGCAGGTGACAGCAGCAACTGAAAGATCCTGAGATGGGTGATGGGACTGCTTGGTCTATTTGTGCAGCTTCTGGCTGTGTTGAATCAGTACAAATGGTTGCTAGATGTAACATTTTGTCAGTGCTAGCCCCTGGCTCTCTGGTACATGTCCCCTTCAGCCCAGGGCCTGAGCACAGAGAAGGACCCAGGGCATGTTCCCAGAGGTGGGCTGAGGTGGAGATAGCAAGGTTAGCCAGAGGCTGCTGAGCAGCAGAGAAGGCAGGCTCTATCTGTGTCTGTGACCTTGGGTGAGTCATTCCTGTAACTCAACATACCCATTGCAGTACCCTTGTGGATGGAGAATTAATGTCTCTAAAGCCCTTTGAGAACTTTTGAGACCAGACAAGAAAAAGATTGTGCATGAATCATGTTTCTGAGAGGAACAGGAGGGGGCAGGAGCACATCCAGCCACTTTCCTCCAGCACCCAAAGGCTGGGATGCCTTTGCTGGACTCCATCAGGGACAGAGATCCAGCTCTGGTCATCAACCTCAGCTTTGGCAGCCAATCACCCAAGCAGGGTCTGAGAAGTGGTTCTGCTCTAGCAGCACTGGCCAGGTCAGCCCTGTTTATCTGTCAAATTCCCCCTTATATGGGCTGATGCCTTTGGCTGGGTGGAGAAAACTACAGATAAACCCTCTCTCTGGCAGCCAGGGACTATCCATCATTCGCTGTGGCCTCAGTGTTGTGGGGAAACTGGCTTGTAGGAGAGGAAGAACATCTTGGAGATAGTCTTGGTGCCCTAAAGTACCTCAGAGAAGCCACAAGAGAAGATGGAGACACTGGTGAGTACCTGTGATTCCTCCTGAGCTTTCTGGCATCCTGGCTGCTATGTACTGCTGGCAAAAGTGTCTGTGTGCCTAGGACAGAGGGATGCTGCGGGGAGAGAGGCAGAATCCTCCATCCCACCCAGAGAAGCAGGGAGGGCCTCTACGAGGAGCTACCAGCCTCTACCTCAGTGCATCCTACTTGATCTGTGATCTACCATTGCAAAAACCCTGGAATAATCCTGATGTGGCAAGAAAAGTGACTCTCCTCTCCACACACTCAGTAAACCCCTTCTCCCACTGCCCTTGCATGGCCTGGAGAGGCTCTCTGCTTCACTTTTGTAGACATCCCTGCTATTAGCTTTTTGCCTTCTCCTAATTGACACTGCAGTAGCTAGACACCACTGCATGTTCCAACCTCTGACCTAGGCCCTAAGTAAAGACAGATCTGTTCCAGGTTGTGTTAGCTTGACATGCAAAGGTGTCGCATCGATCATGTACAACAGGACACCAGCCATGTGGGCACTACCGCTCCTCTGTTGCACTTCCAGCTGTGTGATCCTACCCACATGAAAGATGTGTCTTCTGGTGCCCCACTCTTGCAATGGCTGGCTGAAGCACACTATAGTTCCTCCTGTGGCTCTTCTGCTCTGACATCAATTATTTCTGCATCACTGGCCCACACCTTGGCATTTCAGTTGTTCATGCAGGCAACGCACACAGCAATCTGGGAAGCCTGTCAAGAGCAATTTCTCATAAAACTAAGCCTCTGCCAATCCTTTCCAAGGACATAAGTCCTCCTCATCTTCCTTCCAGCACTCTCCAGCCAAAGCAATAATCCTGGCAGCAGGAAAACAGGCTAATTTATGCACTGGACCCAAGAGAAAATGGACACATTTGTCTGCTTGGAAAACGGAGGCCATCTGTGTGGATTCCAGGACTAGTGGAAAGGGCCAGACAGACAACCTTGGAGGATAAAGTCATCTCACTGGTGCAACCACAAGGCTGAACTGAATGAGCTCCCTTTTGGGGTACCCACCAGTGTTAACAGCCAGCAGACTGGTGGCTTGTTTACCTACTGATTTCTGCTTCACCACTCAAATCTCTTGGGCATCTCTGTATCTCCTCCCAGCGTGCAGCACATACCTATCTTCCAAACCATGCCTCATCTGCAGTGCTTGCTGCTAAGACATTTCTATTCTTGCTCTCTGAGCTTCACAGTCACTGTGGGTTTTCAGCATCTGGCAAAAGCAGACTTGTTTCTGTCCCACAGCTGCTGTTAGACAATGCCAGGAAACCTCTTCAAGAGCTGAAGCTGAGACAAGCACAGGAATTACAGCACCAGGAAGAGTTAAACTCCTGGACAGGAGCAAAATACTGATTTCTGGGCACTGATAAAACAAGGAATTTTTCACATTTTTCTTAGCAGAGAGTCCATCTGGGGGAGTTCCAAGCTTTGAAGACAAAGACTTGGACTTGATGGTCCTAAAGGTCTTTTCCAACATAGTTTACTCTATGATTCTATAGGAGGTATAGTCCTGCATTTAACTGATGTGACATCCATAGACCAAGTGAGAAAAAACAAGGAAAAAGAACTCGGATCATGTTAAGAAAGTTCCATATTTTACTATTGTCCTTTGGAAAGGATTACCATCACACAGGAGTCTTACAGAGCAGACATTGCTTACAAAACCAGTGCAGCTACCAGATGTATGAACAAGGGAATATTGATCTGAAGCACAAGAGTGGTGTAATTCATTATAATGCCTTAGTGGGGCCAGAGCTCATCAAGAAGAGGAAAACACTTGAAAGAGGTCTTGAAAACCTGCTTTGTACTGAGTGGTGATAGTTGGTTCTCCACATATTACTCAAACTGTATCTGCTGCTGAATAAAATAGGAAGCTGATGAAAATCACCCCAAAAGAGGAAAAGTATAGAGCACTGACAATACCTTGTCATTGTAAGCCCATAAATGGACATTTTACATACACCAGACAAAGAATTTCCCTGGAAACCTTAATGAATAAACAGAAAAGGATTTTTTTCTTGTCACTTTGCAGACACATTCAATGAGGATTTTCCAGCTGTGGTTTTATTGGGGGTAGGAACTTTGCCCCTGCCTTTAAAATGCAAGCTGCAGCCTTAGGAAAAGTGATTGTTGTCAGAGAGGTCTTCCCAAATTTCTCTTCTCATTTGCTGCATTTCACTGGTGGACAAAATAGCATTTTTATCTGCACAAGATCTGCTTGGAATATCCCTGGGGATTCCCCTTTACAAGAGGCTTTGGATTGAATATAAACTGCAAAAAAAACCTAAGGAAACAAAAGGCCTGGCCTGTAGCCACCCTATTGTTTGGGGTGGAGAGAAAATAAGGAGAGAAGAGAAAATATGCTCTGTAATCACAGTGGTTTTGAAATAAAAAGAAATAGACACAAATCAAATGGTTTCTTGAAATGCCAAAACAGGGGTCAGGCTGGTAAATTCCGTGCTTCAGCCTCAGCCAAAATCCTTCATCTGAATACCATAGAGCAAATGTCTCAGATTGGAAACATCTTTCTGGCAGTGATGAAAAGTAAATGGGTCTTTCCAAGAAAAAGAAATTCCCCTTGTTTTCCAGTTCATTTTGAATAGACCACAGGCTTCTTTGTACTTAGCAACTAACTCATAGGGGTGTATTTGGGTGATTATATTTATTAGTTCTACTGATTCTCATATGGCCACTCCTATTCTGGAAGAGAAGGCTACATGGTGTCTGCTTTTGACCAAGTCACAGTGGTACCATCCTGCCTTCGAGATATGATTCCCTCTGCAGGCAGCTGATCAAGATGTGACTGCCCACCATGGTGTGCCTGTGTGGCTGGGAGAGGGAAGGCCTGGCTCTCCCTACACTACACTACCTTCTACTAAGACAGAGTGGGACCACTTGTAAACTCCTTCCAGTGATTCAGCTGAGGGATATTTTGGAGGAGCTGAAAACTAAGGACTTGTCAGACCATCCCTGTGCATGGTAGAAGTTCTGTATCTGAACTGCCAGCTCAGAGAAGAAGGCTGCAGAGTTCCTCTGCCTCATTCTTCATGGTTTTGATCCACTTTTTAGTACTCACTTCTGGTTAAAGTGTGGCAGTAAATGTTTCCAGTAATGTCTGGAATATAGATCACCTGGATACAGGATCCTGGTGATAGATGGAATTGGAAGGCGTAGGCAGCTGAGCTGACTCTAAAGACTGAAAGACTGGGATGCAGACCATTAAATCTACAAACTGGCAGAACATAGCTTAAATAGCATAAGATTTTAAAAACACAGGAACTCCAAACTTCTTGGAATCCTGATATGCTTCAGATCTTTTTGAGGGAGGAGTGCAAGTTAGCAAAAGGTTTCTTTCCTTCTTTTTCCAAATAAATGGATCCATAAAAAAACAGTGCCAGGAACTGAACTTGAAGGATCCTATCAAATATTAAGACTGGCAGCATTGTCTTTTCTCTTGCAGCTCATGAGGATATGGTGATTTGAGACCCCACTTCAAGCTTTTAACATCTCCTCTACTTGCCTTTTATAGTCTGCAGTTCCTCTGTCAATAGGCGTCAATAAACATGGTTGCTCCTGTCTCATAAAGAAAACTGCTGAGCTGGAGGCTGTCTATTTCCAATGCTGTCACCAACAGCTTTCTCTGGCTATCCTTGTGTTTCCTGAACTTGGCAGTGAAAGCTGTGTTTTATAAGAGCTCTGCCTACAGCAACTGGCTCTCTGTTAACTTTCCATCACTGTGGTTCTCCCATCTAACAGTATGTGAGCAGCATGTGCCATGTAACACTCTGCTACTAAGGCATGGGTGGCTTTTAGTGACCACCAAAGACAGTGGCACAGAGCTGCCCTCAGGCCCAAAAGGCATAGTCTGCCAAGGGGAACAAACTGGGCATGGATAAAATCTGGGAGCTTACCTGGGGAAGTGCTTGTACCACTGTGTCCAGAAGAGCTCGCATCCCAGTGGCCATTTTGAGCAGTTTCAGCACTATAAGGAGAATCAAATCCTGGTCAGAAGGGCTAGGGAATATTGTGAGTAAAATCCATAAAAGAAAATCTGGCTTCAGATCTTGTAGGAAGGGTTTATATCTCTCTTGCATCTCTTCATACAGGTAGTAAGCTCACTGCATCCTGACAGGGCTCACAGAACATCTGAACATCCTATTTCACCCACCAGTTAATGTTAAGGACATCAGTAAAATGGAACAGAAGGCACCAGAAATCCACTGTGCCCTAGCAGGAAAATAGGAGAGTGATGGGGAGACACTTCATCAGTGAAGAACATCATCTCAAGCTCTGATGCTCCCTTCTCCAGTGCTTTCTGCTTCTGTCTGCTATGAGTATATAAAAGGTCTGTGATCTGAATTAGAGACCAATCTAAGGTGCCACTAGAAACACCCATAAACCCTCTCCCCCAGCTCATCACTGAGTTGACATTTTGCAGCCTCATCATCCAACTGCTCTCAAGTCAAACCAAAACAGCAGGACTAGAACAACAAATGGCCAAATCATTTCCTGAGGTGTCTGAGACCTATGGAGCAGGCCATACCTCGTGCTATTCTCAGCACCCGCATGATGCGGATTATGGTGGGGTTGATGGGCAATGCAGCGTTCATCTCAATTTCTTCCAGTGTGATTCCCACAATTGATAACAGAACGATGGCCAAATCCAGCTGATTCCACCTAAGAGACAAAGAGAGGAAGGGCAAAGGTCATACGTGGACAGACTTCCAAGAGTAGAGAATCACCTGTTAATAACAAGCACAAGCAAATCCCACATGCCTCTCCTTTCTCACACCTGGGACCATGACCATCTCTGTGGTACAAAATCAACTCACTGCAGCTGGCAGAGCCTGGCTCTGAGCCACAAGCTGCTGTAGGCTGTGACTGGGAAGTGTCCCTGCTTACCTTCTGGTCCCTACTGTCTGCCTGCTATCTACTTGGAGCCACTCTCAGGGACAAGGTACTAGGCCAGAGGGAGCTTTGCTTGATGCACTGCATCTGCTCCCATGTTATGTCACTTGGCTTTTGAATTACTTGACTGATTTATAGATACTTTATTGATATTTCCACACCAGTACAAGAAAGACAGCAAGAAACTGAGTGTCTTTACTACGCAATTACCCTCATAACTCACATTACTCATTGCAGCTTTCGACACTTTGCCAGGATAAATTAAACAAGCAAGCTGATCATCATGTGGAAAGGTGTCCAGTCTTACCCTGCTCCCCATCAGCAAGTCACCAGACTACAATGTGCTTTCATACACATTTGTTTCTGGCTAAATGTGTGGCAGGATAAAATCCCTAGGTCCTTGCAGGTGGAATTTGAAGGCAGTGGGGCTAACACAGCTACCTCTCTCTTTGCCAAAGGCTTTGCAAAGGCAGCAGTCTACCAAATGACTGATTTGGACTGCAAAGGAGACCTGTTCTGAGGAGCTCTGTGACCATAGGCTGGCAAAACTACTCTTTTGAGGATTGCATTGATGCCAACAAATTGTTTCTCATGTCTAAGGTGAGCTGGTCAGACCTGGTGGAGAGGCAAATATAGGGGGAAAGAATGTATTCAGAATGTTGTAAGATTCCCCAAATTCCTTCTGCAAAGCAATACCATTGGTTCTTAGAACGTTTAATACCTAGACTATAAAGTTTGCACCTATGGAGAGACAGCCCTTTGCTCTTCCTCGCACACAGCATGTTGTGCAGTCATAATGATGCTACATTTACCCAGCATCTAGCTTTGAAACTGGGTCAATAACAGCTCTATCCCAAACACAAAGGAGTTTCAAATACTCTCACCTGTCCTTAAAGAACCTTCGAAACCCAAATGCCACCAACTTCAGAACTGCCTCAAACACAAAGACTATGGTGAACACATAGTTGCAGTATTTCAGGGCTTCATCCAGGGACTGAAAAGAGAGACACCAGTTAGACCCCATGAGGAGGTACTGGCAGGCACAAGGATGGCATAGACACAGAGATATAAGAAGTAAAGTCAATAATAGCTTGCAGACCTCAGTTACAAAACCGCACTGATTCACACCCCAAAACTCAACTAAAGGCTTAGATACTGATGCAAACAAAACCCTCATAAGCACTAATGCTAGTCGAGAGCTATCAATCCTCCAAATTCAGTGCACAAATTGTTCAGTCTGGGTCAGAGAGAAATTCCATCCTTTTCCCATCTAACAAACTTTACTTCTTCTGAACTGTCTTGCCTTGGGTAGAGTAAAAGACTTGATGGCTC
Source organism: Agapornis roseicollis (assembly GCA_002631895.1). Lineage (NCBI taxonomy): Eukaryota > Metazoa > Chordata > Aves > Psittaciformes > Psittacidae > Agapornis > Agapornis roseicollis. The sequence goes on from NDXB01019584.1 coordinate 57,614, forward strand.
ATTTCTTTATTCCAGCATGGCAATCCTTAGGACAATGGCTTTGCTTCAAACACTCAGAAAAAGAAATAATGTTGGAGATGGATTAAGTCTTGCCTTCTTGAACCATGTTACATCTCTAGAGCTGGGCAGAGGATGGCCATATTTGGTGCAATATTCATGCTCTCCACATCGCTGCTCTCGGAAGTCAGGAATCCACAGTGTTTATACTTTAAGATGATGAGTGTTTATAATGGATTTCATTGCAATTGTAGGCCAACAATAGCAAAAGAATCTTTATGGGACCTTAAAATAGATAATTGCAGAGTGAAACAGCTCTGTGGTTGCGTGGGATTTAGGGAGAGGAGGGAGGAAGGGGGAATTTAGTTAAGTGCAATATAGGTCTCTTACAATACGAAAGACAACAATGAAGATCAAACCAGACACAACTGGAAATGAAATCCAATAGAAGGGTCTGCAAAGCAATGTCTGCTTTGTTGACAGAGAGAGCCTCAGGACACAGGACAGCTCTCCTCATCACATGTGTGTGGTGACTGTGCTTTGCTGAGCCCAGGTATGTGGGATGATCATGCACTGACTATTTGGGAACAAGAGCTGAAAGTTTTTTGGATGTTGACATTCCTCAATGCATTACAATACCTGGTTTTGTTCCAGAGCCTAAAATGAAATGGAAACTATAAAGTATTTGGGACAATTTACTATTTCACCTGAAGCACACTGCCTGAGCCTGACTTTCTATATCAACAGTGATGGTTTGCATTGAGATTTACAACTCTGTTTTACATGAACATAAACCAAGTGTAAGTAAGAACTAATCTAGATAAATAATATTTATATGAGAAACAAAGGCTGTTATGCAAAGGAGTTATTGGGGCAGAACAGCACACAGTCAACTGGTGTAAAACACACACACGTTACCCTGGAGCTTGGTGCCCCTCTGGCTTTAGCATCCAGAATGCATTTGCAGGTTACCTGATAGACCATGCACTACTAGCAAATAAACCTTGAGTTTAGAGCTCTGTGAATGATAGAATGGAACATTAATAGATGCAGCAAATGGACAGGTTGTGTGATTTATGCCAAAGGTTTTGTTAGGAAAGAATAATTTTATGATATGTAAAGAAGGGTTGTACTTAACAGTTGGTTTATTCTAAATTCATTGAGGAAAAGAAACACTGCTTTTGTATGCATTAACTTCATGTTTATATGTGTTGGTGGAATATTCCAAAACTCTGGACTGTTTTACAGCTTGAGGGGCAGTCATGTCTGGGATCTGGAGTGGAAATATTTAGCCTGGTCTTTTCCTAGTAAAAGTTTAGTTCACTTTCTGTTATTCTCTGTTTTTTTGCACAAAAGCAATGGGAATCAAGCTTTTGGTTGAGGCAAGTAACTCCCAAATGGTAGAGCTGGCCTAAAGATGAATGGATTTTAATGCTGAGTCTAAAGCCTGCTGAAGCTTTCAACCAACAGGGAATGGTCCCAAGGAAGTGGAACTGGCTGCATACCTCACTGCTCAATGGTATCTCAAGGGAACAGTGTATGGTCCTTAGGTCTCTCCTATCCCCTGCTGCTGTGTTTCACAGTTGATGTGCAGCTCATACCTTTGGCTGGTTGTAGTGCTCCATTGACATAGTGATGACATTGACCCCAATGATGAAGGTGATGAAGAGGTCAAGATAGTGGCTGGTGCAGAGGGTGTGGATGTACTTCCTCGCTGGGGAATAGTCAGCATAGTAAGGCCTGCGTTGGGCTTCTGCAGGAAAAAGAGACAGAAAGGCAACACAATGAGCACAGGTCCTGCTGTATGATTGGCAACCACCACAATGTGGCTACAGGTGAGGTCTTACACACACCCTAATGCGAGGCAAAGCCTGTGACAGAACTTGTTCAAGCAAGCCATGTGTAATGTCCAAGTGACTCCACCTAGCACTGAGAACTGCAGTACCTGATCCAAACATCTTGTGCCTGCAGAATGGAGCTCCACAGCTTTGACAACCAGGTCCTTTTTCTCCCCCAAGTACTCTCTGTCCTTACTGCTCTGTCTCAAACTAGAGGAAAACATTTCCACTTCATGGGACTCTTGTCACATCACGAAAAGTGAGAAGCAGGATGGAAATTAGACCCAAAGCCAAGAGAGAAGCTTCAAGCCCATCAAAGCTTCTCTCCAGTTTAGAGGAAAAGCTCAGGGCAGGTCTAATTTCTCTTCATTCTGCTGATGCCAGGCATGTTCCACATAAGAGAACATACCCTGAGCTCAGCTTCTGTTACATAAGGCTTTTGGCATATTTTAAAGCTCTAAAGAAGACACAGCAATGCCTGTGGCAAAGTAGGGCACATGCGTGAGGGTTATAGCACACAGGAGAGCATCACAGCAATGGCGTGGGGTGCTCAGCGTTTGCCTCAACAAAGACCATCAGCACAAGCTCCTCTGGAAATATAAAACCAAGGGCATGGTTGCATCTAAAACACCACTCAGGCTATGACCACATGAATATTATATCTTTGTCTCTGGTCAGGACTCTTTTCCTGTCTTTGAAATGGGGATATTTCTGCAGATGACCAAGTGCCTGGGGCTGTTCCAAGGAGGGAGTTTAGACACTGCCCTGTGACCGAGTTGTATTTACTGCATGTGCCTCTCTTAAATTAGACCATGACCACAGGATGGTTGTGGGTGCTCAGATGGAGACATGTATTTCTCAAACTTCAGAAATGTAAATACTCAAAGAGGTACTTCAGGCCACAGTCAGAGTTGTTGTAGAGTTTGCAAGTGGAAGAGACATGTTGGGTCATACTAAGTCACAGCAGGATTGTTCTTAACAGAGAGGGGTTTTTTTGCTCATGTTTCAGCAAATTCAGCATAAGGAGCTAGGAAAGTGTTGGAAATCAGGAGGTAAATAAGTTCAAAAGTACTCAGTGCCTCCCTGAAATGCATCTTCCGCTCCTCTCATCTTGCTGATATCTTTCAGTTAAAGTGACTTTTGAAATGGTTTTCTGGGTTTGTTTTTTTTTTTTTTTTTTTTTTTTTTTTGCCCCGCTGTTGCCGG
>NDXB01019584.1:60734-101900 GCA_002631895.1 Agapornis roseicollis
TTTTTTTTTTTTTTTTTTTGGTAGCACAGCTGATGCCAGATTCAAGTCCAAACCCTTAACATTGGACAAAGGGAAACTGAATCTGTTGCTCTCTTTCAGCTCCTATTTCTGGTAGTTAAAAGTGGAGTGGAGGCATTTGGAAAACATTTCCTTCTGACCAGGGCCACCAAGACGGTTTTGCTCTTAATGGGGGTGGAAAAATAAAATGAAAGCAAACACAGTCATTTTGGATGCATTTTTCTCTTGCTTTCATGTACCATGTGCCTTTGTCCTACTGAGCATCTTGGACTGGTAGAGTTGTGTTTGCTACTGAGCTCCGCTGATCTGCTGTGTTTAAAAAATACTAGTAAAAACATAGCAGTATAATATTTATTTGAGTCTGCACAATGTGCTTTCATGCGTGTTCGGGATTGCAACAGACTGCTTAGGTTTGTGTTTGGAAATGTCTTCTTGGAAATGCAAAATATCAGCTTGCTGGGTGGTCCCAGAATACCCCAAATGGTCAAGTGTTGTATTAAGGGACTATTTATTAACAGCAAATGGTTGATTAATGGAGCTCAGAACAACATTAGCAGTGCTTTGTGGTGTATGGACATGCTGGCAAGCAGCACAGAAGGAAAACAGGCTGTAGGTGACTGCAATTACTCTCATTTAGGATGCACTACACCCCTGAAGCCAAGTTAACAGATGAAAAAGAAACTTCTCCTGGGGGGACACATACAAGGACAGTCTGGGATAAAGTTGACAACAGTTTGAAACACATGCAACAACACAGTCATGCTTGGTGCAGTAACCCATGCAATGTCCATTAGAGGAGATGCTGCTCATGCGAGGCTAATGGTGAGCAGGGGTGTGCAGGAAGGACAGGCCAGCTTCTGCTTTTGGTGATGCTGACATCGGGTCAGGGCAAGCCCATGGAGCCAGAGGGGTTGCAGCAGCATGAAAGCAGTGAGAGGTCAGCCACACAGCTTCACTGCAGCCCTGACCCACTCTGAGCAGGAGGAAGGCTGCATTTCAGAGCTCCAAAGCCCTCATCTCTGCTGGGTCAGTGGTCATTCACGGTCCCTTTACGAACAGGAGTTTTACTTCAGTCAACAGCACAGCGAGTGGCTCTGGCTTTCTCTCAGTTCAGACACACATTTTTACTTCTTAGTGAGGATATACTACATTATTCTGCCCAGTGCTAGGTGTTAGGTGTTTCTTGCACAGCCTGCTTAGCCAGAGATGCGGAACCTGCAGAAGAACCTGTATAAGAACAGTGGCCCATGGGGATGCGGGCACAGCAAACAGGGAAGATCTAATGCACCATTAATTACTGCAGGCAAAAGGCAGTCTGGGCCTGGTTTTTCCAGGGAAGCAGCTTCTGTGATGAATCTCCATTCAGCCAACTAGCAGACTTACATCAGACATGCACAAGTATCCCTGCAGCTGATGGTTTGAACTGGTGGAAATGCAGGAGGGAAAGGAGAAACCATCAAATATAATAAAAGGAAAACTTCAGTGCTTTCTTGACCCTACTTCTAGATATTGGCTAAGGCTTGAACCTCACCTTTCTGCAGAGTATTTGAACTACTTTGCTGGTGATTCTGCTGACATGAAAATTAATGAAGCACTGTCTCTTAGCTTAAAAGCATTTAGGTTGGCATTCCAATTGCTAGCTACAGCTCCTCCATTATTCTCCTCTGCATGAAACATTAGAAAGCCCTAATGGGTTTATACACATGCTTGGCACAGAGTAGCTTTATACCTGCAGCTGCCTGGAAAAATAAGCTAGATAGTTTGATAATTCCCTAGTTGGAAATGGTAAGCAGCTGTGCCCAAACTTTTAGTTACAGCTCAAATATTTCTGCTGGATTGAGCCATGGTTGTGGCATTTAAATACCACTGTGCTGCCCATGACTGCTCCCCCCTAGAGAGGAAGACTCGCAGTCAGCTCTGTGAAAGGCATCTCTGCTTGGTCTTAAACCAAACCTGGCTTCTTCCTTCTAAAATGCCCAGATGCTCAGCTCTGTGTTGGGAAATGCCTCAGGGAAACACAGCTGTGACCATGCTCATACAGAGCTGAAAGCAGCAAAAAAAGCATTTATTTTTTCTGAGTTCTCCAATTTTGGGGTCTTCCCAGAGACCAGTGACTTGTTGACAGTAATGGAAGTCACTTTCTGCTCCCCAGCTTGGGCCTCCCCAGGCTGAGCCAGGCATTTCCAGCTTTTCCAGCATTGCCTGCACTGCTTTCAGCACACAGCTTCACCCAGACCCCTCTCGCAGCCTTTGAAGATCAAGAGCACTGCCTGTGTGTGAGTGACCTTGACATCGAGTTCTGCTCAGGGCTCCACAGCACAAACAGGAGGGTTGGATTTAGCTTATCATGAATACAGAGGAGATGAAGCTGATCCATGTGGTTTTAATAAAAAAATTCAATCTGGGGAGGCTGGTTTTGGTCTGTGTCTTCTGAGAACCTCATTAAAAGGTTAGGACCTGCAGGACTGTTAAATTACACTACACGTGTTTACATAGTAGATAGAGTGGATGGAGGTAGCGACTGTCAGAAAAATATTCTAGCTTATCTTGAATTTTTACCTTCATATTTAATAGCACACTGTGTATTTCTGCCTTGAAAACCAGATCAAATGTATTTCTGCAGTGTATTCCAACCCCACGCCCTACTTACTTATGTGAGCTAACTGGCAAACCCAGGTTCCTTCTTTCACTGCTGAGTTTATCGTAGCCTGGTTCTGAAGGCTGGGCTGCTCTCATGGAACCAGCACCCTGCTGACATGTTGGGTCATGTCTGGGGTAAAGGTTGGACTTGATCTTAGAGGTCTTTGCCAACCTAGTTGATTCTGTGATTCTCTGTTGCTGGTGCCTTGAGTGATGCTTGTTTCAGGAGCACAGAGAGTCGAGGCATGCTGACAAGGGTTGGGGAGTGTCACCCTGTCCTGTTCCTTCATAACAGTGTCTCTCAGATGGGAAACAAGAAACCTGTTGGAAAGGCCAGAGGTAGTGCCTGACAGAGAGATGTGAGCTGAAAGGGACCTTCCTGCCAGGTTCCTGAAAGTATCCCCAAAACAGGCATATGGTGATTCCCCATCTCACCTACATGGGGTCTGATGTAAGGAGCTGTGTCCTGCTGCAGGGCTGTTTTCTCCATGGAGCATTCCCTTTGCCAGGCTCAGAGGTCTGCACACAGGGTCTAAATCCTGGACCCAGCCTGCAGAGCCTGGGATTTGTACCCAGGGCCTGCTCAGATGGAAACATCCAGGCACTGATAAGCTGCAACCCATTTCCAGGCCGGAGTCAAAGCCTACTACAGCTCAGTGATGTGCTTCTCTGTGTATAGATACCTACAAGATGCCCAAAGACCTCAATGCACAGAAATACACACAGGGTTACTACACACAGAGGACATTACAAACAGGAGACAGGACATAAAGACAAGATGCCAAGCAGGCGGAGTGAGTCCAGATGTGCTGCTCAGGTACATCTGTTGGCTATGCTGGATTTGACTCTTGTTACCAGCCCTAACTCTTCTTCCCCTTTATGATCTCTTCAGGCCAACTGCTAGAAATGGCAATTAAAGTAAAAGCAGGGCTCTCAGCTAAGCTTCCCAATGTAGACTCCTGTGCTCATCCCGCCTCTCACCTGTTCCTCCATATGAGCGACACACAGCTCTGGGGCATGTGGGAAGCATGTGCAGCATCCCATCCCTGCATGTGTAACACAGACATTCCCCCCCAGACACTCTGCCACACATATGGCACCATCTGCATTTCACATCTTTCTGAGTCTGCCATATCCATCCATCCATCTTCTGAATCACTCAGAAGGTGAAAACTTCTTCCACTTAAATAATAAAAATAATCCATTAAAATGCAAATTGTAACCTTCCAAAATGTGTATCAGGTATTTTATTTCACCTTGCTCACGACTAATATTTGGCCAGCAACCTGCCCATGCTGAACAGAGGTATGCAGGAGATCTCAGAGCCAGACGTTCTGAGGTAACCTCCTGGAAGCCCAACACATGGCCAAACATTTAGCCTCTCAGTTGCTATACTGGACTTGATCCCCTTCCAGAAAGCTGTCCTCCTCCCTGTGTGCTCTGCAGTGAAATGTTACAACCTGCATCTGTGCAGTGCCTGGGTCTGAAGTATCTCCTTGACTCTATCCTTCAAGATAGCTGAATAAAGAGGGGCAATGGGAGAGTGTTCATCACTTTGACAGGGTCTGGCTCTTCTTGGTGTCCAAGCACAGGCTGTAATAAGATTTACTTACTATTTAGGAACAGCAACTGGATGGGGTTAAGCTATCCCTGTGCCCCAGTCTATTTTGTCTAAAGATGCTTAATAATCTTTGTAAATAAGCTTTATTTTGCATATAAGCTTTGAGTTTATCTTAATGTTTTCTTGAGTCAGCACATTGGGGGAGAACTGCTGCACAAGCAGGAGGACTCTTGAGAACTTGAAACTGATTTCTTTTATTGTGCTGGAAATTCTGCCTTCAGGATTTCCACTTCTAATCCTAGCTGGAACTTCAAACAAAAACCAAGATGGGAAAAGGGAAATGAAATTGTATTTGAACTCTTCTACGTCTCTGGAGAGACTCAGTATTGGTTTGCAGCTGGCTGGTTTGATCTAGATTTCTGTCTAACCCAGATAAGATGAAACAGGCCTGGCCTTTACTGTGGTGTCAGATCACTCTATCATTAAGGCCCTGTGAGACCATGGTGCAAACAGTAATGCTGAGGTCTCCCACGGCTCTAAAAAAGAGGACTCCAAGAGCAGGAAAGAAGCTGTGAGGGTTGGGTTTCTAATATCAAACGTCTGAGTACTATGTCCTTAGAGCCAGGTAAAAGACTATTCGATCTAACTGCAGTTTTCCCAGCTAGGAATGGATACCTATGGCTTGATATTAGGGAAACAACAAGCTATTTGTCACAGTGGTCTTTACAGGAGATCACACAGGGCAGCACAGTGCTAGGCAAAGAGCCACAGGACTGCTGTGGCAAGCAGGGCCAAAACCACTCAAGCCTTATCCCTGACTAAGCTCATCTTTCATCACAGTGGCCAAGCCATGTTCCCTCACTTACTTCTAAAAATGCTTGCCAGCATCTAATGCAGGCTATCCCTGCTCACTAAAACTGGCTGGGAAGTTGGTATGGTTGGTTTTCTGGCAGTTTCCCTGGTAATACCCACCAGATGCTATAGGCAGCTTGTCCCTGGCAGAGCCTGCCAAGGAGCAGCGGAGGTGAGAAGTAATACATGAGAAACCCTGGGAAGGTTTAAGTCAGGAAAGGAGCACAAGCTCAGGTGTCTTTCTGATCTGGTTTGATGGTCCCTACTAGATCCACTGAGGAGGAGATTTCAGCTAAAGACCTTCTGTTGGACTGTGATGGCCCTGCGTCTGGCCAGTATTTCCATGTAGACTGAATGCAAGGACAAATTGAGTCCCAGCAGCTCCCCCAGCCTGTGATGGGACAAGCATCTCTTGTAATGGACATCTTCCAGAAAGGAATTTCCTGGACAGCCCCATCCTGGGGCTCCATTCCTCTCCGCAGGGCTGCGGGTTTGTTCATGCCCTCATGCAGCATGGTTGTGGCATGCGGGGCCATGCGCTAGGACTCTAAAAAGCATCACAATTATCTTGTCTAAGAAAAGAACTAATAAATCAAATCCATCATCCTCAGATGCAAGCGGCACTTTAAGCCACTGGGCTACCCTTGGGACTGGCCTTCACGCACACAGTAAGCACTGAGCTGTTTACTCACTGCATCCCTCAGTCACACCGCAAGCTCTCACTCGGTGCCTGGGACACCTTTGCCTTGCAGAGCACGATAGAGAGATCTGCTTGGAGGAGGATTTCCTCCCCAGCCAAGTAAACAGGGAATGCTTTACTTAGGGCTTGTAGAGGACAATTCCAGGGTGTTGGCAACCCAAGACTTAAGGTACCGCGCCAAAGAGGAAACGAAACAAAACAGCCTCTTGAATCCCATGGAAACAAAACCAAAGGGAAATGAAAGTCTTGCTTCGGGAGCAGGCAGGGCTCAGAAAGATTTGGGTTTGTAATGCAGTCTACCGACCAGACAGGTACATCTCCTTACTCCTGCGCTTTTTCTCCAGGCGTCTGAGGCGCTTCTCCTCCCGCCGCCGGGCCTCCTCCGCCTCCTGGTGCTGGCGGCACTTGTGGAAGTTCTCTACCACCACTCCCACAAACATGTTGAGCACGAAGAAGCTGACGATGAGCAGGAAGGAGATGAAGTAGAGAAGCATCCAAGGGTTATGGTTCTGGATGGGCTGAGATGGGGAATCAGAAAACAAAGAGAGCAGTTCAGCCTGGAGAAGAGAAGGCTGAATGGAGACCTCATAGCAGCTTTCCAGTATCTGAAGGGGTTCTACAAGGATGCTGGAGAGGGACTCTTCATCAGGGATTGTAGTGATAGGACAAGGGATGATGGGTTCAGACTGAAACAAGGGGAAGACAAAAGGAAGAAGTTCTTTACTGTGAGGGTGGTGAGGTGCTGGCACAGGGTGCCTTAAGAAGTGACAAATGCTCCATCCCTGGCAGTGTTCAGGGCCAGGTTGGACAGGGCCAGGTTGGACAGGGTGACATGGTCTAGTGTAAGGCATCCTGCCCATGGCAGGATTGTTGGAACTGAATGACCTTAAGATCCTTTCCAACCCAAACCATTTTATGATTCTATGCTTCTATGATTCTAAGTGGCATAGACATGTGTGTAAGTCAGGATATTGGGGATTCTGTAGCAGCAAGACATCACAGTACACTGTTGTGGGGAGGAGGAGACGGCCAAAAGGAGTTAAGGGATTTTTTTCCCATACAGTTTCCTCTCATTCACTTTCTCACTGACTAGAACTGTACTTCTGTTGTAAAAGCCATCCTACCCTTCATAAGTGGGCTTACAGGATTGAGCTGGCATTTATTTCATACAGCTGAAGATAAACCTCAGTGGATGTGCATCATCCTACCTGCGAGATCAATTTAGTTAAAGATAGGCTCCGCCTTATTTTTATTTAGATATGGGCTCATGGTTAATGTTTCTCAGTTGTTATGAGATCTTCAGAAGAAGGAGAAAATTATGTACAAAGTGTTACTGTAGCTACAATTGAGTACTACTCATCAAAGACTCTTGACTTCCCTTTGCAAATGCCACATAATACACAAACTTAACAATGCCTCTTTCATAACATTCCTGTTTTTCCCCCATCTCAAGTGAGTTTGCTCTTATTCATTATGCCTTCTGTGAAGCTGCTGTGCAATGGCACATGTGGCTCCTCAAGTACTCCTCAAGTACCATCATTCAAATTGAAAAAAAAAAAAAAACCCATCAATGCTTGTTTATGTACTACATGGTACTCACTGAAGGACAGAAAACCTTGGCAACCCAACACACAGCCAGTTCCTATAGCTCTGCTCCTTCCTGGGACTGCAAAACCATCAGAGTCACCCCAGCATGAGACTCGTGAGAGCAACAGAGCTGGACTCTGCAGTATATTTACCTGCTGGTCAATACCCACAGCATCCAAACCGTCATACATGATGTTCACCCAACCGTCTTTGGAGGAGAGGACAAACAAGGACATGAGGGCCTGAAAGAAAATAAACAAACAGAAAAGCTTGGTCTTGCATTTTAGTCCCTAGAAAAGAAAATACAGCCTACAACACTCAGCAAAACAAATGCACAGCTCAGAACACATCATCTGGCTGGTGGAGAGATGCAACATATTGTGGATGCTTTTACCTATTTCAGTATCTGGCTTAAAAGTGAGCAAACTAGAGCTGTTAACACTCCTTTTCTCTCACATACAGGCTGAATTATGCTTAGACACATCAGGCTTTCTGATCACCAAAGCATGATTAAAAATCAGTATTGCAGGCTGGCTCAGTATCGTGGGGTTTTAAAAGGCAATACTATATCCCAGCTCCTTCTCTGAGCTGTCTTGCTTTTCAGCCAGTATATCACACCATATTTAATTTCAATTGCAAACATAACAGGTGGAAGCCAAGAGACTAAAAATGACAGTTGAGGTCAGACACAAGGGATTGCATGTAAAAGTAGTGGCTTTAATAGAATACTCTCCTACAAATAAGGAATTGTATAATCCTAGGAAGTCTGACTGCAGGAGATCAAGAGGTGACCTGATCCATTTTACCCCTTAGGGTAGCTTCCAATAGGTGAATGCCTACACTGTTCCTATGATAAAGGTTCCACACCCTCCTCAAGGATACATGTGAAGTGCTTGCCCATTAAGAACTGTTACAGAAAATCCCCGCAGTGAGGGCTTTACCTGTCCCAAATTGTCAAAGTTGTACTTCCGCCGAACCCATCTGTAGTGAGCATTGGTGCAGTCAGTCTTCGTAGTGATGTTTTTCACATCAGGACCATCGCAGTAGTAGAACTTGCCTTTAAAAAGCTGTGTTTGAGAAGCACCAAAAATAAAAAGGAAAAAAGAAAAATAAGGCTCTGAAAAGTCTACCCCCTGATTTATCTTTCTTTCCCCTAGTGGCTGTTTGTCAAGTTCAAATTCCTTTCCTTCCAGCTCAGATTCCTGTCCTAACATACATGGCAGCAAAACACCTCTGGTGAAACTTCAGGCACTGAAGTACTGTTGTGTATTGCCTCAGATGCAGAAAGAAGATGATGCTGCAAGCCAGCTCTGTCTTGGAGGGATGATGACAATCTTCCCTCTAAGGAAGAGATATTCTATACGTCCTAGCACACAGAGCTAGGAGAGATCTTGGGTATTTGTGTTTTCCTTCTCCTTCCTCAGGCTTAGCTGGTGCTGTGCTGTTCATCAGGGAAGGCTGCTCTTCTAAGAAGCCTCCAGTGAGCAGATACCAACCCCACCCCAGAGCATTTATTCTACGGCCTGGCTCTCTAACACCTAACTGAAATCCCCCTTTGGACATATTTAAGCTCAGTACTTCCACCTTAACCCTAGGTGATGGGCAAAACAGCTTCTCTTTTGCAGCAGTCACTTAGAGATGGCTCTGGGGAAGGAAACACTTTACCTGCACCCCTAAAATCCCAAAGATAATGAAGAAAGCACAGCAGATGAGGACAATATTCCCAATAGGCCTCAAGGACGAGATCAAGGTTTCTACCACCAGCTTCAGACCTGGGGCTCTGCTGATGACTCTGGAAAAAGCAAAACAATAAAGGTTTTAATATGGTTGTTTTTTCTCCTCTGCCTGGCTGCAGTAAAGCTAACACAACCCTCCTCTACCTGTAGGGAGCATTCAGAGATGATCAGTGACTTATCTGGACAACCAGAACATTCACAGTCACATCAGATGGAATTAAAGAAGTGTAAGGCACCCTGTCAGTGGTGTTGGGCAATAGTTTACAAAGTAACAGTGAGGAGGGAATACTCTCTATGGGCAGGATACCACAAGGGATCCCATTGACAGGGCTATTTATACCTCAGTGCAGAAAGCTGATCCTCTCTGAGGTCTCTCTGACCCAAGCAGAGGGGCACACACCAGGCAGGAGCCTGCTTCTTAACACAACATGTATTAAACAGCTCCACAGTGGTACTAGAGAGCATGTCTTGTCCTTTTACTACAAGCCATAAGAACTCTCCTTCCATGCTGGCCTGGGCCCCACGATAACTTCTCAAACAAACTCATTTCAGTTTGTTTCCTAATTAGTTCCTGCACTGACTCTTGGCTAACAGCAACTTGTGCTCAACAGCTCCACAGCCAAAGGGTCAACCACTGAAGAGCAGCTTGCTGTGAGGCTGTGAGAGCGTGGCCTGAAGCAGGTTTTGGGTATTATGGAGAACAAGTGTTTTGCTTTCCTGGATGAGTGCCTGGAGAATGGCTCTCCCATGGGTGTCTGAGAAATGTGTTTGCACATGTAAGTGCAACCAGCCCAAGCAAGTTCTGGGAAGGGGGTGTTTTGACTGCCGAACTTCAAAGCTGGTTTTAGGAGGGGCCCGTAGAGGGCATGAGTTCTTGCAGGTAGCCTGAGCTTGCACATCTAATGATGCTTTGTGCATGCCAAACACAGAGGGAAGAGGAGAGCTGTATGCTGCAGGGACAAAGCTTTTCAATAGGGTCTTGTTTGGCAGCAAATAATGTGGCAGTCTGAACTGCACCTACAAAGTGTTAGGAATGATCCCTGGAGTAATCCTAGAAGAGGCTGTGTTAAGTGAAGCCATCAGGAGAGGTGATGAATTCCTCTCTATTAATAGGATTTGGCCTACTTATTCTCAAAGACCAATTCCCTTTTTTCCCCTTAGGCTTACTTATTGCCCATGGCCTGATTTCTGTTCCTAGTTATGTGTTAGGTGCCTTGAGGTGCTACCAGGCCAAAGCTTGCCTAGGGTAGCTCCTGGTGAGCCAGCACTGCAAGGGGACTCCAATGCCACCATAAGAACAGAGTATGGGAGCAAGAGAGGAGACAAATGCTCATGAAGTCACTTGTCCCTAAGGAAATACAGAGCAGCAGATAAATAGCTGTTGTTCTTGTGGTCATGGGCCCAAACAAGAATGGCTTTTCCTATTACTCTCATAAGCAAGCCTGTCTCTGGAGATGCCTATCTTATTTCCCCTAGAACTTCATGAAAAAGACTTGTGTTTCTTGCCAAGCAGGACAGAAACAGAACAGGAGCCATGAGCTCATAAAAATCCTCCAAGCATTAATGCTCTTTGTTACTGCATAATAGTAAACAAAATAACAATTCTCTTTATTCCTTTTCTCACCTACTGAAAGCATCTCCCCTTCCTCCAGCTTGCTGAGAGCTAAATTCTTCTGCAGTAATGGGAGAGCAGGTAGAGATGCTGGAGCTTATCAAGTTACTGCCAGTACCTGTTCAGTTGTAAATTCTCTCCAAGCCAACGTGACCTCTTTGCTTGGGAATGACTCGAATAACAAGGAACCAGACTGATTTGTAAAATGGTGATAAAAATGCAGCACAGAGAAAGCATTCATAGCACTAACTGCCTGAGTATGATAACATGTCTCACTCCAAACTCCATTCACTCTTTCCCATGCTGGAGGAGATGCATTATAATTCATTTATCCGTTTCCAAACAGTTTCACTAGTTCAGAGCTCCCCAAAGATGCTGCTGCCCATAACTGTGTTCAGCTTTTTGTGTTACTAAGCAAGACCTTGACAGATCATGTGCATTTTTATAACTCTTTGGTCTCTTAACACAAAGCAACTCAGCACCCTCTCAGTGAATGTACCTGAGAGGTCTCAAGGTCCTAAGAAGTCTCAAAACACGAAGGACACCCAGGATCTTTGCTCCGCCTGCTGATGCCATGGAGACAATAATGTCAATGATAGATACAAACACCAGGACTCCATCCAGGACATTCCAGCTGCTCTGCAGATAGGTGTTCTCCCCAGAGAAAAAACCAAGAGCTACCACCTACAGCCAGGAGAAGAGAGACGTTTAAATCTTCACCCAGATCATAACTATGTCATGTTCTGGTCTTTGCCAGGCCTGGCTATGAAGATGCAATTACCTTAACCATCATTTCAGCCACAAAGATTGCAGTGAAGATGTAATTAGAAACACTTAGGAACATCCTCTCCTGTAAAACACAGAGCAACAAAAAAAGGCAAGTTATTTAAAGAGGTTATGAAACAACAAACATCTTTCATGTTGCAGTGTCTTGCCTATACAAGGATGCTGGATCTAGGAGGAAAATGACTTTGGGACTCACTGTGCTGTGTGGGTCTATGTCTGGTCGCTCCAGTGCTATAGTGATGCAGTTGAGAAATATGAAGACCAGCACCACATGATCAAACATCTTATGGGCAATGACCTTCTGGCACATCACTCGGAACCTGCAGACACAGGGGGGAGCAAAACATGCTTCAGATGTTTGGGTGAGCAAGAGACTTCCACCTGAATGGCACATCCTCAAAAGGCTTCAGCAGCTGTGCCACCAGCATCAGCCCAGGTAGTGAGCACTCCGCAAGTTACAGCTACTATTATCAATGCAGTAAACCAGATGTAATAACAGCTATTATTAATGCTGGTTAAATCACCCTTCTTCTTAGGCAGACATGGAGTGAGCCATGCAACAATTCTGCGGACATGTAACAGAAAAAAGTTACCTAAAAAGCAGGAATTGGATTTCTAAAGTTCTCAGTGCTTCTGCATCAGGGAGGGAATTTCTCAAGGGAAGGCTGGCTAGAAATGTAATATTCCATTACCACAAAAATCTGCTGGGCTGGTATTTCACTGGATTTCTTACCGATTCTGTGGGGAAAACACGTAAAGGGACCAGTCCTCATGAGTCTTGCACCACTGTGGTTTGTAGGGCTCCAGGGCTTTACGAATCCGGTAGCAATAACTCTGGAAAGAAAAGAAGAAACACCTTTTCTTCCTCTTTTATTTTCCTGCCTCCTTAACTTTCACAGTCCTTTTGTGAAAGAGGGCAGTGCATGGCATTTCATAGTGTAAGAAGTCATGGCTTTTAGGACAGCTGTGGCAGGTGCTGTCACACTTGTCCAACAAACCAGCAAGGAACGGGATGAAAGAAAGGGGCTGCTGTAAAGTGCAGTATGAACATGACAAAGGAGGACTTCTAGGCAGTATCATTTTGAGATCCAAAGTTCTGTCAAAACCAAAAAGGCCTCAATCAGCCTAAAAGTTAAGTAGGAAACCTAGCTTTTTGGGATGCCTAACAACTCTTGTGATCAAAGACATTAGCTAGCTGTTGTTCCTACAGCCCATTTTTGGAGGCATCCCACACCAGTGAGATAATCTCAATCAGTCCAAAAACTAGGCAAATGTATGCACATTCCCTTGCAGTTTTACCTTGTAAGAGATTACTACAATGGAACAGCCCATCCCATTAGCTTAGTTAAAAAAACCCTTTGGGAAGTGGAGGCCCATCCCTTGGATCTGGACTCATGGCAGTAACACATTTCCAAGCTGGAGTTTTAATCCTTCCTGGAGTGAAAATGCCACTTAACACATGAACACCCAATTTCCCCCTCAACTCACATCCTCCATGTCATCCTCATAGTCCATAGTGTCCTCCTTGTGACCATCCACACGCAGGAAGAACTCACTGGGGACGTGAACCATTTTGCCATTGCAGTCTTGGTACTCAGCAGGCAGAACAGCCACAGGGCTGATGCTGAGTGAGTGGCGCATGGTGGGCAACTGGAGCAGCTCCGGCAAGTCCAGGGAGCTGCGGTAATCCAGGGACTCTGCCCGGCGATGCAGCGAGGGTCTGCTCACTGTGCTGGACTTGGCATCATCAGAGTCATCATCTGTGCTGCCTTTCCCCTCCCCGGAGAGCAAGGACTCTCTTTCTCCTGACTGGTTCTTCTTCTTGAGGCTTGGGGCTCTGCCCAGGCTATTCCAGCTTGAGCGCCGGCTTCCCCAGTTGCTGCTGGTGCCCCAGTTGGTGCAAGGGGAGCTGCGGAGGCTGGACTGAGAGAGAAGAAAGACATTTGAGGGTTTGTTTCCAGGAGAAAGCCAAAGCATATGGCATTTTGAAGACCCTTCTTGTTGCAAGTCATACCCTAACTATTCTATGATTCTATGCCTTCCCCTTCCAGCTTTCCTCACTGCTCTGATTTCATCATGCCTTGAGATGGGAGCCAAGTACCCAGCTAAGCCCACACTGAAGGTTCTCGGAGCTACACTTCTAACACAGCTCCAACCCTCTATGCTGTGACCTCCTATTGTCCTGGCAACATGAACTGCACATAAAAACTGAACCCAGAGCTACTATTGCTAAAGTGGCATTTTCTTTCCTCACGTTCAAGTGGTTTCAGCCCACAGCTTCCCTGGCTTCCAAAGGGGCTCTGGTACCTGACATCTAAATGTCTGTTGGAAACTGTGCCCCTGTTCGCATTACTTTCTCTTCAATTTGCTGCATAGGAGGTGGAAAAATGTTTCCCTTACAACCAATTTCTGGCACTGATCAGTGTGTCAGGGCACTTTGGCCAGGTAGTTGCCAGGATGAGAGCACTTCAGGTCAGAGCAGAAAAGCTAGAAGGAAAGCTCTTTTTCCCTCCATGGCTTCCTCCCAGCATAAAATGAGGCAAACTGCCTTCCTCCTCCTGCTCAGTGTTGGCCAGCTTTCCTCTGACTGCTTCATCATCCTTTGGCTGGTGGCACTGATGTGCTCTCAGAGAAAGGATTCAAATGATGAACAACTCTCTCCAGCAACTCACAATCCCATGAAACCCCAAGGCAAACAATAGTCATCTCTATTTTCTTTTCAAAAGCATTACCTTGACTAAGCAGCTTACCAAAGGGGATAGTGGCTCTGTCTCTGCGTGAAGTGCTTTCACAGTCCGCTGCCTTGATTTGAACATGATATTGCATTTACAGAACGGGATAGATAAGCAGCAGCAAAAATCCACTTTGTCTATTAACTCTTCTCCCTCTATTTTCATAGAGCTGCCCTGCTGCTCCTCTGTTGCAGGCAAAATGCAACCAGTTGCCAAAGCTGTCAGCTCCAGCCAGGTCTCTGCTCCATCAGCTGTGCCTGGCAGCAGTCAGTCAGCTCATACCTCTGTTTCCCCTCCAATAGGGCTGTTGTACTGTAACTGGAGCTCAGCTGCTGTGTTGGTAAGGACAAATGCTTCATTTCCCTTGACACAAGATGTGTTCAAGATGCAACCCTAAAATACTGTGAAGGAAAACAGGCCTCATCCTCACAGGAACACCTGACAGCTTCTCCAAGACACCACAAAATGGCCAGCAGGCAAAAGATGCCTGATCCTCCTCAGAGGGGTTTGCTGGAATAACTATATAAACTTAAGGCTTGTCTCAGGCTATTTCTCTCTCAGGTGGCTTGGCATGGACTTCCAATTAGATACTAGGCAAGAAAACAATGAATCCCAGTACATTCCCATCTCCTCTTTTCAGATATTCACTGTGCTTGATGGTTATGTTGTCACTATGCTGCCCCAGCACAGCACACCCATTCATTTCTCCCTCTTCAATCTGCTTTCCTCCTGCCTTTAAACATCCTTCTCACTTCTATCACCATCCTTTTCATTTTCCAGCAACACATTTGCATGTCATCTGTGCTGCTTGCAGGCACTTGAGGGAGAGCTGTTAGCAACAGGAACCTACCAAGGACTTCTGGTCGTAGCTCAAGGGCTCTAGGGAAGCATTACTCCCTCTTCTTGAGTCCACAAAAGTGTGCACCGAATCCATGTGTGGGGAACACTTTGGTGTGGGCATTGGTGTGGCAGCAGTGCGCATGATGATAGGAGGAGGCATGCTTCCCCTGCCCTCCAGGTGTCCATTTGGGGTAACAGCAAGTGAGTACATCTTCATCTCTGGAGAGAAGGGGAGAGAGAAGACAAAATGAATGCTCAGCTACAGAAATCACTCTTCAAAATGGGCATTGTTCCTTGGGTCTTCTTGGAACTCTGCAAATGGAGATGGAATGTTGTGGGCAATATGATCACTTTCACCATGTTGAAAAGCATAAGGTAAATGTCATAACCTTTTAAGAGGCCTTCAGCTCTGGCTGGACTTGTGCCCTTCAAAGGAAGCTGCTTTTGCTCACTCTTTCTTGGGACTTAGAGAGTAGAGCTACAGTTTGGGGGACTGGGAGAGAGCTTCCAGGGAAAGGATATTAAAGACTGGCTAATCTCTTCTCCTTGCCATATAGCTTTGCACAGAGATTTTTATGCAGTTCTGATGTGCTCCAAGTTCCTTCACAGGGAAGGCACTAAGTGAACATTAGTCATTGTCTTTAGTCATCTGTTCAGGGGACAGGAAATGGAAGTTGCTTTTACATGTCCATTTATCTAGAAGAGTAAACCTCCTGTAACAGAGAAATCTAGTGGCACATCTCGTGGTAATTGCAGAAAGCATCTATTTTAGCTGTATGGCAACTACAGGCTGCAAAAATGGTATTCACTCTGAAGACAAACCAGAAATAACACCTCCAGTGCCATAATACTCAAAACCAAACGCCTAATCTCAAACACAAAACTAAAGTTGATCCAGCTCCTGTTTTACTGGATTTAGTGGGTTGTGGTTTTATAACTTCAGGATCAGTCTTAAGGAGGGGGAAGGATGGGAGCATCCATGCCCAGCAAGAGGGAAGTACAAATCTACAGTGATAAATCCAAGTGAGTGCGTTACCCCTGCTCTTTTTCTTCCACTGGCTGCTTTTGTAACTCACTGTGCTTCTATTGTATCATCTGTTTTGCTGCTGGCTTGGGCACAAATACCTGATCTGCACTACAGAAATCTGTGGGAACACTGCCATCCACTTTGAGGGCTGGAAGATCCAGCTCAAAATGTGCTAATCTGCAATACATGTTCCTCTTGCCAGAGTATCTATTTACAGACCAACAGCATTATGATAGAATTGTTAATGTCTTCGTGCTGTTTAGTCACTGGTTGGCACTTGTGAGGCTTATGGAGACACCCAATTATTCATGGAATTTCGGTTGCTGGCAAGTTCAGCCCTGTATTCTATCCCTGTATTACCTGAGAAGAGGTGACAATATTTCTTTCCCCTAGAACTCTTTTACTTGAAGCTGTTCAGCAAGTAGTTGATGCAAAGCTGGCACATAGCTGGTGATGTGGGTTCCTTGCCAGCTGTTTGCAATGGACATTCATTTGGTCACTTGTGTTTGGAATTTATTGTTTCATCTGCAGGCTAAGCAGCTCCATCACTTTGCTGTGATCCAGCTCTCCCAGCTTCCCCAGCAAATTACTTCTGCCCCTTCCTCAGCTGAATTCCATCTGTTCACCACAATCAATATAATTTCCTTAGCTGAAATGAATCCTGGTTTAGAAGCACTTAGAGTAACCCTAACAAGAGCCCAAACTGAGAATCCAAGTACAGAGGAGCTAAACTGGCTCCTGTTCACCATCAATACTATTCAATTTGTGTTCCCTTAGTGTCCCCTATCTGGTTGCAAACTCTACAGAGTGAAGGCTGTCACCTACCATTGCATGTTTATAGTACAATTGGCCTTACTTCAAATCAATTGCCAGGCCTTCCTGTAACACAAATGAACAGCAACATTCCCATCAATCAAACCTCACCTAAATGCATTTGTATGAGAAACCAAAAAAAAAAAAAAACAAACAGATGAGAACACGATTGATTAGAAAAGCTGCTGAGAAGTAGTTTGTGACTGCTGTCAGCAAAGCATTCTGTGGGAATGATATAGAACAAATGAGGAGATGTAGCTAAATATTCCAGTGTAATTTAAATTAGGAAATCAGCTGTTTAAAGGAAATCTCCATGCTCATTTAGCTTCCCTACACTTATTGCATGTTTAAAGCTGGTCTCTTAACACAGCTATTAGACTTACTGCCAAATAAAATGAATTCTTCCACTTGTCCCTGTTAATGACTGTAGAAGCAGAGTTGTAGCTCTCAGATTCCCAGAAAAACATAGAGACAAAAGCTTACCTGTTGCTCGGAGGTCTTTTAGCTTCTCAAAATCATCATCAAAGTTGGCAGATGTCTTGTCCTCATCTGTGTCTGACCTATTGGCATCACCCTGCAGAGAGGAGAAGGATAATTAACAGACTGGATTCATTTAAGCTTCAGCACAAAGGCCATTTGGGTTACTTGGCAGCTCAAAGATACCTCAGCTCCTCATGATCATTTAAGTGTGGCCCCAAGAACCAGGAGGGCAGAATGCCAAATTCCCTCTGACACTACCTAGGGAATGATCCCAGGTAAGTCCCTTCTTCTTGTTTTGATTCATTTTCATACTTGGACAGAAAGGATGATGTTGTGATTGTAACTCCTGTTCTTGCAATGTTGTTGTATTTCCTACATTGTGCAGTGTATCCCAGGGGAGAACATGAAAATACAGCTAAGAAAAACAGGCATTGTGAGGTTCCATATTTGTACTCTGCATGATCTCAGCTGAGAGCATTTAGGTTTTAACGTCAAAGGATGGTGAAGGGTTTTTCTTCTTTATTTGACAGCACTGTAAAGTTGACTGAGAGCTGAAAACCCAGCCCTGATTTGGTTTCTTTGTGCTGGCTGGCAGTGGAGATTGTATTGGGAAATGTCTTGGCAACACTGAAACTATGGCAGAAGGGAATGAGGCCAGCTTGCCTGGTGGTAGAGCATCATCTCAGGACAGAGAGCAGCCAAGCACCCTCAGACTGGCTTTTCTCGTGGAAGTCCAGTTATTTTTCCCTTCCACATCTACCTCTGCTACTACAAATGATCAGCTTAAATAATGTAAAACCCTGGGACAGAAGAGCTAGTCAGGTTCTCATCTGCTGGGGGAGATCTGCAGAGAGGAGAGGTTCCAGCAGGCTGCCAGCATGACTCTGACTTGATCCATCGAGACTGCAGGAAAGCTGTGCAAATTGAGAGCAAATGGCTGGATTAAAGCAGCTGATCCCCAAAAAAGGAGCACAGCTCCTCAACTGATGCTTGAACAAATCACCAGGGTTCCTAGAGACATGGTGCTGAAGTGGCAGTAAACTTCGTTTCAGCTCTGATGTTCAGCTCTGATGTATTGCTAACTGGTGCAGCCAGCCAGGGTGACTGGAAGGCTTAATCTCCCTTTACTCATCTTCCCTGGTTTGGAACAGAAGCACTAGTGCAGAGTAGATGAAAGATCTGCACAATTTTGGAAGGTTTCTCTGCTTTTCCATGCTCTGGCATAGATTTCAAATGACATGGGAACAATGTAAGCACAAATATGCAATTATGGTCCTGTTTGAAGTCTGGCTGCTTGTTGTACTAAGCACAAATGTACTAGAAATGGTTTTGTGGTCATTTAAGCCTATTCTCTTCTAGGGATCCTCCTGCCAAACTTGCTCTACAGGCAGATCAGAACCTGAGATCAAGCTGAGACTGTCTACTGTGGTTCACAGTCCAATTTGTAGTGTCCTTTTTGAGATGCTGTTGATGGTTTAGAGCTTAGAGTAGCTCTAATGTGCACCTTCTTAGCTGCAAAAGCCTCCCAGGAGTCACTCTCCATCTGAGTAAAAGAAACACCTAAGCAAAGGGAGAAGAAGTGCCATCTCAGTGTCTTCTAGAACTTCTAAGAGCATCATCCTATAAGAACACGAAGTCAAAAGGATCAGAACAAGAATTTCTGCCGTATTCCCACCATCCCAATAGAACCAGGCAAAAGAAAACCCAGCTCCATTGATACTTCTTCCTGGGAGCTGTCCAAGGAAACTGTAAACATCTTTGGTTTACAACCAAGCTAAGTTATACATTAATAAGTGCAACACTTGAACTGAACCCTGGTAGCTGAAATACAGCTCTGAGAAGGGTTTTCTGTAGCACAGATAATACCTCACTATGAGACAACTGACAAAACCTATAAGCTTCATGTCAAATTTTATAATAAATGGAAGTGGAGAGCAAAATGTGCCCTGCAAATGTCATGCCTGTGGTTGCTGGCCTTTGCAGAGGCAGCAGTGAGTGAATAATACAAGCTTTGAAAACTACTGCTTACACACGTTTAAATCATGGGCTGTAACAGCTCCAAAAGGAGCCATTAAGCTTGAGCAAGAAAACGACAGCTATTGAGCAAGGTCTGTAATCATACACTCAGAGGGTATTGCATGAGGCTGCTCATTTCTGCCTTTACATTAGCAGGTGATCCAGCCTCCAAGAGGGCAAGTAAGGAATGGGATCTGTACTGTACAGAGACCTGCAAGCTGCCAGGTTGCAGAGGGGAGAGAACTTTCTTTCTTCTGCCTTAAAGCAATCAGAAAAGGATGCAAACTGCTGGATGAGGGCTCTCTGTGCCTAAATGTAGGATTTCTTGAGCAGGAGCTCAGGCTGACAGTTTCCAATCCATTGGGTCACACACAGACTCGTTGTTGCCTGTTTGGATATCCCTGGCTTGTCCTCTTTTTACCCCCAGATTTGCAGATTGGTGGAATCTGAGGGTATCTGACATATCTGGCCCCTGAATACTCTGAGCTACTATATGGCTTAAGAGTTACTATATGGTTTAAGGTATGTTAAGCATACGTATTGGTTCTTTCTGCATCCAGTTTAAGAAAATCTATTAATTTAGCACATCTTTAGTCTGCTACAGCCTGTGTCATTTTCTAGCAGGATTGAGTCTGAGCACAACCAGTCTAAATACAGCTACAATGCTCCTAGAGGAAAACCCTTTCTAGGTTGGAAGATGGCAACTACTGCAGAGCCTGTACAAAGAGCGGCAATTCCTTTTCTTTGGTCTTACTCGGTTGGCAGCTAAAATGTCCACCTCCATCTGCCATAGGCTGCACTAGAACCAGATGTAAAGGTGCTATAGTATCCAGAGTAAAGCCAGGAGATACTGAGATCAGTGACACTGAGAAAATGACAGCAATTTGGAAACAAGCAGTGTCAGCACAAGCTCTAGTCACCCACACATGGAACACAAGCTTGTTCTTTGAAAAAGACCTTCTTGTCTTCCTGGCAAGCTGTGTTGGATCTTCAGGGCATGGAACACATTGTACAAGACATTAAAATGCCCATTAATGCACTGCCGAGCTGTTTATTTTGAAAGCAAAGAATTTTGTGTCTTCTGCTTGTGTCCTCTCTGTGTATGCAGGTGCCACTCACCACCCTCAGCATCCATGAAACCACCATGAGTGACATAGAGCAGGGTTGCTGTTTCCATACTGCAGCTTGGCTCCTGTTGTTTCAATTAGCTTTCCTCTGTTAGTGCTGTGAGGAACCTGGAGGGATGTTTTAATAAGGAATCTCTACATACATCCTTGAAAGACATAAATGTGACTCTGTTGGCTGTATCTATGAATATTTCAATTTACTCCATGGTCAGTGAAGTTTGGTCTAAATGTGATGAGGTTGTTTCAAGTGTGATTTAAACCCTGCAGATGAGAGCATGACACCAATTCTGGGGGAAAAATGACAAGTGGAAATAAAATGTCCTATAAAGATCATTTCTTTCTCCTCTTCCCCTTGGGAATCAAAGCAGTGAAAACTGAAGCCATTTTCTCATTTCCTTTCTGAGTCTGTGTCTCTGAAGCCAATCTGGCACTGAGAAAACTTGCCCTTTTCAATGGTTGAGGAAATAAAGAAGTAATAATTAATAGAACCCCAAAGCATGATGTAAGCCCTTTTGATGCCACTATTCTCTGCTTTAACAGGGATTGGCTGAGTTCTGCTAAGTCTCAAAATCATTTCTAGTTTCTGGATAATGTATATATACACATACATTGTAACATTTATAACCAAACCAGATCATCCTCAGTTTAAATCTCTCCCCAATGGACTTGCTGTGATCTGAAAGGAAGATGAAGAAGAGCAGAACAGGGCAGGGTATGGCTGGTTTCACTCTCTCAGGATGCTTAAGGCAAATCTGGAAGGGACTTGCCAGTGGGCAGGAAAGCTTAGGAGGCAGCAGGGTCCCCCACTTACACCAGTACTATAGCACTTACACCACTCATACTAGTGGGAGCTCCTGGTCTAGATCATGTGGCGCAGGCTTGCCTGCAGAGCTGCTGATGTTCATGCCTAGATCACATCAGGACACGGCATATCATTTCTCTAATTCTTTCCATGCGAGATGAGATGCTGCAGTTTATCCTAAATTCCCTGCTCACTGACCTGATACGGACATTATTCTCAGGTACAGGTAAAAATCCTTTTTAGCATTTCCATGTCCTTCATCATTCAAAGTATCTCAAACTTTAATGTTTGTAGCCTTGCAACACAGCGTTTGAACAACTGGGCTACTAGCCTCAAATAACACATAAGGGATAGAGTCACCAGGAAAGGCCTGGTCTGAGAACCAGTTCACATCATTCTTTGGTCTCCATGACTAGCACTGGCTACACTGAAGGCCTGAAGCCCACCATAATAAAGCACAAAACACAGAACAGATGGGAGATTTGGTAAGTTAAACCAATCCTAAAGCACTTCCTCTAGGCCACACAACAGATCCTGCAGCAGATCAACCAAAGTGTTGGTGTCCCAGGTCCCATGCTAAGTCCAGTGGGTCTCATTTCAAAGAGAGATTCACAAGAGCTTCACATGCCCACATAGCTCATCTACACCCCTTTACATTCAGGGCTGCTTGATGGCTAGACATTTGTGCTGACATGCATTCATCCCTGCATGCTCACCTACACGTTTCTCAGTGTTCTCCCTCCCTCTGCTCAGATCTCTTACCTCTGCCTGGAAGCCTTCTACCAGGATGGCAACTAGAAGGTTGAAGAGCACATAATTGCCAAAGGTCATGAGGGCCACAAAGTAGAGTGCTGCCCATGAGGATGTAGATGCCATCCCATTGTACAGGACCACGTTCCAGTCCTCTTGAGTCAGGATCTGCAAAGAGGTGAAGGGAAAGACTCTCTAATTACTCCACTCCTTTCATACACAGCAGATGCATTCAGATACTGACTCATCCATTTTTTCCTCTCCTTTTGACCTTTTTTAAGTATAAGCATTAACAGGTCTCATGAAGCGAGACAGTAAAACATTCCTTTATTTAGATCTTTGCATATGAGAGCTGTCTCCTGGCCAAAATTCCCCTCTCTGCAGGAAGATTTAGCACACTGCTTCCCACAGATATGACTAGTTCATATCCTAGATAGGGCAGCATGAAAGATGTACTGGTACAAGTCCCCTAATTTGGTGGTGGTATTGCCTCCTTTGATAACCATCAGAAGATAAGAGACCTGAGGCTAGAGCTGTTGTCTCTGTTTGCGCTGCTCTTTATAAGGCATCTGGAGCTGAAGGAAAGGGTAAAGGACATGGTATTTGATGAGATAAATGACGCTGGGTGGCTCAAGAAACTCAGGGATGCAAGGTGATTTCCATTAGATAAAAGCAGTGACAAGCTGGGCAAAAAAATGCACATCTTTACAAAACTTTGCTCCAAGGGACCTTTCTCAGGGATTCCCACTTTTCTGAAGCCCAAAAATCCTGGGACCTAAGAGAAATAGATGACAGATTCATGCTCCACATCAATTCATGTTTACAATAAAATGGCCTCTAACCCCCCCTAAAAAGAAGCTGCTCTGGGGTTAGGACTGAGTCACACCACTCACTAACCTTCATGGGATGCAGGACTGAGCCCTTGTGCTCAGAGCCAGCTCTATTTCCCAAGGGACTGTTAGAGTAAATGCAGAAATCTGTATTGATGCTGGTAAAAGAGAGATGTGGAGCTGTGGGACTAATGCTGATTTTTGCCTTGCTCCTTTGTAAGAAGGAAAACTTTGTTAGAAGATTTACTCTTCACAGTGAAGACTCAGGACTGGTTTGTACCTTAAGTGATATTGTGGTGAACATCTATTCTACATTCAGAAACTTAGCTTAACACTGTTTCATTGTGCTCCACTTGCTGTACTTGGGCTCTGTAGCCTGAGCCTTTGAAAAGACTAATCTTTATATTTAGGATGTCTTGGAAATAGCAGCTTATTGCTCCAGTGTGGAATATGCCAGTAATTTCAAGCACAGAACAGATTTTGTTTGCAGAGGAAACACAACTTTTTATATAAAGAAGCTCCCAACATATAGAGCCAGCACCTCCAGCTCTGAGTTGTGACAGTATCTGTCATTCCCAGTTAGATGAAGTTGTTTGTAAAGTGCATTTTTAGGGGATGAAAGCAAGTAAGGAGACAAAAGATCTATAGTACGGGACACTAGACTGGATCTGATCTTACTGACTCTATGAAAGGACAAGAAGGGTGGATTTTCAGGCCCACTTTTGCTGACAACAGATATGCACAGTGATGATTTTGCTTCTCTATCAGGGTTTATAGAGACCAGCTAGCTTAGAAACACAATCACCTTGCTCTATTAACTCCACAGTGCCATTTTAGTCCAAAGTTGACACCTATTGGAATAGTTTTCCTTAAAAAAGTAAACTAACTTGTCCAGGTGGTCACACAAAAACTTCCCAGAGGATCCAGAGCTTACCTGAAATACTGTCACAATGGCCCACAGTAAGGAATCAAAATTCTTTCGATCTGGAACTGTGTCTCCTGTGTCAGTTTTCAGGCTGAACTTGCATCCAAAAAGATGCATACCAAGGATGCTAGAGTGGGAAAAAAGACAAAAAAAACACATTATTGTGTGAAATATGGTTGCAGGGAGGATGGCAGTGATTTTTTTGGACACTTTTCTGCTCCCAGTGTTTTGTGTGCTGGTGGTATGTCCCAGGAAGAAGCTCTGATCAAACCCTGCCATTTGGCTCTTCTGTGTCACATTTCAATTATCTACCCTGAAGTTAAATCAGGGATTTCCTTTGTCTAGAAAATGACAAATCACACTGCCAGCTTCCCAATCCAACTGGTTTCCAAGAACAGGATACCAAGTGGCATTATAGTGTCAAACAGAAATCTTGGAGTCTGTACAACATCCATCTCAAATATAACAGTGCCGGAGTCCAGTTACTGACAGCTTCCTGAGACACAGCTAAACAAGCCTCCCAGGAATTCCAGAGGAAATGTTGCCTGGTTGTGTGCTTCATTCATCTATGGAATTACAGTACTGCATGCAAAACTGAGACTGAAAAAGTCTGTTGAGTGTCTGCTTGTCAGTCTATTGTGAGCACTTCTGTCACGTAGGCAGCCTAGCAAATGCAGTGTATTGTTACTCTGATCTACATATACTTAAGCAAGCTGAAGAAGTAACTGAAGAGCAGCTGTAGCCTTTGGTACCTGAAGATGAAGATGAAGAGCATGAGCAACATGCAGAAGGTGGCTACGTTGTCCATTGTCTTCATCAGGACCACGAGCTGGCGACGGAGGGCGGGCATGAAGCGCACCAGTTTTAGCACACGGAGCAGCCGAAAGGTTCGTAGCACAGAGAGGCCTCCATCCGACTGACCGATGATCTCCCACACACTGCAGGAACACCACAAGGACAAGAGCTAGAAGCAGCAGTTCTCTACTGTGAAAGCTTTGGGCAGGCTGGTTTCTTACAGGATATCACACCACCAGAAGCCCTAAAGGGGTAGTTTATCTGCCACCTTCTTTCTTGCTTCTGAAAAGCACCTTCACTTCCCACCTGTGTAGATCCACACACACATGCATAACCTCCATCCCTTATAGCTATTTTCTTGAGTGTTTAATTCCCTTGCTTTCTGTGACTCTTCACAGCACAGCATGTTTCCTGCTGGTCTGCATCACTACAATCTGTCACAAATTGTGGATCACAGTTTTGTACCAAGCTTATTGCCAGAGGGTTTTACGTTTGTTGGGGTGCGTTGGTTTGATCAAGACACAGACTGGCTTTTGCTCTGGGCCTCTACTGCTTTTTTTCTTCTCTGAATCAAAGGGATAAACAAACTGTAGCTATCCTGGTTTATACCTTCTGTATCTCCCTTGACTTCTCAGCCCCAAAATTACTGATCAAGGGGTGAACAGCACCCCCAGAAAGAATCCCAGCACAAAGAGATGCCGCAAAACTTCTCACCCGCATGGTTGGACATCCCCAGTTTATGCTGGTAGTGTTCCCCCGAAGAGGACAGGAGAACAGTGCCCTCTCCTACCCACCTGCTTGTCCTATTCTGGCCTGAGTTATGTGTTACCTTGGGAGAGGGAAGGCACACTGCTGGGATAGGGACACTCACAGTACTCCTTTCCCAGGACCAGCCATTCTGCAACTTCAGTGGAAAATTGTCCACAGTGCCAGATGTGTGGCATAAATAGACATTGTTCTCCATCTGCCAGGTCCATTTACTTTGGACAGGCCTTCTAATGACAGAAATCTGAAAGGCCATGATAATTATAGCACACCATAGCCAGTGAGCCTTGGATTAGCACATGCCACGTCATTCCTGTTCCCCATCCCACTCCCAAGCTGATCTGAGCCCTTGGGAGACAAGCCACAGTGGAGAAAGAACTGGCACTGACCTGATGACAACTATGATCCCATCAAAGATGTTGTATGGGTTCTTGATGTAGCCAAAGAGGCCAAAGGCAAGGAGTTTAAGAAGCATCTCCAGGGCAAACATGCTTGTGAAGACGATGTTACTGATCTCCAAGGCATTGGTCAACTCATCTGGCTATGGGGCAAAAAAACATGATCAAACAGATGCACAGAGAGCCACAGAGACAGATTAAGTGTCTGAGAGGAACAGCAGAAAAACTTCATGGACAGTCTCTGCGGGTCTTGTTGGAAATGCAGAATCCCAGCCCATTTCTGGACCAGTTGTAGAATAATACCAGTGAAAGTCAGTAGAATCAATAGTTTTATTTCCCTTGAGGTATTTATTGCCCTTGCCTTGCCTAAGAGTGGATGCAGCTTAAATCCAAGAGCTGATTTTTCCATCACAAGCATCAAATTACCCTGCACTATGATTTCGCTTTCCAGACAGAGCCCAAGACTTCCTCTCCTGGGAAGTGCAGGAATGTCTGCCCAGCACCCAGGCTCCAAACCATGGCACAGCAAAAGGTGGGATGGGGTTTGCTCACTTACTGGAGCTGCTCCCTTGTACAGCAGCAGGCTCTGCAGTGCATGTTTCTAACGCTCAAGGCCTCTTCCTTGTTCTTTGCAAAAGAAAATGAGTCTTTTTCATTTCCTCAGTGTAATAATATTGTCTAGGAAAAAAGGTGTTATATTCATATCTGACTCACCTCCTGACTGATAATAGATTCTTTTATTCCCCATCCATCATTTGACACTTTGTTAAAAGATGGCAGTCTTGTTGGGATGCTGTTGCGTTTTTGAGGCTCTGAAGGGGGAAGACCACTGTAGTACTATGGCACAGCCACATTTAACTCCCTGCTCTGCGAACTGAATCCTTGCTGACTGAAGAAGGAGGTGAAAGAGTTAACTAGAATACAGCAAGAGCCCACACATCCCTTACTATAGGCAGTGACAGTCTGTGGGCTGCTAATGAACCATCATTCATGGGCTAAATTACTTTATGCAATAGACTGTCTTCTGCTCAACCATTTATCCAGGAGAAAGAGCACTAAAAGCCTCAGTCCTCATGATTATAATCCATATATGCTAATTACTAAGGGACACCAGGGGAAGGACTGTGCAATTTTCAGTTCCTTAGTCTCCAGCAAGAAGGTGCACCTCAACATGATCACCAGGCTGCCCTCCTCATACCCCCCTTGCTGCAGGGACAGCAATTCCCTAACAATCATCAGTGCTCTCCATCCTATTCCCTTCCCTGATGATGCCGAAACAACCTGAGCAGTGAAAACACATCTAAGAAAAGGACTATTGTAGGATGGCATCTAAGCAGCTCCTCAGCAGAGCTGAAATAGCCTTGTGGGCTCCCAGGGCTTGTCCTGACGTAAGGGCAGTGATGATGGGAGGTCACACTCACAGTGCACTAAGCTATTTGTGAGAAGCAGCACATGGCTGGTGTGTTCATGCTGGTGTTGTTTGGTCTCCCTTCACCTGGGGTTATACCAGGGAATTCTTGGCAAGAAGCAAAGTAACTCACTCAATCCTTGCTCCAGGGAGCAGCCTGAGGGCTCCTTGGGACAGGGTGCTCATGGCAGACTAAGGATGGCTCTTCAGCATGGTGAGGCTGGGAAATGAATGTCACAAATACCAGCAATAAAGCTGCAGCTTGGGCAGTCCCTGACAAAGAGTCCCTCTCTGGCATCCTTGTAGGCTTCCTTCACATGCTGGAGGCTGCTCTAAGGTCTCCACACAGCTTCTCTTCTCCAGGCTGAACAGCCCCAACTTTCTCAGCCTGTATTCATACAGAAGGTGCTCCAGCCCCTGACCATCTTCATTGTCTCCTCTGGACTTGCTCCAACAGCTCCATGTCCTTCTTATGTTGAGAACACCAGAAGTGCACACAATTATCCTCTAGTGATCATATTTGGTGTGAGGCAGAACTAATTTGGTGACAAGGACTGCTGTAAGGCGAGATGTACGGAGCACATGTATGGACACTGAGGCAGGACCCCAAGGATGGATAGTCCTGCATGCTGGCTAGGCTGCTGCTAGGAACTTTTGTGTTGTTAAAGTGGAAATGAGACAAGTAGCCAGTGCTATAGCCTTCAAATGTCATTATCCTCTTTCAACAACTGGAGCCTTCAAACAGCCTGCCACCGAGATTTGTATGGCTTATAGAATGGTGTGTTGCTGAAAACACAGTTCATTTCCCACTTCTCTCCCTCCCCGATGAGCAAAGCTTTAGAAGGAGGGTCAAGGGAGAGACGCTTAAAGACAAGATAGATTTGGCCATTCCCCCGGAGTCAGCCACTAGGAGACACTGTTGGGTTGTTCAAATTTAAACCAACCCCAAAGCAGGAATTTTTCCAGGAGCGTTTTTCTCTGGGAAAAACACAAAAATGTTGATTTGCTGAAGACAAAACTTTTCATGGTAAGGATTATTTTTGTCAGACTTTCTGGATGGAAGAAAATGGAGTTGCAGCAAAGCCTGAAAATTGCTGCAGTGTCTTGTTTTGACCTTCTCCAAAATGAAAACTTCAGACTTTTTGCTTGAGATGTGGTTGTGTCACGAAATGCAACTTCCTTTCTAGCAAGCAATGACAAATCAACAAAGGCTGACATCAAAATGATGCACTTCCAAGAAGGCAGCTCTAAACTGGTATTATTTGCTTTTTGCCAAATAACTTTGCAAACCTGAACAACTCTGACAGGGAAACTACTCACTCACTATAAGGCTCCAAACAGCATCAGTGAAAACTTCCTTTTCATCAAATGACAATGAGGGAGCACAACCCTCATTAGCTTTGGGTATCTCCTCATGTTCTTCTGCTGTGATGATTGACCTTTACATTGGTCCAGGGTTTCAGAAACAGGACAGGCTAAATGGAGAATGGCCAAAAGGCAGCCAGGTGGCATTGCATGAGGCTACAAACCACTCAGAAATGGTGGGCAGTGGTGTCTTGCTGGTACAAGGGTCCTCAGTACCAGAAGCAGAGCCTGGAATGGGAACTGCCATGCTGGCAACAGTCAGCAGAAACAAGCACAGAGAGTGGTTTAACCCCCAGGTCCCACTGGTGGGTTCCAGGCAATGCTCAAAAAGGTTCAGCTCTGAGTACAAATGTTACAGATTTCAGATTCCAACAAATCCCTGTCCTTTGGCTGCAGGAGGAAGTTTCCCCCTACTTGAGAGAAGGGCAGAAACTGTATGGGATCCATTTGTAAGATTTCCATATCCTTGAAATGAGCTTAAAGTAATAGCCTTGACTCCAGGCAAAACATGTCCCAGGAAAGCACAACCATCTCTGCTCACTTTGAAGGCTGTATTTATGCTGCGGGATATTTCAGTGATTCAAACCCATGTTTCTATTAGGGACAAGCCTCAAACTTTTCAACAGTTCATTCTGAGTTCAGATAAACAGACAAAAAAAATCCCTTTCTAAATAGCTTGGGTCTGAAAACCTCGGCAGATGAAGCTCTTTCTGAGAATCTGACACTTCTGGTTGCAGCAAGACACAGCACAAGCCCGGAGCCTTCCTAGAATCAGGAGAAATTCAATAACAGAAACCCGTAATGGTCAAATTATTGATGGCTCCCTCCAAGGAGATGATGAACAGGAGTAGGATTTGCATTCTGAGATTCTCTTCGTGCAAGTGAATTACTGCAGCTCTTGAAAGGTATCTCCTTGTGCCTCTCTTTTCTCCCACCTGCTTTCTACCTTGTGTCTCTTGATTGCTGCATCCACAACCACCTATTGTACACAGCTTAGGTTCAAAAACTGGCAGGATGGCACCAAGCTTTGCCTGTGGCACCTTTTTGCTCTGATACTGAAATCGTACCTGCATCACACTGGAGAAAGAGTTGCTAGACACCTGGTCCCTCCTGCTGAATGAAGAGGGAAGGGAGCTTCCAGAATCGAAGATGTGCTTTGCTTCAGAAATGCTGCAGTCCAAACCCAAAGCAGCCAGTTCGGCTCCTCCTGAACCGGGAGCACTGAGGCTGGCAGAGACACAGAGGAGTGGTAAACAAATCCAGAACATCTAGTCTCATAAACATCCTTTGCACTTGAGTTGCTTTTTATCTCTCTAGTCCTGGGTCTAAAGCTGTCAATGGGATTTGGAGCACTTGTTTATGTTGGCTTTTCTGCTTTATAGTTTTAAGTTTGCTCTGCAGAGACTCTGACTGGGATGAAGAGACATAATGAACTGTCAACTCCTGCTTTGCTTCCAGATACTCCGTATTTTCTCTCTTCAGCCCAGTTTTGAGAGATTGTAGTTTTCCAATTGCTGGTTATTCCATTGCAAGGGATCTCACCT
This sequence comes from Agapornis roseicollis, assembly GCA_002631895.1. Classification (NCBI taxonomy): domain Eukaryota; kingdom Metazoa; phylum Chordata; class Aves; order Psittaciformes; family Psittacidae; genus Agapornis; species Agapornis roseicollis. The sequence goes on from NDXB01019584.1 coordinate 90,844, forward strand.
GTCTGCAGACTCTGGAATCATCCCCCTTTCTATGCTTAAAAATCCAAAGGGAATGCATGAGTGAGGCAGAGAGAAGGAAGTCAGGGTAATTACAATGACATGGAAGAGGGAGGAAAAATCAAACCCACACAACTTTTTAGATGAATAAACCCAAACCATAGCAATCAGTGCAGCACCACATAACTTGCCCAGCACTAACCAACTAAGAGTTTGCAAAGGCATTTGCAAGCTCTGCCCAAGGACTAAAGGATGAACTCCTGATACTCCCTAACAATGAACAAGTACCAGTGATGCACAGACCACCAGAAGGAACAGATCTTGCTTCAAGGACATATTATCCCTCTAGGAGTTATCATATTTTGCTCCAGTTTCTAAATAAAATCTCCTGCCTTCCAGAGGCCAGGCACTGGTGTCAGCTCTGGCTCTGCCTGATCTGTGGGAAGGGGGTGCAAAGGTTCTGCTCCACCCTATTGAAAGGAAACCTAATTATGGGGATTTTAAGATCTGCTTCACACATTCTATAATACACAGGTGGCACCTGTGGGAGGAAACCACAACATACAAGCTCAAGCTTTGGATTTGAAACCCTCAGCTGTGTTTCTTGCACACTAACTCCTTTGAAAGCTCATATCAAACACCAGTTTCTCACCCCTACCCTTTTCTTATAGCAAATTCAACTAAAGAGGAGCCTTAGTCTCTTCAGGTAGGCTCTGCATGTGGCTCAGGAGCTATAATTATCAGTCACATCACAAGCATTTTGCTACAGAGCAAATTTTGGCTTGAGGAGACACAGACATCAGCAGCATTTGCCCTCCAAAGTCAGCCCAGCAACCACACATGGCATGGGACAGGTCCAAGCTGAAGTTTCTAAATGCTTAATGTAGCGTGGAGGAGAACCTGTCACCTGGAGCACTCCTGAGGCTATTCATTATTTATCTTGTCCAAAACAATGTAATCAGCCATGAAAGTAGATGCTCTATGTGCCAGCATCTGGGGTCTCTTGACTTTGTCCCAGCAGGTATTTATCACCCAGGGGGAGGAACTCTGTCCTGCCTCCCCCAAGCACCCTGTGCTCTACATGTCTGGGAGAAGAACATCCCAAATACCACTGCAGATTGACACTGGGATACAGAAACAGTGCAGTTATAGAGACCTGTGTGTCCCTCCCCAACTATCACCCAGCCTGTGCAGAGCCTGAGGGCTGGTGACTGAAAATACCCCCAGGAAAGGAGCAGCACTACTGGCAGACAGCAAATTTCATACCTGAATATATCCTATATATGTATAAGTCCATGTGATATTGGAGGCATCTGCAGGCTCTGTCAATACAGCCCTGGCTGGGCTGGCATGTGGAACAAGTTTCACACACCAGTCATGAAGCGTGGGGTGTATGGTTTGACTGTAATAACAAACATGAACATCCCCCTGTCCCAGAAATGGGGCAAGGAGGGAAGCTGCGACAAGCAGGGACTCAGTCCTGCAGCAATTCTGTGCAGAAGTGACAAGGTTGCCCTCCTCTTTGCAAGCTCTATGCTTCTTATTTACAGCCATTCCATTCTAATGCCTCTGGAGCAGTCTGGGAAAAGGTCCTTCTTCTTAGAGAGAGTTTGAAGAGCCAGAAGGTCGCAGCTGAAGCAGAGAGCCAGCAGGGAATGTAGGTAACATCTCAGAGAACTGCTAGCAACTGTGAAGGTTACATTATGACCTTTATTATTCTCCCCTTTTTTTTTTGGTTGTCAAAGCCCAAACAAAATAATTCTGCTATTTCTAAGGTAAGTAAATAAACCAGCAAAGCAAACAAGCAAAAATACCTCAAGCAATTCAAGACCTGGATTCTTTCCTCCTCTGCATTCCCTGCCCTTAAAAATAAATCTGAAGAATAACACAAGTGGGCCTTTCCATTTCTGCATTTGAAAATATTTCCTTTGTAAACCATTTTGGTGCAGTTTATTTACTACAACATAGGACTCGCTGTCTTAAAATCAACTTTAAACTGGTTTAGTCGATCTAGACTGTGGTTCAAACCATGGAAATTGTCTTGCCTTCATATGATATAACTCCTCTTACTAGAAAACACATTTTGGCTGGCCTTTTCCCATGCACAAAAGCACAACAGAACATTATTTATGCTCCCTGGCCTTGGAAAGGGACCAGGGACTTGAACCAGGATGTCCCAGCTCCTAGAAGACTGCCCTGGTCACTAGGATGTTTGCTCTTTTGAGGTGCCTTCTGCCCTGTGTTTAACAGCCACACACCACAACCTCTCAGAACCAAAAGTTTAGGTGTCATTAGTGTCCCTACTAAAAGCTGTGACTTAGATACTGAGAGCTTTCCACATGGGTTCTCTCTAAAAGCAGGCTGGAAATAGAAGGGAAGAATGCTCTCCTGCTCATGCCTACTGATGAATGTTCACTCTCCAGCTCTGGAATGAAAAATGGAGAATTTATTCTCACCATCACCCCCCTCTCAGGTTTTATGCCTTCCTCTAAATGGGATCTTTCACGTGGAGTGATAACAGTTTAATTCAAGAGAGCCAATAGTAATTTTTCCTCCTTTCAATTGACCTGCTTGATCTCCTAATGCTCAGTGGAATTGCTTTTACCTCTCTGCTCTGTGGCATGAAAGTCACTGCTGATAATTCCTTACTCAACTGCATATGGCCAGGCAAAATGTGCTGCTCCTTTCTGGAGCTGCAGATTGTGTATCAGTGGAGCAAGCTGCATGCAAGCGGGATGTACTCCAGCATTAGAATAATGCCATGCAAATTGATGTTATCCAACAAAGAACATATTCCAAAGTCTTAATATCTCTTGGAATTTTTGTGTGAATCCTTCAAGTTCACTTGGCTGAGAGGGTTTTCTGTAGAAGAAACCTTGGCTGCCACACTTCCATCTCTTGCACAAGAGCTACAGATCAGTGACTTTGTTCTCTGGGATAATCAACTCTGCTGTAGCTTCCTTAGGAAGCTTCCCAGGGAGAAAGTCCCATGTGGCAGCACATATTTGCTGTATTACTTTTCCATTTCTCAGTTTCATTCAGCAAAATGCAATTCCATTTCAAGTGGCACAAATGCCAAGCTGGATTACATCAATTGCTGTCTTCTCCACCCTCAGGAGGAAAGGACCTGGGCAATGTGAAATGCTATCAGTTGCATAGAAAACCAAAGCATTCCTGAAAAGTAGGCCAATCAGCTGGATTATATCCTAATGGAGGATCACTTGGTCTGACAGATGGCTATAAAAATAAGCCTGAAAATGAAAAAAAACCCACCCAAATCCTACAAAATACCTCCCAGACAAGGCCAGAAGTGCTCAGGTCTAGTTATTAAACAAGTCACAGGAGGAAGGAGCCAACTCTCCAGCTAACAACCAAGGATGAACACCTCCAGCAATACGCTGGAGCACTCTAATAGCTTACCTGGGGACTTATGCTTCAGTTTGGACTCTGAGAAATGGTCATCCCTATCAGTGCTAATACACTGATATGTGCCTGAATGAAAAACAGTGCTGGGTGCAAGCAAGGAAGTGCCTGTTCAGGCAGATCTTGGTGCTAAGGATAGCCACAATTTCCCCTTCACTCTCAGCAGTGCTGGGAGTGAAGCATCACTCAGGAGCTCATGAGACACCTCATGTCCCATGGTACATCAAGAGATGCCTCTGACAACTTCCAAGTGCTCCAGAAATGGACCTGTTACTTGTAGCCTTGTCCTCTTCAGCAGTTCTTAAATACAAGCAAGCTACCACCCCACTCCACATGGGCTGTTCCTTTAAGAACCTCTGGCAAAAATCCAAGGGAATTATACAGACTGAATCATTCCCGTCCATATGCTGGTGGAGTTCTCCAAAGCACCAGCAGATCTGTGAGGCGTGACATCTCTTAGCAAGGCCTGTGTTGACTCTCATCCAATATATCTGGCTTATCTCTTGCCATAAAACCTTCCCAAAAGGGATTATATTCACACAGTTTTTGCCCATCGCAAAATGGTTTGCTCTTGACCACTTTCTGTGCTGAAGTCAATAACAAATGGGCAAAAATCATCAGCCTGATGCCTGAAATCAGCTTTGCTTTGCTGGCAATCACAAAGCATGCATTAAAAATATAATGCATCATTCATATCAAGTTCTTTTCTTTTCCCTTGTTCATTTTCCCTTCTTTTTTATGTTTAGGCTGAAAATAGCTTATATCTAAAAGGAAAAGGTGGACCCCAGCTCTTTCTTCTAGTTAATGCTATGAAATACAAGATAAGTCACAAGATTTCAAGAGCTGGAGCGTTTAAGGAAAGCACATACAATATTGTGAACCCTGCTATGAAAGGATACACACAAAGAACATGGAAATACAGCCCCTTTCAGACACATGTAAACACAGGGGCCCTGCCTCAAGGAGCCTGCCCAAGAAATGAAGGTCAAAGCCTTGGGTGGAATGGTTTAGTGTGGGGTATCCCTGCTTATGACAGAGGGGTTGGAACTGGATGATCTTAAGGGCCTTTCCAACCCTAACTATTCTATGATTCTAAGTATTGATTTTCTTGGCTGCAATCTTGCAGCCAAACTAAAGTTAGAGGATATGTATCACAGGCAGTTCTAACCATGTCCATTGAAGATGACAGGAGATGAACAGTGAGAGAATAAAGAACTGTTTCCAGCCTCTTTGTGCTGCAAGAGGCACCTTTAGCAATGATCAGATGATCTTTAGCCACATCCAAGCAACAGGCCTTGCTCTCTGATAACAGAGAGATCAAAGGCCTCTGGGCTGTCATTAGCAGACAAACTCAATAGAAGTTGTTTACTTCACCCAAGCTAATGGCACTGGAAATATTTAATCAAAAAATGGACACAGACTCTCTATTACTGCCAAGATGATTCAGAAGGGGCCACTTAAATCTATTTTGTCAAATCATTACTCATCCCTTGCTAATAGACCTTTATGGAGAGTCCCTTTGACAAATGCACATTTGTGATGCACAGGCTGTACACTGGTATCAGGAGATGAGGCACATCAAGAAAACACCATAGAGGATTGCTCGTAGGGAGAACAAGGTAGGGAATATGTTTAGTCTGGATCTGACAAAGACCTTGACTCAGTCATCTTTTCAGCCCAAGGAGAGGAAGCTGAAGTAGCCTGATGGGGAAAGAGCTTCAAGAAGAAGATAATTCTTTAGAAACAGTTGAGCAATCTGCTGTAACTGACCCCTGAGTCTAAGTGGAAGAAGACAGAAAGATGGGAGAAGATTAGGAAAGCTTTTCTAAGGATCTAGGATCTTAAGCTAGAACAAATATCAGGAAATAAATGGGTGATGTATCCTACAGAACAGCAGGGTATTGCCCACATGAGCCTTCATTCTTTGGTTTAGTGTCTATAATGAGATGCCAAATGTCAGGACTCCCAAGCTCTTTTCCTAACTCCTAGATTAACATTTACTCTCTCATGTGGTTCTAAACATGTATGAAACATTTGGGCACAAGCAGTTCTTTCTGGGCTTCCTTTTGGGATGTTCACCTTCTAGGGTTGTCTTAAAAGATGGGAAATCACTTACAACCCTGACACAGAAAAAGCTGATCCTGCCTTAAAGCAAGAAGATGGACTAGGTGAGTTAAGTTCCATCTACTGATTTCTGTGACCAAAAAGATCCCTTAGGTTGATAGGACCTAAGCCACCATAGGCTGGATAGCTAGTGACATTGTGTGGGGGGACTTCCAGCCCTTTTGTCCTCCAAGACAGGACTGCACTTGGTACAGACTCAGTTTTAATGCAGTTTCTCTGCAGCTTCCAGAAGCACTCCTGAAGAGCTTAAGATTCAAAAGCTTCATAAGCATGGAAATGATTATCTGCAAATCCACATCAGTAATATAGGCAGCAGCACCTCTCTGCTCTGCAGCAAAGATAGGCTAGGAGCCAGGAGAACAAATTCAGGGAAATTCACCTTCTCTCCCCCTCTAGTATAATTAAAAGCAAGCCAAGCAATTGTTATAAGCTCATTTTTGTTCCTGAGAACACAATGCTGTGAACAGCCCATGGTACTCTAGCCTGCAGCCAAAGCAGACAGATGGGAACTTCAGAACTGCCACGCTGTTCTTGTAAGTGAATTATTGATACGTTCTTCTTAGCAATGAGCATCAGATTAAAGTGGCAATTAAACCCATCCACAATGATCACAAAGGAACAGCAAAGATGGAAAAAAACAAACCCAGAGCCTGTGCTCTTATGACTGGCAAGGAAGGCTTCTGGGTCCTGATCTTTCAGGTGTGCTTCACTAACAGCATGCATGAGAACAGGTAGATAGTGGTCAGCAACACCCTTCTACTGGAGACAAGGGAATGAGTTGCTCCTTGGAGATCATTGCCCTGTTTTAGCTTTGGAGTGTGTGTAATACTGGCATTTAAACTCAGAAACTTAAAAAATAATGGCTATGATCACCATCACCCCTTTTCTTCCATGAGACAACAGCAATTTGTTTGGCTAAGGCAAGAAAGGACAGGAGAGGTCAAAAAGGAGCTAAAACTCAGAGCTGCCCTTAGCATAATCACATCACTTGGACATTGAACAAAGCAAAAGCCTGGAATTACAGAATGGAAACACAACCCAGCAGGAATGCTCAGCGACTCTTGTTCCTCCTCACATCAGCTCTTTGTATCTTACAGACAATGACTGGATTTTCACCTGGCAAAATTCCTCGATTTCAGTGGAACCACCACTGAGTTTGGAGATGTTCCAGTGCTTCCACATTTTCACCTTCTTGCCAAGAAACCCCAATGAAATGAAGCAATATTAAACCGCCACCAATATTCACAGAGGACCAAGTAAGAAAATTTACAGTAAATAACTGTGCTTTTGCAATGGGTTCCTCTTGTAATATTTATTTCTAATGTTGGGGGGAAAATACAGAAGTCTGGAAAACAGGACTTAAAAATAAGGACATTACTTTCCATTGCATTTTTCTCGTTCCTTTGGCATGAAATATGCCTCACCCCCAAGCATGCCCTGGATTGCAGTCTGTTGCTATTGTTATGGGAACAAAATGATTCAGTAAAAAAGAAGTTTAGTCACTCTGACTTTATATAATAAAATCAAATCACTGCTAAAAATAACTAAATTCAATTATATTAGCTCTAATAACAGCAATACTAATTCAAATTGCTGTAATTCACTACTACTATGAGGCTACAGTGTCAAAATAATAGAGTCATAGAATATTTAGGTTTGGAAAGGACCTTAAGATCATCCAGTTCCAACCCCCTGCCATAAGCAGGGACACCTCACACTAAACTATGCCACCCAAGGCTTCATTCAACCTGGCCTTGAACACTGCCAGGGATGGAGCACTCACAACCTCCCTAGGTGACCCATTCCAGTGCCTTACCACCCTAACAGGAAAAATGCAGAAGATGTAGGACTGCTGAACACCTGAGAGTAGAGATACTCTCTCCTCCAGCTTGGAGAGAGAAAGTATTGTATTTGGATGTATTTGGGTTTGGAGGTTGTCAGCTCAGCCTTGGTGTGCTGGGCAAACTGCTAATGGCAACACTAATAACATCTCTCAAATCAGTAGCAGTGATGGTGTGAACACCAAAGCGCTGCAATTATGTGCTGCTGTCATTTCAAGAGGAGCTGTGAAGCAGAGAAAAGCAAAGGTAAAGGAGGCAGCACACTCCTGATTTATCATCTGGCTGTAATTGTTCTCCAGCAGATGTCTGGTTCAGGTGAAGGGCCAGATAGCCCTTTCCTTTCCTCCTCCACACGTCACCAGGCTGTGCGTGGCCCTCATACTATACCTAGTGCTGTCTTGCCATAGCATCCGCTATCCTGATCCCACACTGTGTGCAAGAATGATGTCAGGAGAGACCCTCCAAGCAGAGGAGATGAGCTCTGGCTTGCTGCACTGCCTGCTCCTCCATGACAGCTCAACCATGCTGCAGCCCTACTGAAATACATGGCTCTGCCAACCCACTGCCCACATCCTGCTTTCACCTGGGGAAAATCTGTCAGTGATGGCTCAAATCAAAGAAGAAATGGATTTCTTTTGCAGTCTTCCTCCACACCACATTCAAGTGCTCCTCCTGGCAGCTTTTCACATCCTTGTGTTGCTCTGACTAGCAGAACTGATGCCTTTCCCATAGCAAGAGCCATGAGGAACAGGCACACAGGAAGGGATGCTCCAACCAGCCCCCCATGACTGCACCATCAGCGCCAGGGCTTTGATCTAACTCCCTGCCCTGGGAGCAGCGCCAGCCAAGCCCTGTGGGAAAAGTAACCCCAAGAGTAAGCTAAACAGATCCATAGCCTCCAAACAGCTCTGTCAGTTCTCACATGAGACAGGCAACACAAGGTTTTATTTGTAGGGAGTGGGAGTGAAAGAGAACTTAGTTGCAGTCTCCAGTGTAGTGCCTTTAATAAACTAGTAAAGCTAAAACAACTCTTTGCAATCAGTGAGCCCTTGAGAAAGCAACTGAGCTCAGATATTTCTACCCTAATGGAAATCCTCTTCGTGGGTTTCCAGAATGGAGAGATCATGGTGAAAAAGCTGTCAAATTACTTTATTTCTTAGTCCCCGAATGTGTTAAGGGGTGGGATACACAGTGGATCTCAATTAATTATTCGCTAGACATCCAGGCTTGCTCAAATGCTCTTGCTTGAGAAGGTGGCAAGTGTTTCCATAGCAATGAGCCATTGCCTTGGTGACCAGGGACCTACACTAGTGCTACTAAACCACTGCAACCTTTGGACATCTGAGCACAGTCAGGAGTTTCCTCCTTTGGTGCCAATGATAATTTTGTTGTTTCAGAGTCCATCCCTGTGGAAAAGTCACCTTAGATGGTTGTGCTAGAGCCAGAGAAGCACAAATTACTACAGAGAAGCATCCTCTGCTCACATCTGCCTCTCTACCCAGAATTAACTTTTCTATCAGTCAGGTGCAAACCAAACTTAGGTCCAATCCTGGCTACTCCCGAGCAGTGCTGAGCCTCAATCACTAAACTAGAAAATTAAGCATGGCATAGCACTTCATCAGCCCAGACATCAAAAGTACATTAATCTATATGCATTTAAACCTTTTAAGAGTGGTCAAACTGAGTCAGTTGTGTTAACAAGCTGAAGAAGTGAGCCTGCACATAAAAAAGCAGCTTTGCACATAAACAGAGCTCCTCCTAGTAAGAGATTTCTATGGAAGAGTAAAAAAATGTGTCTGTCTCCTTCCAAACAATCTCCAGATATACTTTGTGCTATCATAGAAGCTTTACCCTAGGCTCAAAGAGCAGAAAATTGTTGCATCTCTGCCTTTGAGAACTTCTGCTGCTTTCTTCCCAACTTTATCATTGAAACACACACTCCTTCTAAGCAACTGGCAGCCCAAAACCTGCTCCAACTGAACCATTACATTAGTTCCCTTTTAAATTTGCAAAAAGCATTCTGCAATTCCAAAATAGTTTCTATGGAGATGCTAAAAAATGGGAATGGCACCTTCTGGGTGCTAAATTTGGTATGGAAAAACTTGGGTGAGCAGCAAACGCTGGGAGGTGAGGAGTGAATTAGAGACCCAGAACACTACTGCTTACTCAGAGCTGCAGATAATGGGGGTAAGTTACTGCTCTGGCTGACAGGCGTTCACCAAACTGACACACTGCAATGACTATCATGCAGCATTTAACTGCAGGCAATGGGGCAGTAATACAGGTGGGGATAGCCTTTTCCTTATGGTGACAACATGATGGGGCCAAGGAGAGACGTGAACATCTGCAAGGCAGGAGCAATTCTCATGCACCAAGAGGTTTCTCAGAGAGCACTGGAGCTACATTTGGCTGCTTCTCAGAGCAGCTCTATCTCCTTCATCTACAAAGCTGGGCAGAGGAGTCCAAATCTTGCAACTTCCTACACAGTCTATTTTAGAGTCTCAGAAACAAAAACAACACACAACAGGAAGGATGCGATTACTAGAAATACGTCTGAACTCTCCCACACTGCAGCCCCACCAATCTTGAGGGCTCCACCATTTCATTGTTAAGACAGAACTTTCACATGCCATGCTATCTCATCCATATGGTCCTGCTGGATCAGAGCTCTTTGCTGCACCAGTACCCAACTCCCTCAAAACCCATGCTAAGTCCCTGTTTGGCTCTGCTCTGCTTTTCCCTGGTACTAAGTTGGACACAAAGACCTGTAGGTCTTTCACAGCTACCTTGAGCCACACAGAGCCGAAACCCAAGTTCAGTGACCCTAGAGAGACACAGCTATAGGCCTTAAGGCTCTAACAAGACCAAGTACACCATTCCCAAGTCTATTTGACACATTTCAGACCAAAGTTCTATTTAAACAAAGGTCAAAAACTATGTTGCCTTATTTAAGCAAGTCTCCATTAAAATCAAACAGACTGGTCTTCAAGCTTCAGACGATACACATGCAGGATTAAGGAAGTTCAAAGAAGTAGTGCAAATGTGGTGGTGGGGACTGAAGAGCACAATACGCCCTTGCTCTTTGGAGGGGAGGCAGAGTATCTATTCCTTCAGCCCTGGTAATGAGACATCTGGTTTTAAGTGAACACACAACAAATGGTATGGAGCACTGTCTACCTCCTGGTGAGTGCTCACCCCTGGGATTTGAACATATGGCTGCATCAAGTCTGGCTAGTGCCAACCTGATTCTTAAGCTATTAAACTGTCCCCTCAGGCTCTGTATCCTGTATTTGCTGCGTATATTGTACAAGGGAAAAGAATTTGATTTGGGGTTTCAAGAATTTCAAACAAGGATATACAATTAGAGAGGTATTTGCTTCAGATGATGATAAATAACCCTGAACTGGAGAACCTCAGAAAATCTCTGCTCTTCACTTGGCTGTGATGACACAGTGTCTTCTGCAGGGCTGTTTTACATGCTTTCCCCAGAGCCCAAACTTGTTAACCTTCATTCCTCTGTATGTTTGCAGAGGAGTGACAGTTGCAGTCATAAATACAGCATTTAGATTTCATGCTATAGTTAAAAAATCAAATATGTATGAAACCCTCTGCTATTACAAACGGAGTAGCAAGGGGGGGGGGGGGGGGGGAGGGGAGGAGGGGGGGGGGGGG
>NDXB01019584.1:101974-115292 GCA_002631895.1 Agapornis roseicollis
GGGGGGATTGAGGGGAAGGAGTGGGAGGAAACCCATAGCATTAAATCATTTCTGAAACATAAAAGGATTTCTGCAATCTCAGGTGGGAAACATCCGCTCCTCTGATAGCTTCAGGGTCAGTATCTGTCTGTTGGACTCAGCCTGCCTGTTCATCACTCACTTGCACATTAATCCCTGTTCCAGGAACAGGGGGAACTGTGCATGAGAAAGGAAGGAGCAGAGATATGTCCTCAGCCATCAAACCCCCCACACTACAGCAAGGGAGTGATTTCTGCTACTTTGGCGGGGGTATCTCTATATGCTGGTACTGTGGCAGTGGCAAGGGAGGGATGTAAACAACATAATTCCAGCCTGAACCTCAGGAGATCCCAGTGGTATCCTAAAGAGGGGACAAAACAGGGAAAGGCAGGAAACATGAAGAGGAACAGGAATGCTGGTTCGGATTTGTTCAAAGACATATTCTATGATTCTACGTTGTCCTCAGAGGAAGTGAGGAGCCAGCTCACCCTCACCTCTGGATGCTTTCAGAAGCATTCACATCTCCTCAGCATAAACTGGGATTTCTGGCATTAAAACCCCCTGCACTTCCATGCTCTCCAGTTCAGTCCCTTATACCCTGGCACATGTATCAGCTCCTACCTGCCAGACCTCAAATGTACCATATTAGCATTTCTGCTTTAAAGACATTCAAGATGCTGACCTATTCTGGCAGCTTTGAGAGTCCTTAGCACAAGTGAGAGATCTTCTGCAATACAGTCCCCATAACACAGGCCATTTGCAATGAGATAATTGCCCAGCAGCCCATGCTGCCTTCAGATGCTCTGCCTGAAACGGACTTACACAAAGGACTTTAAACTGTTTGTGCTCCCAGGCAGCAGTGACCAGTGATGAACAATGCTGATAGGGTTAAGTTTTGCCCCTGAACTCTTCACAAACAAAAAGAAAACTAATTCTCTCCCTTATCCAGAAGCTCCTTGTGGTTTATTTTCTCTTACAGATTGGATTTGGAGCTGTAAAGCTCTGCCTTGACTCTGGATAAGTCTGAAAGCAAGGAGCAGCTGGGTAAAAACAGAGCCAGGGCTTTGCTTCCCTGGTCCCATCACCAAGCTCCAGGTAGAGCTCCTAGGAGCAGCCAGCACACTCTGGCTTCATAAACTACCTCAATCCAAACTAACATTAAAGCATAGACAAGTCCATGTATAGTCATGCTGAGAGTCAGAGAACTACAGGATCCGTCTCTCTGCAGCAGTCAATTCCCTTTGGAGTATGTAAAATAAATAAAACACTTCTCTTTCTGCTGTTTTCTCCAGGGGCACTAGAGCAAAGCTTTGGATTTGTCTGTGCTATGGACAAATCCAGGTTTGGATTTGTACAGGCATCAGGCAGGAGGGAAAACTGAGAGGTGCCTTCACTGGGAGAAAAGAAGCCAAGTGGTCTTCATGCCTCATCCTCCTCAGTGGCAGACTCTCTGCTCTAGCAGCTTTACCACTGATGCTACAAGGCCTGTGCACAGACTGTTTTTCCCAAATTGGGAGTCAGGCAGTCTTTAAGGCTGTAAACCAGACGGAACAAACAAAAATAGAGCTTGAAAAGAATGCATGCAGGCATGCCAAAGCTCCTTCAGTTTGGAGTAAGAGTCTCACTCCTTTCAGATGTAGCTCTCTTGCCCACCTCTCAAAAGCATTTATAAAAAAGCATCCTGATCTTGTAACAAATGATCCAGGAGGAGGTTTCAAGGAGACATTTAAAGCTTCATTCATAATTCTGGAAAATCTCATTGTCCCAGCTGGAGAACCCTGTTTCAACCCTGAGGAAAATTCATGGCTCAGGTTGACAGCAGCAGTAAACATACCTGTTCATTTCCTTGCAGTGGTGGTTCTTCTCCGGTGGAAGGAGGCAGACTACTATCCCAAGCATCTTTAATCCTCTGCCTGCTGATGTGGACAGCCTCTTGGCTCTGAGGTACCCAGAGGAGGCTGGTGTACAGGACACCTCAGCAATACCACTGAACCTCCACACAGAGCTTTCTAAGTTGCCACCATTTCTTATGTACTGCCAAATACTAACCCCGTTTGCTCTCTGGTATGGCATGTCTGTCTTTTCTGCACCTTCCTGATATTTTCTCCATTAACTCTATCTTTAGGTCTTTCTGTATCTTCTAGGTTGACAGAGAAAGCATCCACAGGGAGTGACTGGAAATGCACAAAAGTATTAAATTAAATGTGATTATTTCCTTTGCCTCCTAACCAATCTTTAGACACCATTAGTCCCTGCACAGTACCATCATGTACCACCCTCCTCATCCTCCTATCTGCATATCCTCTTGTGTTACATTCCTGTTGCATTTAGTTTGAATTTGGGCTGTAAACTCAATTTCACAGAGTCTACCTGCAACCTACAGGCATAAAAACCAGTGCCAGAAGTGCAATGTTCTGTTTCCACTGTTATTATTACTTGTAATAACATCTATGAGACCCTGCCTGGGAGCCCCACATAGAGGGGGTGATGTACACAGTACAAAATACAACCCTTGTCTTGTGGAACAGAAAAGCCAAGAAGACAAAAGATGGGCACAAACTGGGGAAGTGTAAAGAAACAGAGACAGCCTCAGCTAACATGGGAGGTGGCATTCCTGGTAGATGACCAGTTGCATCCTCCCTGAAGCTCCTGAGGCAAACCGAGCTGCTCCTTGCTTCCTGCCACTCCAGGGCATGATCCTCTCCAAGCCTTGCCTAAGCACATTTTCCTGCCCCCATCAGTTGGTTTGGCTGTCTCAATCTTTTGCATTCCCTCCTGTGCTGCTCTCTCCTAACCCTCTTTTGTCTCTGCAGCCCAGCTGCCTTTCATGGAGGCAGCCAGAAGGCTGGCAAGCTGCTGCCATGTGCAGTACCAGAGCCACACAGGCTGCCTGAGGGACCGGGCTGGGGCTCTGCATATTGCCTGCAGGCACCATGATGTCTCTGGAGTCACTGAGCACAGCTGCCATGAACCAAATGCTCAAGCTCTTTCTTCAGCTTGTATCTTGTCATTGCTCAGGCAAGGTACTGCCAGGTAAAAAGGTGTTAGAGCAGGGAGCATGCTCACCCCAAAGCCTGCTTACATGATCAAAGCCAACCTCTCCTCACCAAACCCACTCCCAGAAGAAAAGCATTCAGCTGTCAGCCAACAGGAAGGCACGGGCTCATTGCACCACCACACTCTTTGTAAAAGCCACCTACTTCATTACAGGCCTCCCTCTCACTGCATTTTCCCTTTGCAGAAAGTGAACACCCTGCTGTCCAGCTGTGTCAAACCTCCCTGCCTTGGAGCACATTAGAGCCATTGTCAGCATAACACTTGAAGCTGGCTGCAAGTGGCTGTGATTTACTCACATTTCTGTGATGAAATGCAGCTGGCAAGTGCACTCTGCTTTCATTCTCGAGGCTATATTACACTTGGTTTATTTTACCTGCCAGCTGAAATGCAAACAATCTGTCTACATTCTATATATAGTCACCTATTGCCATCATGTATGTTTATGAAGCATGGGGCTTTCATGGATTCAGTCGTGGAAGCCTTGCAGGGGACCGTGACTCTCAGCTGACTCACTGCATGACCCAGATGGAAGAAACACATCTAGCAAATCCTGCATGGTGTGGGTCTGTTAATGGTGCTGTGCAGATCTCCAGACTCCGTGCAAAAACTTATGCTGGGAAGCACATTACTATCACTTGCTTAAAAAGTCTCATCTCAGCAGAGAGCAGATGTGATTTATATGGCCAATCCTCAACACAGAGAACAACTAATGGCGTAAGTGAGGGGAAGGAACTGAATCATTGGTGGTAGTAAAACGTGCCTACAGTTCCCCTGGGAATTTCCTAATATTCTTCCCTAGGCTTATGAACACATCTATAGGAACCAGCTCAGACTGCAAACTCCCTTTGCAAGGTCTAGCTCTGCTGTTCTCCTGATTTCCCCTGACTGCTCAGTATGTCAGCACTTGAATGAGTTATTACACTCAGTTTCTGTACTCTGGAGAGGTGCTGTTCCTGTCTGGTAGGAGGCAGAGGAATAGAAGGATCTCTAGTAGGCTTTCCCTTATATAGTAAAAAAAAATATACCAAGAACATACAATCCAACAGCCAGAAAACAGAGTAGTGGAGGAGTCAGTGAAATTACAGAAGAGAGCAAGAGAGAAGGCTCCATGAATGCAACTCATGGTAGGCTCCCCATAGGGTGTGATTTATACCCTTTGCCATGACAGCAGACAATAGTCTAGCCCTGAGCCAGGACACCTGGCTTTTAACTGCAAACATTTGCCATCACTTCATACTGTCTTACCTCTGATCCTTGAATTCATCTAACACAGGAATGACACCTTGCCAGCTGTAAATGCTCCATGTCTGAGCTGCTGCTCTGCTCTTGCAGCCTGAACAGTCCAGAGGGAATGCCAGAACTGCTACCAGGTTTGTTAATGTCCTGACACAGTGACTATACGCAGGAAAGGGGGCCTATATAAAGGTGATGTGATCTTGGGGCAGAGAAGAGGATGGGAAACACTCCTCTTTTCCCCAAGGTCACCAGATAAAGTCCTTGCCTTCCAAGAGGGAGAACAGAATTCAGGTTACAACAAGTTGTTTGTTGAATGAGGCAAATTTCTGTTGCTCTGGTCAGGAGACCCAGTGTGTATGGTCCTACCAAACCAACACTTGATGAAGACAACCTACTTACTGCTGGGACCTCAGAGGGGGAGTAGGTATCCAGCTGACAAAGCCCAAACACAGAAACCAAAGGACTACTAAGGGCAGAAGGAGTCTCACATCATTTATGCAATAAGCACAAACACATGGGGATGAATTTTCACACCCCAGGCTGGGCTGGGGGAATCTGTTTGCTTCAAGTCCAGCCAATGTGTCAGTTCTTAAAATTGGATCATGCAAGCTGGAAGAGCAAACAAGTTTTGCTAGCTGAAAGTGAGAATTTCAGATCAGGATCATATTTTATTGACTCACAGCTCAAAAGGAATTTAACAAATTTGCTTCAACCACTGCTGAAAGATTCTCCTCTGCTTTCTGACTAAGTGCTGAGCTTTCCACGCCAAAGCAATTTTTCAAGCCAAAATTGACAAATGCTAAAGGAGAACGTCACTGGAGAAGCCAGTTGCTACCTTAAATCACACAGAATTACTTTTACTCCATAAGAATAAAATGTGCTACTCAGAAGCAATATTCTCTTACACTGATAAGCAATGGGCTCCTGGGTGCTCACCAAGGTCAGCTCCAACTACTCCAAAGACAGCTGCTCTGAACAAAACTTGCCATGGCTGAGGGATCAGAAAAGCAATTAAAAGCTCTTTGAACAGCAATAGCTTAGAACAAATACTAGTTTGTACTTTTCTTCTGAGAAGTGAATATAAAATAGCATTTCTAGTGCCATTTGAGGTAAATTGAGCTTTTTATGTGGAATCATTACAAGTATCGACAGCTACTTCTGCATATTCCTTTGGGAAGCCAACTGGAGGTCTCTCCTCACAACTTAAACCAGAGGTCCTCATGGATGAATTCAGAACTCATCCTTCTGCAGATATAACATTAGCATCTCTCTCGGTTAAATGAACAGGAATCTGCCCTTGTACTGGACAATCAGGGAGCAGGGAATCAAGGCAGAACAAAGAAACAGCAATTATTTCTTCAGACCAGTCAGTGGAGCAAGCACAGGAGCCGATTCTGAGACAAAAAGGCATTAGCTTTCAGTGACAGAGAGGCATTTGGAAACAACAGCTCCTGAAACAGAACCTGCCTGCACCAGGCACTTCTCCCCACTATCCCAAAGACATGGCAGAGGTCATGCTTTTGGAGTGCACTGTTCCTGCTTGGTTGCTGCAGTGCCATGGCACATTCTCGGATACTCTGGAGAGTTGTCAGCTGCAGTGAATGTGTACCAAATCATCTGATGTACTGACATGGTCTGGAAAATTAATGCAAAGATTGCCTTCTTCTTTGTACTTGGCTTCCTCATCCGTGGGAGTGCTTATTTGTGCTGGAGAGAAACAAATAAATAAGTAAAGCACAAGATGAGGGGAAAAAGAAAGAGGGAACTCCAAACCAGCAATTAACCTCTGAAATACCAGTTTTGCTGCTGCTAACTAAGAGCATCATGTAAACTCCTAACCACCAGCCATGTCCAGCTTGGCAGTTGGAGCTGGTGTTAACCCCATGGATGTGCTCTGCAGGATTGCTGCTAGTGACTAAAGTCCCAAAGAAACTTGCTTCCCATCATCAGCTGCCTCCTGCTACAACCCAGCTGTGCTGCCAGGAAATCCTCAATCTGCCTCTGAGGAGAGCAGGACTGCTAAAGGACAGCCCTGTACAAAGTAGTTCTAGCATCAACTCCTCTTTCCCAGGAGTCTAAGAGCTGCTACAGTGGTCATAACCTTAGCCATAGGACCCTGCCTATTTGGGCACAGATTAAATTAAGTGCATTCAATTATTCTTCATAATAAATTCAGAAGTCATTAATTTAATAAATTATTATTATCAAATCAAATAAAGTACATTAAATGGGGTAGTGCCAGCAACATTAGCCAAAAGCAGGCAGAGTAACCATGTGAGTAGACTGCTGCAAGCTTCAAATTCCCATAAAAACACATATTGAAGCCTTGAGGGGATTTGGAGGTAGACAGATCTCTCTCATTCATCGACATAACATCCAGGACTGCAGCAGTGCAGACACCGATCACCTTCCTGCTTTGTCAGCCAAGTTCTGCTACTACACAACATATCCCCTTGCCCTGTGGCTACAAGCAGCAAAGCCCACTGAGTTTTGCCTCCAGCCTGGCACTTTGCAACCTCGATTTCCTCATCCAAAAGATACAGACAATAATGCTCGATTGCCTCAAGAGGGCTCTGTGAGACTTCTCTGTAGAGCGATGCTATGCCCCGGCATGAAAGGCAAGATAACATAGCAAGCACTAGCACTGCTCTATCTTCCACACCATATGTTGTTCAGTACCCTCCAACCCCTCCCACACACAGAGGACTGATGCCTTGGCTTTGAATAGCACTCGGGGAATGGCCTTCAGGTTTGCTCTTAGGAGGTGGAGGAGACTATGATTACATCCATGCCTGGTGGAAAGGCTCACACCTTGTAACACCTGCTCTGATCAGAGATATGGAGTTACTGGGCAGCATCCATCATGCAGTAACCTGAAAGCTGTGATTAAACTGTTTTTTTCCTGGCAAGGATCATGACATATCCAAACCCAACCATTCTCACCTCCCCTCCAAACCAGCACCCTCCTGTGGGTTCATGACAGCTTCACTCCACAGTCTCTTACTCATCTCCACACAAAGCCAGCCCCTCACTCTAAGTCTTGCAGTCAGTTCTCACATGAGGAAGGCTGCAGGGTCTGAAATCACCCTGGTTTGCTCACAGAGGGCCCAGACTTTCATGCCACACAGTCTGGGAGCCCAGAGCCATTTTCTATTGCTTTCGGGTAGTGCCCCAACCTCTGGCAATGCCAGAGCTCACACTGTTGACAAGACAGGGCTTGGGTGAGGTGTTTCAAAGCTGGGCTTTGACAGCGCCACACTTGTTACCCCCCACTGCAACCAGAGGCACTTTGCAGCCAGGCACGTGGAGGAACTTTAACAGGTTTCACTTCAAAATTCCTCCCTTTTTATTGGGCCCAGCTGGGCAGTGCCTGGGAGCAAAGCTGGCGGGAGGCTGATGCTCTGTAGCCAAAAGCTTCAGAATCTTTATTGCCATTGGCTTTGAGATGGTTTAAAGCAAATCTTTTACAAGGTAAAATCCAACATAAACCTGCTGGCTACAGTTTTCCTTTGTTAGCAGCAAGGATGTAATTACCACAATTTACCTTTATATATGAGTGTTTGTGGACAGACTCCATGTGATCGCTGGGCTTTCTTACTACAGCTTGCCTAAGGTTTTCCCCTAGCACCCATCAGGGCAATATCCAAGGACTGACAAAGCTGTATCTGCCTGACAAAAGAGTATCCATGCAGAAATGGAACTGCCTCAAGATATGAATGGTCTATTCAAAGGCTACTGACAAGGTATATTCCCTAGTTTTAAAACTTGTTGTGGAACAACTAACCAGACAGAAAGCTGACAGCGACAGCTATTTCTTTGTTGGGTTTGGACTCTCTCTGCTGTAAGTGTGAACTGATTTATTGTTGCCCAGCTAAGGTTCATGTGTTTTAACTGAGTACTTGCTTTCCTGAAAGAAACCATCTCAGATAGCACAGAATATGGGGATTTAAAGTACACAAGTGGAGAGAAAATATAGTAGCACCACTCTGGAGGATTGTTTGCCATGGTTTCAAGCAGGACTTAATGCTGGGAAATGGAGAAGAAAATGAGAGCCTCTTTGTCCTGCACCTTTGGTACTGTGGTACAGAGCACTTTGGTACTCTGTCTGCTGTTCCTCCTCACTCCTGAGCAGACAGACCAAGGCAAAGAAGAGGAATAGCTTTATAAATAGCCCTGACCTGGTCCTGATCCTGCAATGGAGATTTTGGGGGAGCAATGGATGAACCTTTGACTATCTTTCTCACAAAAGAGGAGTATGAGGACCTCTTGGCCTCACTGGGATGCATTTCCTGCACCTGATACAGAGGTAGCATGGGAAATCCCAGAGCATATCCTGAGAAAACAGTTAAAAATAACCAGTTTGTCCAGGAAAGAAAAGCCCAGGAAAGCATTGCTTTGCCCAGAGTGACCAACTGGAGAGACTCAGATAACTCACATCCCTCTCCCATTGCACAGCCCCTCAAGCTCTCATCAGCCATCAGCAAGGATAACCTGTCTTCAGCTATCAGCACTGCTTTCTGCCATCACCATGTTCAGAATAATACTGGGAACAGCATGATTTCTCCTTCCTCCCAGTAGAGACCTACCTGCACCCTACACAATCAAATCACAAGTTTTGAAGCCTTCAAGGAGAAACTTCCTTTCTCCTTTGTTGGTTTCAGCATTGCCTGACAGTTTAAGTCTTCATCTAAAGGTCCAGGACCGATGAAGGAACTTCTACATGGGTTATGTGCACTACAAGGTCCACTGTGCACCACTACCAGTCCAAAAGGGTACTTCCACCAGAACAACTCCCCACTTGTATGAATAATACACAGCAGAAATCTTAATCAATCAGGCTTTGAGCTGTGTCCTAACACAGACATAGAAAGCTTCCACACCTCAGCAGCGCTGCCAGCTGTTCCACACATAGAAGGATGCTCCTGCTCATCACACACCTACAGCATCAAGCCCTCAGCCCCATTTAGCGTTCCCAAATTGCATGCAAAATGCTTGCTGCTCCTCTGGCATGGCTTTGACAGAGTCACCCATAACATCACACCATCACTGAAGCCCTTAGGGCACTTCAGGCCAGTCACTCACCTGCTCGTGGTACTCAATGCCCATGCTCAGTGTGTTGATGAGGATGGCGATCATAATCCCCCGGTTGAAGTACTTGCTCTCCACGATCCTCTTCAGCTTGCTGCCAAAAGCCTTCCACAGGCGCATGACCTTGTTCCGCTCCTTGGGCTTCTTCTTCTTCCTCCTCCTCCTGCCCCGCTGCTGCTGGAGCTGGTCCCTGTGGTCGCCATGCCGCAGGTCCTGGGTGAACTCGTAGACGCCGTTGCTGTCAGAGTTGCAGGAGTCAGACTCACTGAAGACGAACTCGGGATCCTCCAGGAGGCTGGCGCAGAAGGGGCACTCCTGCAGCTCGCAGGTCAGGCTGCCGCCTGGCGGGCTGGGCAGCGGGCAGGCTGCGCTCAGCCCTGACAGCCGGCTTGGCGTCCGCTGCAGGCCTGCAAGGGGAGACGGGCACCATGAGCCACCTCATGCCTCAACATGGCGGACAGTCCTGTTTCCTGCCTCAACATGGCAAATAGCACCCCCTTTCCCCTTGTCCAGAGCAGCTTCTGCTGCATCCTCAATTAAGCCTTTGGTACACCATTTAACCATCCATCTCACCAAGAAGTTCTTGCTTTACAGCATTTTTCCCTCTCACCAAGCCTTAACACCCACCCCATCCATGGACATGGTGACCTTGCCCCTCTACTCTGCTCTCATGAGACCCCACTTGGAGTATTGTGTGCAGTTCTGGTGTCCTCAACATAAAAAGGACATGGAGCTGTTGGAACAAGTCCAGAGGAGGCCACGAGGATGATCAGGG
This sequence comes from Agapornis roseicollis, assembly GCA_002631895.1. NCBI lineage: Eukaryota > Metazoa > Chordata > Aves > Psittaciformes > Psittacidae > Agapornis > Agapornis roseicollis. The sequence continues at coordinate 112,149 of NDXB01019584.1, forward strand.
GACTGGAGCATCTCCCATACGAAGACAGGCTGGGAAAGTTGGGGCTGTTCAGCCTGGGGAAGAGAAGGCTGCGTGGAGACCTCAGTGCAGCCTTCCAGTATCTGAAGGGGGCCTATAGGGATGCTGGGGAGGGACTCTTCATTAGGGACTGTAGTGACAGGACAAGGGGTAANGGCTGTTCAGCCTGGGGAAGAGAAGACTGCATGGAGACCTCAGCCTTCCAGTATCTGAAGGGGGCCTATAGGGATGCTGGGGAGGGACTCTTCATTAGGGACTGTAGTGACAGGACAAGGGGTAACAGGTTCAAACTTAAACAGGGGAGGTTTAGATTGGATCTAAGGAAGAAATTCTTTCCTGTTAGGGTGGTGAGGCACTGGAATGGGTTGGCCAGGGAGGTTGTGAGTGCTCCATCCCTGGCAGTGGTCAGGGCCAGGTTGGACAGAACCTAGGGTGCCATGGTTTGGTGTGAGGTGTCCCTGCCTATGGCAGGGGGGTTGGAACTGGATGATCTTAAGGTCCTTTCCAACCCTAACTATTCTGTGATTCTATGACATGGTGCTGAGGGGCTGCTCTCCACAGCACTCAGCAGCCACTCTGTGCTCTGCTGCTGAGGGCGGACAAAGCAGCACACCTCTTGCTTTCAATTAGTTCTGATTATCTCTGACCAGGCTAACATTGTTAGTGGTGATCTGAGCCCTATCAAGCTGTTACACCCAATTTAGCTAGCATTTCCATTTAGCTAATAATGAGGAGGGAGAAATGGACCAAAAGCAGCTACAGACCACGGATCACAGCTTGGGAGAGTCACGTAGTCCCTTCAGTCTCCTTCGTCCCTCCTTCAGCCTTTAATAAAGCTCAGGTGGATTCTTTGCTGGAGGCAAAGCAAGCCTTCAGGGTGTTTTAAGAGCAAACACATTGCCACATGTTCTGTGGTGTGAGGAGAAAGGCTGACTGCCCTCCTGGAGCCTGGGTACAGGGATGGTGAGGACAATGAGAATGGTTTGGGCAGAATGGGAGCTGGGTTTTATTTCTTCGTATTTAGGACCTAAATTCTTAGTTTCCTCCTATTTAGGAAGCAGATACTAATGACAAAAAAATCACAACATGAATGCAATACTGTGAGAATGGGATCCTTTCTATAAAACACCTTCAAGTATCAATGAAAACTTTCCTTGAGATGCAGGGAATAGGGTAAGGAGGCAGTTTTCCCCTCTAACATGCCCCTGTCTGAAGGTTGGATGGGGACACTTGGATCAGTTTTGGGGAGACCAAGCAAAAGGCAATGGATGCTCCTGGCTCTGGGCCCAGGAGCTTGGAACAATCCCAGCAGTAATGCAGCTGATTTCAGCCACTCCTGCCTGAGTACATCCTTCAAGAGAAAGCGGCAAACAAAAGAACCCCATTAGCTTGTAAAAGGGGTTGTGACAAGAGTCAAAATGCCTTTTTTCTTGCCTGAATGGCACTCAGGTTATCACTGGCCTTCAAAGAAGCTTTACAGGTAAGGACTATTCTCCTCCTGGCCATTACACTCAGGGCACCAGGAGGATCAGAAGTAGTTGCCCCCTTCTTCAAGCTTCAAGCAGCACCACACATTAACATGGCGTTTCATCTGACAATGAGCACAGCCATTGCAGTGTAGATAGCAGAGGTAATGGGCTTTGCCAGACGTCTTTTAATGCTATCAAAGTGTTAAAAATCATATGAAAAACACTGGCGCCGCAGATGTCTTCAAAATACCAGAGTCTCCTTGGCTGCCTGCTAAAATAACCTCACAGCATTGCAGGGCACGAGAACAGGGAGGAACAGGCTGTACTTTCGGCTGTTCAATTCCACAACAAAAGAAGGGAAGAGAATACTCTCTCCCACAATTGCATCTTTCCCAGCAGACACCAACCTTGCTTCCAGTTGGGGCTGAGAGTACCCTGGCTGCTAATGCCTCCTTAATGCTCTCACTTACCACTTGTGTGCTCTCCTTGCACAAATCTTGCAGTGAACAGACCTGTTGATTTGTAAGTGTTGATTTGTAAGAATAGAGAGAGGATTAAGTGAAATAGCTCTTCTTTTGACCAAAGAACCTGAGTCCAGGAGGGTTGGGTGAGCTTGTGAGCATACCTCACCTTCCCCACTGAGCACAGGGTAGGGTGTTAACATGGCTCCAAGGCTGGGATGGAGAAACATAAACTGGGAGTTGTATTTGGCAGAGCTACATGCTCGGAAGCTCGCTTATTTGGCACTTAAGATCTTCCTGAAGCCTGGAAGACACATTCATCATCCCTGCAATACAAAGGTTGTTGCGATGCAGAAGTGAATCCTGTTGGTGTGATGGAGGGGGAAGAAGGGCCTGGAAAAAGCCATGAAGGGGAAGAGCTGGGCATGGACACACTGCTTGACAGGGTCTCCAGATGGACCTGGCTGACTTGCTTCTCTTCTCAGCCCCTGTGCTCCTCAGGGTGCCAGATAAGCTGCTGCTCCCCAGCCAAGAGCTGTGGCATGCACCCTTTCCCCTAGATCTGAGCACACTTCTGAGAGAGACAAAACAATTTCAGGAGATTTGTTTAAAGCATTTTGGCATCCTCTGGGCTGAAATACCTCTGTAAAAGGAGGATACTATGCATTATTAATAGCAACTCCATCTAACCGTCAGCTTTTAAAGAAACACCACAGGCTATGTGAGAATCTCCTATGTCAGTGAAGCGGCCCTGAAGCTGGGGCTTTCTTCTCCTAAAGGTGACCCCAGCAGCAGATCCCCTTGGAAGCATGAAGAACCAAACCTCTGACTTGAGCAGCTCTTTTGCTCATCCTTGCTTCCCCAGACATTTGCAGAATCTGGGCTGCTAGCTCAAGGTACATACGCATCCTCCTAATAACCACCATTAACACAGTAAAAGATGAACCAGTGATTCATATAAAGCCTTTGCTTAACAACAGAAGAACGCTGCAAAGTAACCTTGCCCCCTTCCGCCCTCCTGCTAAGCTCCCAAGCCTGGAGAAATGTTGGCTGAAGGCAGTTTTTATAAACAAACCACTTTACCCTTTTGTCTGGTTGCTTAAAAAGTAAAATAATAAGAAAATGAACAAAGATGAGCCATCCAACCTCTCTGGCAAAGCAACCTTTACTGTGACCCCCCCCCCCCCCCCCCCCCC
>NDXB01019584.1:115417-169895 GCA_002631895.1 Agapornis roseicollis
CCCCCGAGCTAGGCTTGGTATTCCTTCAGCACATACATCACTAGGAGAAATATTTGTGTCCATGCACACACAGATAAACAGTTTTGGAAAACATTGAAAAAAAAAGATGATGGCTTTGCCTTAAAGAGATTAGAAAAATAGAAGCGAGATTTTTTGGACTTTTTACTGTTTGAGGTCTTCAGACTCTATTTTTCATCCTTCAGCTCCAGCCAGGAGAACTTGAAACATTTTGCAAAATAGAAACCTAAGTGTTGCTTACAATTACAACTCCAGCAGTGGGTGATTTATACGTGAAGGGAGAGAAAACTATACTAACAGTGCTGCTGTCTGTACACCCAGGGGTGGGATAGAGATACAAAGGAATCACCAAGATGCTCCTCATTCATTCAGATGGAACGGAGCTCCAAATGTGCAGTAACAATCAGTCCTATACTTCTGCTCGTAGGAAAAGATGGGAAGGAAAGCTTGAGACCTGTAGCTCTGCTACACTCCTGCCCTCACATGCATCCTCAGAGCAAGACCCTGAAAAGCAAGACCACAGCTCTGCCTCCAAACCTTCTCCTTGCCAAGAAGAAACTCAGAGGCGCAGAGTCCCATCAGAGCAGAACTATGGGTTTCTAGAAATGTCTGAGTTCTTCCAGTGCCTCCCTATTTCAAACTTCTTACATTTCCCATACGTTATGCTTCTTTGCCAGCTTCCACCCTCTCTTCCCTTTCAAGGTACCATTTCCCAGCAGCTAGGGCTGCTCTGCTGCAGGGCTGCAGCCAGCAAGTCCTTCATCTACCACAGATGTAATTCCAGGGGCTGCATGGATCAGTTCTTGGGTGGGAACAGGGGGAGAACCTCCAGAATATCACTAAGCATGCACCAGAGGAGCTCAAAACCACATGCTTTGTAACCACAGGAAAGAGGCCTCCAGCAAAGACCACTTAACACCATAATTCTTGAGCAATTTGCCCATCCCCAGTTTTCCTAAACAATAAACATCAGTGTGTTTGTCCTTACCATGCTCTCCAACCAGCTGTTGTAGCTTCCCATAAGAATCCGTGCCCAGATTTACAGGGCTATTAACCACAGCCACAGGTGAATTACCATTCTTCTTTGCCTTGGGAACTGGAACAGAACTGGCTTTGCTAGTTGGAGAAGGCAGGATAGTAGGATAGTTCATGCTGCCATGGTTGGAGAGTCCAGCAGTCAGTTTGGTGCTTGCAGGGGCATTGGAAGACTTACAGTTCACTTGTGGTCCTTCAACATGACAGTCTGCATGGTAAATGCTGTGCACAGACTCTGAATCTGGAGGAGGAGCAGGGCTCTGCAAGTTGGGTGATGGAGGAGGAAGCATCAGTTGGCCTCCAGGTTTCATGACCTTGAGCTCCAAGTCACAGATCTCGGGGTTGGAGCGTGGCCCCCGAGGGCTCCCATTGCTGATGTGGTAGTGATGGTGGTGGTGGTGATGGTGATGGTGGATGAGGTGGTGGATGGAGGTGATGCGCTTTTTGCCTCGGTGGCTTTGCCCATTCGTGGTGCTGTTTGGGTTAACCTTTTTCCGGCGCTTACTCTGCCAGTTATTGTAGAGACGTATTGTCCGTCGCTTCACCTTCCTGAAGATGTGGCAGATGTACTTGAGCAGCTCCTCATAGCAGCTACCTGGTTCCGAGAAGCTGGCAATTGTGCTGTCGTTGGAGAGATACCGGGCCCGCTGCTCCTGCATCAGCTGGTTCTCCCGCTGTTTTGTTTCAGAAAACTGTGTTGCTATCACAACCAGGCACAAGTTAATCATAAAGAAGGAACCGACCTGGAGAAAACACAGGGAAAGGAATTAGCAGGGGCTTTACAAAGCACAACATGTTCTTCACCACCATATGCTGTCTGGACTTGAAGTGTGGTTCTTAGAAATCTTGAGATTTCCAAACATGCCAAATCTCAGGGTCTGCTCACCAAATGTTTTGTCAACATGTGCCTGAGCTGCTAAACTTGCTCCTAAGCCATGTTAAATTATTTTGGCAATGGCAAAGAAAGATGTTAACAATAGCCTTCACCACTTTCCCCCCTGAACAGCGATGACATTTGCTACTAACGCAGGGTGTACGAAACACAACACAAACAGATTTTCTAGGGAACATCCAGCCATCATGCAAAGAAGGATGGTCTGGAGTCCAATTTGTGCTGTACTGAAAATGCATCTTCTTTTCCTCTATCATTTCACACCCTGACATAGCAGCCATCGTTTTGAGGAGGACAGGCAGGGTCCATGCATCCGTGACTTTGTACTCTTGCATCTATCTGACACAGAGAAATGCATCTCTGGGATGCTCCTTGAGTGGTCTAATTTCTTGTCTGGTTGAGTTGATGTGTTCTTGGGTGATACCAGGTTTTCAAAACAAAGTCCCAAGGACAAGAATGTGAAGTGGCCTAAGGCTACATCTTTCCCTCAGCTGTTGAGCCCACAAACTTGTTCTTCACCACTTGGGTTCAAGAATCAGCCAGAGGAAAATGTCAAATATTCCCATCAGAGAATCAGTGCCCTTAGGCGTGAAAGGGACTGACGTCAAGAAAGTGCCACTGTCTACATGGCCAAACCTCTGCTCTGCTCAGTAGGAAACACATGGATTTAATCTGGACCATTGTCTGGTGAATCCTCATGGGAAGCCATAGGGAGATGGTTTGCAGTGCTGTTCTCCACTTCATAGTATCAGCCTGGATACTATTTGAGAAGCAGCAAGGGTGCCATTCCCAGCTCCAAGTGACTTGGAGGTTAGTCACCTTTTGGCTTTTCTGCAAGGATCCATATGTAGAGAAGGGCTCAAAAGAGTGGAGCATAAATCTCTACTGTGCATGGCTTATTGCTAAAGACTTAAAAATCACTGGCTTCAGATTGCTGTTCATTATTAGGAATCTCTCACACTGCTCTGATCCATGCCTTTCCCACTGGTGGTAGGAGCTGTGGTGGTTTGACTTCCCAAGGCCTTTAAAACCACACTGACAAGGATAGGGTTATGTATAAAGAACATCCAGCCACAAAAGCACCTCGAAGTGCCTCTATCACATGTCCTGCCTGACATCTACACAATACTTTTCCCTCTGCTCTCTTCTTGACTTAAATCCTTAACTTTTCCATAGATGTGGACCCCTGGAGAAGGTTGTGCCCATTGTGAAAAAAACCTTGCTAACACGGAATGGCAGCTTCTGAAGACAGCCTCCAGCACCTCCACTGAGTAATACTTTGCACTGTAAGACCTCAGCAAGGTGCACTGCTATTAGCACTTATTTAAAGGGCTAAGCTGAAGTTCAACAGTTTCAAGGCCCTTCATTGAAATAAGGTGTCCTCTGGGCCACTGAGGAGACTAAAGGAAGAAAAGCTACAGCCTCTCTGCTTTTTGTTCTGTTAGCAGTTGCTTGGCCAAGGCATAAGAGTTAGGATGCATCAAGGTAACAAGACCAAGACTGCAGACAGTAAGAGGGACCACATGGCTTGACAAGCTGTGGCTATGCATCACATGTGACACTAAAAATGCTGTTGTTGCCAATATTTTGTCCCTGCAGTACTAATCACAACCTGCGTGATTGTGCTTTATGGCAGGAGGAAGGTCTCCCACTCTGAATCCTGGCTGGCACTCCTCTGTGAAAAGCACAGGAAACAGCTTTATCCCCCAGGGTTAAGGAATGGGAGCAACTCACAGTTCATACTTACTATTATAAGCAATATAAAATATATAAAATTGTAAAAAGAATGTGCATCCATCACATAATACATGATGTCAACCCATCCTTCCAGGGTTATAACCTATGGGAAGAAAGAGAAAGTGTAAGAACAAGTCATCCGAAAAGCCAGTAAATATCAATCTTCTGACAGTGCCTGGTACTCATCAGTCCAAAGCATCTCTCAGGACCCATCCAGACCTGCTGCACTTCTCACAGTCGGCTTAAGACAGCAGCAATGTGTGACCAAAGGATCGGGCTGAGATTTCTACAGGAACTGGTATGATTAAAATAATAAAGCATTACAATAAAACACCTGAAGCACTGGTTCTGAGCCAGTGCAGAGAAATTCCAAGGAGGAATTATAAACAAAAAGAGCCTCTCTGTGCAGAGATCTGGGCTTTCACCTTAGCTCCTGGTTTTGTAATGCTACCCATACAATTCCTAAGTTTTTAAGTCAATTTTGTTCCTGTAAACCCGATTTCTTTGTGTTTCCTACTGGCCCACCGTTACACCTGCATCACCAATATCATAGTGGGAAAGCATGTGAATGGAAGAGAGCTGCTTTAATTAAATGTAGAATTGATTTCATACTCGTTTTCACAGCCTTCCTTCCACTAGAAAAGAAGCTGAGGATTTAATTAACACCACGCAGGCTGTGTGCAGAGCAAAGCAAATTCTGCCATGTAATTTACACTTTTTATTTAGCTAAAACATACCAAACCTCTAGTGTTAGCCTGCTACTAGTCCTAGAGCTGAAATTCCAGCACAATTCCCATCAAAATCAAAGCTCCTGTCTGAATTTACTTACACTGATGTACCCTATTTGTTACATCTACTGTGAGCCTTGGCGGTCCCAGCATAAACCTGGAATTGCCACCTGCCTTCAATTTCAGTGGCATCAATCCTGGTTTAGACCCTGTTTGAGTGGAGGAACTGTAAATTAGCTTGCTGTTGAACAAGAAAAGGATCAAGAATCATCAACATAGAAGACTTTCTATGTGGTGTGTACAGAAAAGCAGATCCATAAAGCGCTTGACGTTGAAGCACTGAATGAAACAATGTTCTTGTCACACCTGGAGCATCAGAGCAAAACACTTGCAGGGAAGTCAGACATGAATCCTTGCCACTTTTCTCCTGGTTTTTTACCCAAGGAGCTGGAAGAAGCCTCTAGATATGGATCTTTGGTATATGATCACATCAGCAAGGGGGAGAGCATTCCTGTACACACACATTTCCTGTGAGCACCTTGCATCAGCTCATAGGTGCTGGAAGAAAAGCACGAGCTATTCTTAAGCATCATAGAATCATAGTCTCAATTCCTCTCACACTGAAGTCAAACATGGTGATGTTTTATCAAGTTTTCAATCCCACTTCCCACATTGAAGCACACACAACTTGACACCCACCATGCACCTGAGTGAGAAGCTGCCAGTGAATGCAGCTAAAACCAATAAACATGATCTGCCAAGCAGCAGGTAAAAATTGTCTCTGCAGCTGTTCGGTTGTCACCACTGCCAATGCCTTTGAGCAGTTAGGTCTGATGATATGCCGGCTGATAAGCATTTCCACAAACCACACCCACCTCTCCTGTTCCTCATCACATGCATTCCTATCACATCCTTTCTGCTGGTTAGTGATACATTGGTTTCAGACAGGAATGCTACACTTTCAGTGGCGTGGGCTTAACAAAACCAATGCTTTTGGCCAATGTGAACACCAGAGAATAATCTGTGGTAGAATGTTTTCAGCAATAGACACATTCTTTTTTGTCTGGAGGCAAGTGCGGCTATTCACCCTGGAGCCTGAGAAGGAGTTAAGCTGTCTGGGCAGACATAGGCAGTAATCAGTCTGTTCAGTGGTGTGAAACCAACAAGCAATCAAACTGGAACTGCCCTTTTCTACCTTTCCTTTAACATGGCTGAAAATCTATAGAAAGCAAAGTTCTTTTGGGCTGCACCCCTTGCCTGTGCAGGCTGTGCACAGCAAATGATCATCTCCTGTACCCAGTGCCTGTTTAGGTTCATGGAGCAACTGGAGGGATCAATTGGGAAGTGACACAAAGCTAAACCAAACCACTGCCAACTACCTATGAAACAGCCTCCTCTGTGCTGTTCAGAGTTCCTTCCCTTCCTTCCTTCGGAGTCAGGCTGCCACAGCTGGCACAGCAGATGCTCCATCCATTTACACTTGGGGATGAAAAATCATCCCAGGGACTCCAAACATATTTGCTACCCCTCTTCACCCAGTTTCCATTGAGTAGAATTGAGGCAATCTTCAAATCAAATATATTAAAAAGGATTAAACAAAGAATCCTCTTTACAGAAGCAGTTACCTGAGGGCTGCTGTTGGGCTTCTGCAGGCGCTGCCAACTCCCTACCTGGGAAGCAGCTGCCGAGACAAGAGTGAGGGCCAACCAACATTTATAGAGGTATTTTTATTACATGCTAGACAGCATTTTCAGCAAGAATCAATCAGCACACCACATTTCTCCTCTGGAGAGCTGAAAATGCTCATCCAGCTCTCAGAATATTTAAGTTGTAATTAGAATTTGCATTATTTACTGCTCACTAGTAAACTAAAGGGATAAGCAAAACCACTGGGCTTTTGTTCTCCTGTTTGACATCTTTGTGGATTCCTTCTTGAACACATCGGCCAGCACAAATGCAACAGTACCTAGGGGAAGGATTCCTGAGCTGCTGAGGGTTAGAGTTCTAGCAATCCTGTAAGACAGCGTGCTTACAGACATCTGTCTTCTTTTCCTTTAATCAAATAGCTCTGGAGAAATGCAAGATAACACACGTGTGTAGCCACCTGTCTGGTCTGAAACACTGTCTATGATTTTTACAGCCTGACTGTCACCATGCTGTGGGCTTCTTTCCTGCTGGTCTCTACACCACTCTTCAATTATTTTTGGAACCAAGTCAAAGGCATCTGTACCAGTTTAAGGTTCACTGCCACAATGCTTACTTTGGTCATACACACTTTGGTCCTACACACTTCTCAGGCCAGCTGAACTAGGAGGGGAAGCCAGCAACTCTCAGTCTGCTCCCAAGAACACAGATATATTTTCCAGCATTGCTTTGCCTACTGTTCCTCCCTTGGGACACCCTGACTGCAATATCACCTACTGCGCTAAGCAGAAATGACTTCCTCCTCTCTTCACTTTCCAACCTGATTAATCCAGCTGACTGCAGCTCCAGCATTTAGCCCTCCAAGGCCTTTATAGATGTCTTCCAAGGACCTGGAGCACCTTTCTTCTGCTTTCCAATCTCAGCAATCCCTTCTCAGTAATTAAAATCTGTTCAAGCCATAGTTGTTCACAGCCAGACATATTAAACAGTGTCTCCAAATGTACCAGTTCAAAGCTTCCAATAAATGCAACATACAATTATTTATCAACAGCGATAAGATGTCAAGAAACACGCTTCCTAATTCTGCTCTGATGAAAAAGATGTGCAAGATCTAAAACTGGCAGCTTCAGGGAAGCAGCTGAAAGATTCAATTAAGATGATTGGCAAGGTTGTCCTACAAAGTGCTGCCAACTGGAATCACGTGCTGCAGACCCAGTAAGAAAGGAAGGTGCTGCCCCCCTAGCATAAGGGAATGAATTTTGCCTTTGAAGGACTCCGGGCAGAGAACAGAGTTGCCTTCTAACCTATCAGAGATTCTGCATGTTGCTCAGGCTGATCTCTCCTTCCCTGCTCATTCAGTTCTTTACCTCTTACACAGCATGGGCAGAGGTAGGGTAAATCATTTATCTCCCATCAATAGCTATGAGACTGAGCACTAAAGCCCCAAGTCTTGTGTCTGATCCTCTCTTCCATCACTGCAAGAATACAACAGGAAGCTCACTCAGGTGAAGGTAAAGAGAGACTTCACTGATCTTTGGCTTAGTTACCATCCATGCAGTCTCTAGTCAGGCCCTCCCTTATCACCATCATACTAATTCCAGAAAGATGAGGATGAACAATCAGATATTTGGGTGGTTTTTTGGTCTTCTGTTCTGTGATTTTGATCCTCCTGGTTTGCTCAGGCTACAATAATTTAACCAATTGTAACAAACATGCTTGGCTGATTTATAGGAGCATAACTGGGGACAGAATCAGGTCTTCTAGTGAAGCTGATCAGAATCAGTCTAAAACTCCAGAGAGAAGATCATAAGGGAGATGTAGATTAAAGACACTGGCAATTAACTCAGAGCTCCTCACTGTTCCCTGGGAGACAGGAGGTTTATATTGTTTTTTTCTGGGGTCACTTCAGAGGTCTCTGCAGAACAATTTCTTTTATTATGTCAGAAGTTTTAATCATAAAAATCCTTGTCTTTGAGCTCTGCCAACATTTTTGCAAGCTCTTGGCTATCATCCATTCAAAAGCAGGGTGGTTTTCTTTTGCTTAAGTGTCAGTTAAGAAAAAAGAATCATCCAGGGGAAAAAACCCGACACCCAAACTCCAACCGAAACTACTTTACTAATTAAAGTCACACACTACATTACTTTCTGTGTATTAGAAAGCACTAATGGCTAGTGCCAGATGGACTGATGCAGGCAGAAACCAACCTTGAGGTGCCACTAATCAGTCGAGGAAAGTTTGGAAAATTACTGTGTGAAGTCAGGCTGAAAAGATTGTAAGAACAGAATGAACAGCATAAAGAACTCCAGCCTAGCCCTGAGGCCTGATCCTTCTCACAAGGATGCTGGAGAGGGGCTCTTCATCAGGGACTGCAGCAATAGGATAAGAAAGAGGTGATGGGTTCAAACTAAAACAGGGGAAGTTCTGGTTAGAGATAAGGAAGCACTGTGAGGGTAGTGAGGCACTGGCACAGGGTGCTCAAAGACGTGGTGAATGCTCCATTCCTGGCAGTGTTCAAGGCAAGGCTGGACAGAGCCTTGGGTGATATGGTCTAGTGTGAGGTGTCCCTGTCCATGGCAGGGGTTGGAACAAGATGATCTTAAGGTCCTTTCCAACCCAAACCATTCTATGATTATCATGGTAAGATTTCACTTCTATGATCACCTGGACAAACTTCTTTTGTAGAGACAGCCTGCCTAAGCATGGGAACCAAAATCAGCATCTCACATTTTGATCAAAACCCCTATAGGGCATAACTGGCAAACAGCAATTCCCTTGGTGGCTGATTGCAGAACTGCAGGTGCTTTTTCAACTCAGTGCCTGGCCAAAGCAGGAGATGATACAGAGATACAGAGAAACACAAATGTTTCCAAACCATTCCAAGTTTTCATCTTAATTGACATCTATAATTTGCACTCAGCCTCTTTAGCTTTGGCCTAAATTGGGTCCTCTGGAGGACAAGATGGGCATTATCTGCACCAAGATCAATTATGCTGAACAGAACAGCACCTCTAAGGACCACCATGATTATTTAGTTCTATTTACTTTTTATCTCATCATTTCCCTGGCCTTGAGGTTTGTTTTTATAAACCTCATCAAGCCAAGATCCAAGAATTGTGAGAGCTATTAATTACTATGATGGTCTCAAGTAAGTTTTATTAGATCTTCAGCATTCATTTCTGAAAGCCTTTTATCTAGGTATTCTGTCCTCTTGGGCATATTGATTTGGCTGGTAAGCACTGACCAGCGAATAATGGAGTATTCCTTTTCCCTATGCAGAGTGCTTGGCAGCTAATCACATCACTACTTTTGAAGGCAAGTTCATCTTTTTAATTATTTCCTCATGGCACATGGTGTTAAGTAACCTCTGTGGTCAGAAAAACAGGTTTTATCAGATTGACTAATGCCCTCTGATCAGATGCTTTTCCTTTCACTTGGAGGGACTGCTTGCTTTCCAAATGACTTTAAGCCATTTTGTTATAAATGGAGAGTCTTGCAAAGCCCATATCTGCTCTGAAAAGTGGCCCTGCAACACAGAAGGAAGGAAACTGTGCCAATTTGAATGTCTTTGCTTGGTGGCCTCTCAAATTTGTTCCACATAAACGCAACCTCTGGTCAGCATTACCACTTCACAGTGGATCTTGAGAGGCAGAGTGCAGCCAGTGTGCAAGAAAGCTGGACATGTCCCTAGTACTGTTGTTGCTGGCCCTAAACCTCATAAAAATGAATCTACCAGCTTAAAAATGCCATAAAACTCAACAAGTTTTGCTATAAAAAGGTTAGTTGCTACCTCTCAGTTTCACACTAAATAACGCAAGATCCTCGTCTGATAGCAAAACCACCACTGATTTCGGATGACTGCTGCTTATAACAAATAACATCTCAGTCCATATTCATGAGGTTTGATTTACTGTGATAATTATCCTCCATCTTCATTGTTTGTGTAAAGTATCTTATGCACAGGGACTGTACTTAACTGTTTAGATTCAGCAATAATGAGTCCATTATCATAGAGAGCACCATGAATCAGAGCTTTATAGCAGAGCAAAGCTGAAAGATGAAGAGTCTGCAATGAGGAGAATGGAACTGAAGCCACACTGAGCTCCTTGCTTACAGATGAGCTTACCATATAGCAATGATATGAATGACAGTGGCCCTCCAGACACCACTGTCTGGAACACAGCAGTTAGGTACTGTCCCAAATGTAAAAAGCAAGGATTTTTGGTATTCATATTGTTACACCTTGTTTCAAATTATGTTAGGGACAAAGGGTGCACAGCTTCAAGCACCACTACCCTCTGTGCAGGACTATGGCATAAAATACACTTCAGGTGTTCAAGTATCTAAGCTTTACCCATTCACACCATGGATGAATCTGCCAACTCAAGGCAGTCTGGGGACATTTGGGTGGGGATAAAGGAGCTGAACGTTTGGCTTTGTGTACAAGTCTCCACTACACTGTGTATAACTTATGGGGCAAGGTGCAACAGCAGCACCTGATGATGGAGCGGGTTTGAGGTGTTCAAAACAAGATTTCCCTGTAAGAATTGTTGATGTGCCTCAAGACTAGCAGCTTTTTCATCACTTAACTGGACTCCAGGTTAGCCCATGGCTTTCTGCAGGCACTTCTCTTTCTACTTTCTACATAAGAACCTATGATCAAAATAGGATGAAACCCTTCTAAAGTTACAGAGGATGCATTAGGTTTCTGTGCCATGCTCAGTACCTCCCATCAGTTAGGGGGTCCAGACCTGGAATCAGGGTGGTCTCCCTGACTTGTGCTATATGGGACAAGTCCTTCTAACCTTCAAAATGAAGGAGATTTTTCAAAAGCAACTAATCCTCTTGGAAGCGCAGTCCGAGATGCTTTAAAGGGACTGGATATTTTTAGATTGGGTATTCAGCAGGAAAGCTCTTCAAAGGCAGAAAATGATGTTTATGTAGCTGACCAAATCAAAAAAAGAAACACCAACAAAACTCAAACCCCATCATTTAGAGCGAAATATTTTTGGTGATCCAAACCAGATTCAAGTCTAGTGACAAAGCATGATCTTGAAGCAGTGGAAATTAGAAGCTCCGAACTCTTTCCTTGCCAAATTCAGCACAGACAAGCACTGCTGACACATCTCTCCAGTTTAAAGAATGAGCCATTTGACAAAAAAAAGTCCTTTTGACCAAAAAATTATCAATTCAATGAACTCTGAAAACATGGGCACCCCTGTGTGACAGCTGCTTCTGGCTCACTGAAAAGCACTGCACACATAAATACAACTGGAAGTGGGAAGCCCCAGGCTCTTTCACTTCCCCCTGCTTCAGCATGCCTTTTGGCTTTCCCACATCCAATTAAGACTAGTGGAAGAGCAGAGGTTGCAACAGACAGGCAACCTCTATTGCTGCTAATACAGGCAAGTGTATTAGTATCATCTTGTGTTCAGTACTCTTGGGGTAATGACTCCTGAGCTGTCATTTTGTAAAGAACTTGGCTGAGGCACCCTGAGGTCCCAGCAAGAAAGGATGAACAGCAGATCTCCCAAAAGGCCCACATTAATGTCTGAGTGACAGCCCAGCTAAGAGGAACATGTGCAAGTAGGAACTAAGAGGTTCCAGAGCAGAGGTTTGTGCTCACTCTAAGGGAAAGCAATATTAGGGCTTCAGGTCTTGTCTCCTCAAACAAGATCTTTTCCTGACCAAGTGACAATATGGACAAGGAGGGTCTCCAAACTTACTCTTGAATTTGACCATAGCAGAAATGCATTAAAATGTGCATAATTTTTCCTTTAATTCAAATGAAAATATGATTCCTATCACAGATTTAGCTGAAAGATTTCCGGGCAATGGAGAAAAATCTCAGGGAAGAATTTCAATCATGATGAGCAGAGGCTGAAACAATATGGGCGACAGCTGTGGAACAGATCAGGGCACCAAACAACAGTGAAATGAGACAAACCTGTCTCCAAACCTGAAGTCTCCCCCTGAGCCTGGTGCCTCCTCAGCTGGCCCATCTACCGGCACAGATTCTGGCAGAAGCAGTGTCAGCAACAGAGACACAAAACAAGCTCCTCTTCAGCACACAGCACAGGGTCAAGAGGAATAAATCCTTGATTGCATTGAGATAGCTCCCACAAGCTCCCAGGGGCTTTTCTGACAAGCCAGAGCAAGGAAGAGGTACCTTCACATGCAAATAAAAGGGGTATTTCAGCAGGTGGCTGGCAGCATACGGCTGTCACTGCCAACTGTCATACCTGCTCAGGCAGCCTGCCATCTGCAGAAGGACAAATGAAGGAAGAAGTGGGTGGCATCAATTCCCCTGCTTACCCACCTCACCTTGTTTTCTCTCCCGAGCTGCTCACCCACACCCCCATGGCTATAGCATCCTCCTTGGTGAGACCAGGAGCAAGCAGGAGTTATCCACATAAGCATGCTATCAAAATAATGCCTTGAACTCTTGCTGCTGCTAAGAGTTCCTTTAATGCTGCTCTACTTCCAGACATCTTCCTTCATAAAGTGATGCAGCTTTTCTGTTCTTAGGCATTCTTACCATGATGTGTGCCTGCTAGGCTGTCTTCAGTTCTCATGAACACAACCTGTTCTGTTTTTCATTCCCTGACAGCAGCAAGGGGGCTGCTGAATGCAAAAATCTCCTCTGAGGATTCCCTTGCCAGAGCCTTCTCACAATGGGCCAGAGATGTATCACTTGTATGCCTTGATTAACTTGTTAACCGAGATGTCTTCCTAAACAAAGCCTAGTAGAAGCAATATGAACTCAGAACAACATACAACTGAAACAGCATCATGAATTGAGAGCTGTGTCCAAGGACTAATTTCAAGAGGGTCTTCAATTAAGGAACCCCTTTCAAAATACAACTACTTCTGAAATACATGTGAAGAAAAGGCCAGAGGAAAAGTAACTCAGCCAGCACCAGCAAGACTTCTCTCTTGTATTGAATGGACATGTTGTTGTTTCCCTGTACATTTGCTCTCAAAATTCAGTCCTTTCAACTATGTCCTGGAAGGAGACACAGAGGAACAACTCATTCCATTGATCTCCTCTTGGTTCTGCCTCTGTTAATGCTCCTCAGAAGTTGCCTCACAAGTTTTGAAAAAAGCATTGCCTCCTCAGAAAAAGTGCTAGCACAAACCTTGCTTTTCTGCAAGTCAGACTTGAAGTCACCCCAGCAAGGGTTCTGTGGGTTGCAAGGTTGCCTAAATAATCTCATCCTCCCAAACTGTGTATCTCACCACCCATCCAATCCCCTTCTGTTTTAACAGGGTTTCTGCATTCAGGCCTGGCCACACAACACTGACAGTGAGGAAGGTGGCAATGTTTTGGTTGCTCCACTGAGCCTGTCAGTAATCCAAATTAAATTGGACTTTAGTTAGGTGGGTAATTCATCATTTGCAGTGTGACAACAATACCTGTAATTACTGCTCTTATTGTTGTGGTTGAAATTCATGTGCAATAAAGGGAACTTAATATCATGCCAAACCTCACAGTTAATTTAGGTTCCATCTCCTTTCATTTATCCTGTAATAAGCTAATTAGTTCACATAATTTGCTATTGAATGTGCCTTTGTAACAAATATATACATGAATTAGCCTATTACACAACAAATGAGGGGAATCAAAACATGAATCATTCACAGGATTACATAAGGAATGATTATCCTTTCAAACAACCATAGATGCACCATCATCTTTATTACTTTAAGGTCTTTTAGTTGCACTTGGTTGGTTCTCCTGTCTGATGCCTCTGACATTCACTTCTACTTGGAAGGTCAACAATGCATTTCTCTGCTTGGTACACCCAGTTGCCATGTGCAACTTGCAAGGTTACTTGCAAGTTCAAGATCACTACCATGAAGTTAAATGTCTTTCAGCTTGGTGGCTGCTTAAACCCAAACTTTGGCAGCTGAAAAAGCTTTGCCGTACTGCTAGCCTTGTGCTTTAGTACACCTTTCATAAGGGTATTTTAGAGATCTTCAGATTTCCCTGTCAAAGCCTGCTTTTAGTTTTGTTTGTTCACAGTCTGCACAGTATCACACTGTGCCCTTGGAAACTCTTGGGCACAACCTGTACTCCCTGCACTTGGAAACTTTCTTCCAAATTTCCCCTGTGGGGCTCATTTCACCAACCTCCCTCCTGACAGCTCTTAAACCACGCTACATTTCCAACTCATTGGGGATAAATCATGAGGGATGCTTGATCCAGCTGAGTCCTAAGATTACCATTATGCAAACTGGAGGCTTGCCAGCCCTTGAGGTTCAGTCCACCACCGTAACTCTTACAAAGTACCACGTATTCATTATTCCCCAGAAAAGATCAAGACAGCTGGACCCGTCTCATCCAGAACAAAGCAGAGTGCTTTCTGCCCAGTAATTCAATACCAATTCACTGGGAAGCTCCTGAGGTACTAAACCCATCAGTTCTACTTTCTGCACTACTTGCTTTGAGGCCTCATCTGACTGCTGACCCGGCACTACCCAGCTTCAACTATTAAACTTAATGAGAGCACAACTCAAAAGCTGTATTTGTTAAATGTTCTCTGCTTACAGCAATTGTTTTGATTTAGCATCCCACCTATTACTGTAATGATTCACTCTTTCCATATCAAAGTCAACCAAGCACTTTCCTCCCAACAGCTGCCTCTTTATCTGGAGTTATATTGTTTTCAGCTTCTAAGAATGAGTCCTTATTTCTAAAAAGAACAAAGATGTAAGAAGAGTTTTGGGTTGGAAATACCCTTTAGCATTTGGATGGCCTAAGCAGCACTAAACCCAATCATAAACCTCCTAGCAGCCACCAAAATGATCTATGGATACAATATCCAACTTTGCCAGACACCCTGCTCTGCCCATAGGAATCAATTGAAGTCTCTGTGGTTACTGGTATGTTCTTCCTGTGTTAAAACTGCACATTTTCAGGCTGAGAAAATGAAATACCAACAAGAAATTAAAAATTGCAGCCTGCAAAAAGGTTCTGGAGGTACAAAGGAAGCAGGACTCCTCGAGAAGCACCTGCTCATTTTCAATGCACTAATGTGGGCACTCTGCAAAGCAATACCCTCTGCCCTTTCTCTGGCAAGAACATTGCTGCCCTGTGGTGGGAGCCAGACAGGACCTCCTGGGCACATCCATCAAGCTCCATCAAAGAACTATGCAAGAGCAGAAAAAGGAGAATGCAAGCGCAGTCAGAGATCTATCCACCATTCTCACTTTGATCTCCCCCTTTTCTTTATGCAACACTCACTACCAGTCAGGAATATTCATGATTACTATGGCAGCTTCTTTCTTTCCAGGAAAGAACTAAAGCATTTTAAGGAACATACCCTTGTAGAGACTTGGGATCTGCCTGAATCCATCTGGATTTGGTCTTAAGCCTTGACATCACCAGTGATTCAAGGTGAGCTACTATGACAACAAGAGAGCAGATAGGACGCTAAGAGCAAGCAATCATCCCTTAACAATTCCCAGATGAAAATGGAAGTTAAGTTTGTATTTTAATATGAAGCAAGAAGGAAATCCATAAATGAAATGTAGAGCTCTGAATGAGTAATTATTCATCATTAAGAATAGGCCTCACAGCAGCCTTCCAGTATCTGAAGGGGGCCTATAGGGATGCTGGGGATAACTCTTCATTAGGGACTGCAGTGATAGGACAGGGGGTAAAAGGTTAAAACTCAAACAGGGGAAGTTTAGATTGGATATAAGGAAGAAATTCCTTACTATGAGGGTGGTGAGGCACTGGAATGGGTTGCCCAGGGAGGCTCTGAACGCTCCATCCCTGGTGGTGTTCAAGGCCAGGTTGGACAGAGCCTTGGGTGGCATGGTTTAGTGTGAGGCATTTAGTTCATGGCAGGGGTTGGAACTGGATGATCTTAAGGTCCTTTCCAACCCTAACTATTCTATGATTCTATGATCATTAACAGAACTAAGGGAGATTTATTTTTTCTCTTTTAAGATTAGATGTCACCTACGCTTCAGAAAGACTAAACAAAATAGGGCATCTAGCCAAAAGCATAAAGAAATACATATTGAAACCAGACAGTGCAATTGAAGTTTCAATTTACAATGGAAAACAGTCCATTGATCACTTTAAAACAGGCCATCCCAATGAGACCAGAGCCTCTGGACTGTGTAGATGAACTACCCAGTGTTCCAGAGCTTTGAAAATGCTTTAGTTGCTGGAGTAAAGGTTCCCCCAGCCTGAGCTAGGAGCACTTTGGTCTCTAGTGAAGAGCTGTGTGGGTGTGCATTAAGAGAGACCCAAATTCCATGAGTAGTATCTCTCCACAGGTATTCTAGCCAAAACAGACTTCTTTCTCCCTCCAGCATACCACTCTAACCAGTATCACCCTGTCATTCTAGAATCAAGCTCAAACCATGCTATCAAGCTTTAGAATGAAATTAAGTCTTGCTTAAGGACTTTAACACCACTCTCCATTTCCTGATACTACAGCAATAAAGACCCTAACTCTCCAAAATCCTTGGGATTTATTTCAATCTCATTTGCAGTGCAAGAACTTGCCATACTTTTGTCTGCCTCAAGAAGTATTTTCCTCCTCTTCTAAAATGCACTGGAAAAATGTCTATTCCCTCCAAATGCTCTCTTGCAACATTTGTGTGGGTTATTGTCCAATTCATTTACTTGATGTATCTTTATCTGCAGTTTCATACTGGTGCAAGTAAATTCCTTCCTCCACTGATGCATCTATCAGAATCTTTCCCAGCAAAAGATAAAAGAAAAAGAAACAGAAAAATCTTTAGGAGAATCCTACCTGAAAAATAGCTATCCAAGCATATCCAATGTTATCAAAATTGATAGCTCCATTGTGCGGGTTTACATCCCCTGCCATGCATACATTGTAATACTGGTTCCAGTTTATGCAGGCATTCCTGCTGCTGAAGTCAGGATTGTATAAACTTGGGGTGTAGGAGTCCATGCTCAAGGTACACTCCACCTTGTACTCCTTCCTGGTTGGGATGTTGGAGCATTTCTGCATGCCATTTTCACGATGTGATGAGCAGATGAATGGGTTCTCCTCTGCTTCGTCAGTTCGGTAGTACGGATGCAGGAAGGTAAGGTTGTACGTCCTGGAGGGGAAGGAAAGAGGATGAGAACAAATAATGCATCCCTTGTTTCAGCAACAGCACCCTTTCTTTCTGTCCCTGTTTTGGGTATGTTATTTCCCCTTTGCCCTTCAGCCCCATCAGACTGGGGATGGCAAACCACAGTTGAGACATCAGCCCTACAAAGCTTTTTGCGTCCTGTAAGGCACCAGGTTGCTCTTTCAATTAAAGATCAACCTGGGTTTTCCCAAGTGAATAGGGTAGTTGAAAAGCGAGGGTATAGAGAGAAAAATCCCAGCAGGCCAGGTGCTTCCCAGAAATCTAGGGAACTTTTTGTTTCTATCTAAGGATTTTCAATAGCTCTTTTGATCTCAAAACATGCCTCCGAAAAGCTAAGGGCAAAGCAGCTTTCCAATAAATTTGCCTCTCGGCACATCTCTGTGATGCGTGAGCTAACTAACCAAAAGAGACCCAGCCACAGGCCACCTCAAATTCCTTCTGTACTTACATAAGGAAAGAAAAGAGCCCACATTAATGCAAACTGTATGCTTACTGCATATCTGATTTAATTGACCTGGATAAAGTTTATGGCTCTGTTACAGCTAAGATAAGCAAATGCTCTAATTGCAGCGTAGCAGGGATGTGCCTTTTCTCCAGCTATGCTCCAGGGCAGAGCAGCAAGCAAGAAGAGCCCTGGACTTTTCATGCTGTTTGATGAGCATTAGTGAGACCCACCAGCACTCACACTGCTTGAAATGAGAAGGTGCCAATTCCTAGAGCTGGCTTTATCTGCTGTGTTCGGAACTGCAGGGATTTGAGATTCTATATAATCAGTTAGGAGATAAGGGAAAAACCAACACACAAATGATATGGCCAAGGGAGATGTGGGTAGAAGATAAATGGGTAATTCTTCAATTTTCTCTTCCTATCTGTTTCTGAATGTGCCTAACTACTGAATAAATTTGGCTCTAGTGAGTGCCAAACTAGTGTTATTCCATACAATTGCGTGAAATTGGTCCCCTAAACCCCTGAGTCAAGCAGGAGTCATTTGGCAACTGCACTTTAAGGAGAGAGCAACTGCTGCAAGGCCGAGCTGAGGGGAAATAAACCCTAAGCAATATTCCTGGGGAATTTGGTTCTCCTCTGTCAATTAATTACTTGAAATGGGCACTGAGGGTTCATCCAACTTCAGGAATAGGCAAGAGTACACAGAGGAACTGGGCATTGTTCACTCGTAATTAAACTTACTTCCCCCTCCCATTGCAGAGTGTTCCGACACCTCTACACAGAACTGTTAATATCTTCTTCCCAGTTTCCAGGCTTTAGATTCAAGAGACAAAAAACTCTTGAAAACTGTTTTTCCTCCAAGACTCCCTAAAAGCCTTCTCTTTCCCTTCCCACAAATTGGTTTCACTTGGAGGGAATTTCCATATAAAATAGGCTGAAGAAACGGCCGAGTGCTAAGCTAGCACAGTGTTTGTTAGGAGATCAGGTATTACAACCAGCAGTTTGTCACACAGAGCTGGGTGTTGTGGGAGCTTGCAAAGGATTAAAACACACTGAGGCACAGGGATGTGCAAAGACAGCTGGGGAACTTGAGAGAAGAAAGAGAGGCAGGAGGAGAGATGCCTGACAAGTAAATTTTAACTCACAAGTAGCTGGCAGAATCCCATCAGCTCTGTTTTGATCATGGTGGGTACACTGAGAGGGGCTTGGTTTAAATGCAAAGAGCTCCTTCACCTTCAAATGTGGCAAGAACTGGGGTATCTCTGCTTGCAGCCAAAGAGCCTGCTCACCCAGGGAGGTCCTTAGTGGGTTCTGCACCTCTATAATACATGATGCAGCCCAGGGCAGAGCAATCACAGCCTCAAGAAGGACATTTGCCTCTAAAATGTCCAGGTTTGAGAGGTCACCAGTACATACCCCATTAATCTTCCAAGAAACTCATTAGCTCTGAAATCTGTCAAATAAGACACTGGGATCATGGCTTTCTGCACCCTGTGGTGGTAGAGAAAGGGGTCTAACACCCCCAGAGCCCAGATGATGCCTGGGTATGCTGTGCACTGCCTGATATAGCAGAGTAGCACAGCCACAGGGCTTAGGGGTCCAACCAGCATCCCCAGGGCTGACTTCACCACTCTTGAAACCAGCACTTTGTGGGTTACAAAGAGCCACTCTATAAGTCCCTAAGGTGATGGCAGGAGAGGTCTCATTTGGTATCTTCTCATGAAAGCATGTGCCCTGCAACAACCCTGTGTGATCTTGGGAACATCCCTTGCTTTCTTATTTCCCTTGAAGCAATGTACACCAAGGCTCTTTGACCTGCACATGGCTCTCCACTGTCTTCCAAACTACAACTGGTCTTCCAGGAAAACCTGCTCCAGAGCCAGATAGAGCCATGAAACTCAGCACAAACCCACTTCCACCACCCTGGAAGCAACACCCCACCAGCAGCAGGAGTTTCCTGATCACAGACACTTTTTGGCAGTGATCAGGACAGGAAGCCTCATCACATCACAGCTTGAGGGCCACTGTAATTAGGATTCTACCCAGAGCAAAGCTGGACTTACAGAGGGAGATGGACCATCTGGAGGGATGCTGGTGTAATTAGCAGCTATGGCTGCACAGGCTCCTTTCCTGGGAGCAGTTCTGTGTTTCGATGCAGACACACACATGCCCATGCCAAAAATACTGACCGTCGAAGTGCTCAGACAGAACGCCTGATGCATCAGCACGATGCACCACCCCAACCTCCCACCCGAGGTCCCTTTTGAGCTGCCTCTCCCACTACAGCACCATATAGACAACATTCAGTGCCACGCACAACTCCACAGCTGCCTGCCCTCTGAGCTGCAGGACTCTGCTACATGTTCTTTATCACAGATAAATCCTCTATATTCCAGCCCCAAGCTGATCTCTGATCTCCTGAGATGCCCACCACAGCTGGGCAGGCTGGACAGGGCCACTTTGTGACTGGAACTGTATTTGATGAGCTGCATACACAGATTAGAGAGGTTTTATGTTTCCCATGAGTTACTGTTCGGGAAGCCTTGGGCTGAAGGAGAAGCTGCCTGCAGACACAGCGCCCTGGGCTGTGATCTAATAAGTTGCGTAGAGAAGATCTGGGCACAAACCCCTGGAGAACCAAAAAGAATGACACACTTTGGTTGCAGGAGGAAAATAACCCAAGGAAAACAAAGCACAGCTTGATTGTGAAGGGTGGATGAAGCTTGACTTGGTTCTGCTGCTGCCTACCTGATTTTATCCTCCCTTTTCTCTGCTTTGCTCATTTTGTAATTGCCCCCAAAATCATTTACAAACTCAAAGTCCTCCCCAGAGGTCAAAATCAGTCTCATGGGGGCCCGTTTTTGCCCAGTCCTTTCCAAGCCTTTCCCTCTTCCATGTCTGCCCCCGGCACATATACACCACGAGCATCCACCCTGCAAATTTAAGATCTGTTCTCAGTTCCTCTGCTTGAGGACCTTTCTGGCAAACCCAAAAAGCAGAAAGAAGGAATGAGAGCAAGAATAAGAAACAAAAGCACTGCAGGATGAGGGAATCCCCAGTACCCACAGAAAGAATCAGCTCTGCCAAGAGCATCTACCTCCACAGGCAGGAGAGGTCAATCTGACTTCCTTTGTTACTTGCCAACACGTACAGTCCAAATAACTTCTTAATGGTAATGACTCCGCTAATCACAAGACCCTTGTGCTCTGGGGAAAAGACATAAGAAACTAAGCCCCAGGATGGATCTTGTTATCACATTAGAAAGGATTAACACCCCTTT
Organism: Agapornis roseicollis; assembly: GCA_002631895.1. Classification (NCBI taxonomy): domain Eukaryota; kingdom Metazoa; phylum Chordata; class Aves; order Psittaciformes; family Psittacidae; genus Agapornis; species Agapornis roseicollis. The sequence goes on from NDXB01019584.1 coordinate 136,324, forward strand.
CTCGGCCAGCTGCCCAGTGCACATCTTTAGCTGGGCTCGCAGCAACTTTGCAACGTGTTTTTCCTTCCTGCATGTCCTGTGCTTCACCTCAGTCCTCCCAGGCAAGGCATCCTCCACAACCACTGGAGTAAGGTGTGTGCATGCTGAGCACAATCCTGCTTTCTGAGGAGCAGAGCAGGAAAGGGAAAAGGTGGAGGAAACTCAGCACCAAGCAGGATCCATTCCCTTCAAGAGGAGGCTGCTCCCTGGAGGAAATCCTGCTGACAACCCAACACTGCAGCACAGAGGGATGCCAGGAGGAACAATCAAGTAGAACTCAGAAGTACCTTTCAGACTAACTCAGAGCTGTCTGCCTTGCCTGTCTGTGCCTCCTCACAGCTCTACAAAAGCCAAGGAGCCAAAGGCAGTACAATGCCAAGCAGGTATGGGGTTAATTAAGACTGAAGTACTCACATTATAACTGTCCTGCAGCGTCACATAAATACAAAGCACTTCACAGCTCTCTCCCCTCTCCTGCCTCCAACCCACTGAGTTCCTTGAAAGGCTCTACAAGAGGGAAGATGCTCCTCTGCATAAGAACATGCAAGCAAAGAGCAGCCCCAGCAGCAACAACCCAGACAAGCTGGGGGTGACCCAGTTGCTTTATTAACAGTGACAGCAGCTCATGATGGCAAGAGGGAGCCAAAGGGGCTTTGTTGGAGACACACATCCTGAAGATCTTCTGAACTGCTGGCTTCACTTAGTCTCCCCATAAACGCAATACTAAGCCCTTCCCTCTCAGAACAGATCAACCAAAAAGCCCTTGTGAAATCCCAGCTCCCACTCTCAGGGATCTGCAACTCTCACTCACACAGCACTGGAGACCATCCTGGCACTGCTGTTCCCCACTGTGAGCTCCCCAGGGCTTGAAGAATTGTCTGAACCACCAGAGACTTCAGAAGCCCCACTCTAGTCTCCAAAGCTAGCTGGGGAGTGACCCGCTCCAGTTTATATTGCTTGCTAACCCATTGCTGCAGCAACCCAGTAACCACCTGCAATTCCTTCAAAGTCTCTACTAAAAGAGCCCTTAATAAATCCAACCTCCTTCCAGCATGATATCATATTGCCTTGCAACAGAGCAATTTTCGAAGAGAGAGAGAAAGGCACCTCAAAAGAAGTCCCAAAATCTCTATCAGAATGTACCATATTTAAAAATAGCTTGTTTTACTTGAACTCTCAAGGGGGATTTAAAAGAAATGGTTTCCACAGGGAGAAGAATGATGGTAAAATTCAAAGTCACTTCTTCCATCTGATACCTGCCTTCCAAGTGGAATGGCCCAGAAAGCTGCTGACAGCAAGTGTGCAAAGCAGCATGCAGCAGGTAAGAAACTGTATTTGAAGCACTAAGCTAAGCTCACTTGCATTTCCTTTATCCAGAAAGGCTTTGGGGCTATGACCTTCCTTGCCTGGCACCCTGGCTTGTGTTCAGATGCTCGCCCTCACTTTAATGCAGTTCTGTTTTCATCCGGAAGGGTTTGACACCACCACCAAGGTGAGCCTCACCAATAACTCAGGTATTTCCCTTTAGAGGGCTGTAAAGAAAAGCAGAGCCAGGACCATCATCTGCTCAGCCGCAAGCTGGGCTCACAGCTCATCTGTCCACCCTCCAGCCCGTGACAGCCCAGTGAAGGGCTGGAAAACACTATTGTTAGGCTAACTACCACTGGGATTTAGTGGGACTTGAGAAACAGAACTAAATGACCAAAATCTCATTCCCCCTTTCCCACAGAGCTCTCTTCTGTTTACTTCTAACCAAAACCAGAGCTTAACTTTAATCCTGCATCCCCTGGGTGAAGGTTTGTTGTTGGCTTTGTTCTCTCTCACAGCTCTCCCTGGAAGGGGATGGATGGTTTTGGGCTCTCCAGCACTGATCCCGAGCACAGCAGCTTGGCACAAGGATGGAGAAGGAGGACACAGTGATGGACCCCAGACCAATCCAACCCTGGGCATGACTTTGCCTCTATCTCCACACTGTCTTGCAAGGAGATGGCATTCTGCTGCTGGTCTGCAGAACCTGATAGTTTGGGCCCGATGCTGTATATTTTGGACCATCTGTACAAGAGTAGGAAGAGGTAACCCTTTCCCTGTTACTTTCCCTGTTACTGTCACTCCTTGCCTCTTTCCCATGTACAACTTGCTATTGGGGTGCTAAAGACCATTACAGGGATAAACAGGTGTTAAAGACCACCACATATCCCAATGCCTAGAACTATGGATTCAGGAGGATGTATCAGGAATGACAGAAAAGATAGGAATACTTCCACCTGGATTCCCCAATACTTCCACTCCAAGCTCCAACCTGTGATAGTTTCTAGCTGGAAACGGGAAGACTGGTTCAATTGTAATCAGATTTCTCAAGTCTTAAGCTAATCCAGCAAAACACAGACCAAAACAGTAGCTTCAGTTGGTGGTGGTACCAGAACAACCTATATTTGTTATGCTGATACAGCATAATGATGATTACAACAGAGTTGGGGTAGCCCTGTCTTGCAACAGAGCTGCCCCATGGGCAAGCCAGGAGCCTAATTTCTCCCAGTTCCTCTGGAATGCTGTAACTTCAATCAGTATCCCCAAGCACATGGCATAAGGACTTAGTTAAAAGCAACACATACCCCACAGCCACCGAAATTCACCACTGCCTGCTGCTGGGATGACCCAAGAACCAGCACAGAGCTGCAGTGGAGTGGGAAGGAGAAAACATCTTACAAACCTACTTTTTCAAGCACAGCTCCTGAGTGAGGCTCAGCACAAGGAGCCTGACTTTGCCTTCTGTGACCAGGACCAAGACCCTGATAAGCAAACCCTGTGATGCCTTTGATGTTGCTAATGGCCATTACATAAGGGCCTGTTTAATATCTGTACTTAGCAAAATGCTTCCCCCGTGGTTAATTTTAAAAGCTCCACTTTGCAGGAATCACAGAGTATTTCAGAAACCTGGTCAAAGAGATGAGAGGGACTTGCTGAAGCTAATTACAGCTCTGCACTCCTGCTCAAAGCACCACCTGCCCCATGCAACAAGGGCCACCAGAGCACAGCTTTAACACTACTCTTAGCCTTTTAAATGAGAGCTCAGGGGTTACTTTGAATGACAAGGGTCTTGGTGAGCAGCAGGTACCTGCGGTGCATGCAGGAGATAGCTTGCAAGGTTGGAGCATCAAGATGCAGGAGCAGAGGCATACACACATGGCAGACTCATCGATTTTCTGCCCTTTAGCATCTCTGATGGGGTAAGTGCCATCAGAGATGGGCTGCAGCACAGAGAAAGGCTCAGAGAGCTGAAAACCATCAGGAGTAATCAGCAAGAGGCAGGAACAGGACCTGGGATAGAGCTGAGGGATAATCTCTGTTTGTCTTCCAGACACAAATTGTAGACAGCAAATGATTGCAAACAGATATAATTATGGGCTCTATCTTCTCTTACAGAGCTGGAGTTGCCCTGATTAGCTGATCTCAGGCATTTCCTCACCTCTGAGCCACTGACATCTTCAGCAGTCTCTGACAGGAGCCCTTTGGAAAGATTTTCCCAGGCAGAGATCTCTTTTCTGTGGAAGCTTGCACTTGGCTTTGATCTTTTGGTTGTGCTGATGGGTTTTAAGGTGTGCCCTTGTAAGGCACCTCTGAAGGGGCAAGTGCAGAACAGCCCAAGCTTGGTATCAAGCTGAGAGACTGCTGGGGAGCAGCAAGAGCCAGGCTGCTTCATGAAAGGGGATGAGCCAGGAGGCAGGAGACATCCCAGTGCCAGCAGTTCCTGCTTGGACAGCATGCAATCACAGCAGGCAGAACCCAGAACTAACAGCAGGGTTCATGAAGCCCCAGACATGTAATGTCTTTTATATCAACCTTCTTATCTTAACACGCTTCCAAAGGTTTATTTGGGTGTTTCAGCAGCACAGCCATGGTGCTGTTTGGACCTGGCAGGTGCTGTGGTGTGCTGGGTGACCTCCCAGTTTTGGGAGCTGGCCATTTTAGGAAAGCTGTAAAGCTCTTGTTTGTTCTAAATCCTTCAAATCACAGAGTCAGGGATCTCAGCTTCCTCAAGCAGAGATAATCCAAACCGCAGACATCTTTGTCCTTCAGGTACAGAGGGACAACTTGACAAAGGCACTTCAAAGCCTCAGTAACGTGATGACAAATGGGTTTTTTACAGACAAAAAATACCCAAACCTCCACACGTGAGTTCTGAATCCAAGAACTTCCCTGGCAGTGTCCAAGGCCAAGATGGAATGGGCATGGATCAACCTGGTCTAGGGGAAGCTGTCCCAGCAGGGGTGGGAGCTGGATGACCTTTAAGGTCCCTTTCCAAGCCAAACCATCCTATGATTCTATGACCCTCGTGAATCAAGATGACAGCCCAGTTAAGATCTGTGCTCCCAGTTCAGCTCGTGCAACCCCACTGGATGGGGAGAGAGAGAAAATAGGAAAAGGTGGAAATATTTTTTGCTGTACTTACGTGGCAAAATTCCTGTCTAGGAAACATCTGTTCCTCAGCAGCCCTGCCCAGAGCTGAACACCGACAATCCCAAAGATGAAGAAGACAAAGAAGCACAAGAGGAGGACATTGCCTAACATAGGCAGAGTATCTAACAGCAGGGTGACGAGTATTCGCATACCTGTGGGGAGAAGGAGAACAGAAGTTAGAGAAGCCCTTTGATGGGGAGAGCATGAATGCCACACCACTCCCAGCTTGGTAGTGCATCCTGGGTAGAGGAATTGGGATGATTGTGGTTTTCCTTAAGCCCTAAGGCTGAAAAGAAAGGTAAAGAGTGCAAAAGGCATCACAGGAAATGGGAACAGCGTATCTCCAAAGGGTGGATTTAAGGGTGTGATTTTCAGATGTTCGTAGTAATATGGGCCCACACAAACATGGGCAAAGTTGCAAGAAAGCCTTTCCTGGAGGAACATCAGCCCAAACCATCACCCTTCTGAGGAATTAACAAAAGATAGATTTATAAGCGTATTGAACATCTCTCACAAACCACACATTGTTCCCTAAACAATACAGAGCCTCGTGTAGGATGACCACTGCGGCTCCTCCAGGCCTCGTCCATGGACAATTCCTCTTCCATAGAGGACTCCCCCCTGTGCTGGCCACAGGACTGCCAAGCAAGTGATGCAGGGGAAATTCAGACTGTTTAAGGGGGGAAAACAGGATGCAAATGTTTCTTCTTCTAAGGAAAACCCTCAGCTCTGCTCCCTTCCCTCCCTTCTGTGCAAGCTTCCCAGCTGGTCCCACACCTCCCCATGAACCTGCAGGAAGAGCAGAAGCTCTCCCAGCACCTTTGCTACCAGAAAAATGATGATTTCTGGGCAAGCTCTTCCACCCTAAATAAGAAGTTTGAGGAATAAGTCCAGGGCAGCATGGACAAGCAGGCTGGGACTGGGCTGGCACCCAGGGCTGCCCTGTCTCACATGAGGGCACCTTCCAACTCAAGGATGAAGCAGAAATAAAGAGAGAATAATGACTTGCAGCTCAGCAGTTCAATAGAGGTTAAATGAATCTCCGAGATACCGACCAACCATCATTTAACAGCTGATAATTGATGAGAGGAGGACTAATGAAAAGAGGAAGACACAAAGACAAATTTTCAATCATAGGAAAGAATAAAGCCAGGAACCAAGCCTCAGGTGCTCAGCAGAGAGCAGGGCTCACATTTATGGCACAGCGGAAATTGATGCGGCTGGTGGGTAAGGTGACACTGCCACCTTTGGAGGTATTTTATCCCACTAAACTTCTGCTCTGTAAACACCTTTTCCTGCCTGTATGAAGCCTCCTCCCTTCATGTCCCTTAGCAGGATGCTGCTCTCCACCAGGCACCCATTGGAATGGAGACTGGCATTTCCACATTGGCTTCTTCCTTCAGCCAGCTCCTCAGTCATGCCTCCTGCCTGATTCCTCCCCTGCTAAATCAATGATGCTGGAAGGAGCAGGAGAGAAGTGCCCATCCAAGCTGGCACCTCCAGGCTGCAGCAGCAATGCTGGCAGGATCTGGAGCTCTGTCACACCGCATTACCCCTTTCCTCATGTCCCTGTGCCAGCGGAAATGCAGCCCAGTCAACCAGGGCCGGAGCTGACATTACCTTGTCAGCGCAGCACGAGTGGATGAACCAAGCCAAAAAGTCTGTGCTAATAAATAATGAGGTGTGAGTAACAACCTCTGCATCCCAGGGCAAAAGCCTGTCAAGGTCTCCATGCCCAGATGCATCTTGGCTCCGGAGCGAATCCCCACTGCTGGCGCCGGCAGCGGATGCCTCTCCAGAGGAGCCACGATCCTGACACCCGGCCCCATGCCAGCGCCGCCGGCTGCCCTCCAAACCCTGTCCCTGTGCCACCCCGGTGCCAAAGCCACCCTGCAGGGAAGGGACACGGTGCTGGCAATGAGTGTATGTTGTCAAGTGCCATGGGCGGAGCAGGATGCTGGCATCTCTGCCATCCACTGTAACCGCAACACTGGAGCCAGCTGATGGGAAGCACCGACCTCTGCTCCAACTGCAAGAGGAATCCCAGATCTGGAGGCAAATGGGGTTTAGTTTTGTAACACTTGTTCCCAACACGTGCTGTCATCATGAGCTCCCAAGGAGCACATCCCACAGCAATGCCCCTGCAGGCTTTCCTTGCAAATCTATCTTTGGAAAAGCAGGAAAGACACACTTCATTCCCACTGGAAAGATGATGCTGGGCATTTCTTTTTTTCCCCCCTCTCATTCTCACTAATACCCCTCTCTCTTCCCAAAAATGGTTAAAATTGATCTCCCTGTGCCAGACAACTGTTTTCTGCTCAGCTACTTTTGGTATTTTGGGCTGTTTAGTGGCACCATCCTCGAGATTGAATCCATCTGTTCGCTACCCACTAAGGCTGCTCTGGGTTCTCAGCAGAATGGTGAGTGTGCCATGGGAAAAGAACATGAGCATTGATTGGGCTGGAACAAGGAGCAGGATTCCTCTTTGCTCCCATTCCACGTGCTGCCTGGTTTCAAACCCATAGTAGAAAAATCAACATAAAGCAGTGAAATGGATTTGAAAGAAAACCAGTGACCATGATTAAAAAAATCCCATGACTACAGCCTCTGCCAAACATATAAATCGCGGGAATTACATTTTCCAGTCATTTTCAAGGAATAATTTCTAATAGAGATGATGTTTTTATTGGCCAGGGTTCTCCTTTCTTTTCTTAACAAACAAAATAAAAATGAAATAATCTTTCTGGTGAATTTATTGTGCCTGGAAGCAAAGAGCTAATAGTGCTGGCTGGAACCCAGGCAAGTGCCCAGACATCACAGGGAGAAATCGCCAGGCTATTCCTCATGGGTCCCTGCTTTCCCTGTGCTGTGACTGAACACCAGGTTCATTGTTTCCGACCCAGCCATCATTCCTATCTGCTCAATGGCCTTTTGTGACTGCTACTGAGCTGAAAACCGTGCTCCTGACAGTGGTGTGGTGGCTGGGGAGGCATCACTGTCCTGCTGCTGGGGATGGCATAGATGGGGCTGAGTGCAGCCTGCTGCCATGTGCTGTCTGGGATGGGGTGGATGTCCAAAGAAATCTCTGGCTAAGCTGTAGCATCCCCGTAGATGAAAGATGAGAAATGTAACTCTGTTATTACAGGAAACTGCAAATTACAGCACAACAGAGGGCTGTCACTATCCATTCTTCATGGACCCTGGATTATCTAAGTCTGAAACAGCAAAAGTATCGGTGTTAAAGCAGATGGAGTTAGTGTCTTATCAACAAGTGGAGTCTGTGATTATCTGCCCTCCATGAACTGAGATATTTCTAAGAATACTAATCCTGCCCTGGCACTTGGCTCAAGGTGCTGGCAGTGGTGTAAGACCAGCCTAGCTGCTCCTGAAGCCAGGCAACTCAACTCTAAACATGGATCGGGCTCTTTGGATTTAATGTCACATACTATTAACAAAAAAATGGAGTATTTTCTATTGCCTATCCTTTGAAAAACACTAAGAAGTGAAGTAGCAAGTACAGCAGAAAATGGCCTAAAAGGCTTACTTGAAAACTGCAGTATCAGACTCCTAAGGCAGAAGAACACAAGGTGGACACAGACCAAGATTTCACCCAGACTTGGAGGTGTTGGGATCCCTGGGCCTCGGTTTAATAAGCATGTAAATCCACAAATTCCCCCCGCTTCTGCTCTCAGCTCAGCTGAATCCCAGCTTGACATTCCCACTATTTCAAGGGAGAGCTATGAAGGGCGTTGTGGATTTAAATAGCTTCAGAGATGCCTGATCCTCACTCCAGCCTGAAAGCTTGGTGGGACTCTGAGCCAAGCACGTGCCAGTATCCCTCTGCTCCTTCCCTCCCAGTGAGGCCACAGAGCCACCATGATCAAAATCCCAGCAGAAAGCTGTCTGTTGTGCTTTCGAGCTGCTCTGAAACCCTGGTAACCAAGCCTCACTAGGGAAAACAAAGCTCGGGAGGGTTTCATCATCATTTTTAGGCTCTCTTTCTTTTGGTCTTGTTTTAAACTCCTAAAGTCATTGAGAATTCTGTCGACTATTAATGTTTTCTTTTAAAGAAAAATCCTGAAGAACGTAACTAAGAAAGAAACTTCAGAGAGTCCTGTGTGTAAAATTCCATCTATTCCATTGCACGTTCATCTGAGGCACTGGAACCAAAACCCTTCCGGGGGAGCTGGTTTTGCTGTCCCTAGAAATGCAGACATGACAAGCAGTTCATCCAGGCAGGATGCTCAACGAGGACAAATCAGTGCTGCATCATTCAAATGGGGTTTTAAAAAGACCAAGAAATGTATTTTCTTTTGCAAGGAGCCTCTATGATTTCCATACAATGCTGCTGCAGTTTGAATTGGGTGGATTTTGGTTAAAAAATGATGGAAGTGCTATGAAATTAGTACCTTGCAAAAGGACTGCTCAGCAGATGGCCGATTCCAGCCAGAAATGATTTCAATCTGTTGGCTGGTCTTTCAAATAGGATTTAGAAGACAAGCAGCTGAAGCCACTTCAAAACGGATTTAGGGGCCACTTGAACTTCCTCTCATGGATGAGCCCAATTTTGTTCTACGCAACAGCAAACCCTCTGTGATATTTTACTGACAATGGAGGCTGCTGTGCTTCAATCCTGAACACATAGAAAAGGAAAGACCTTAAATAGCCAAGAGGGGAAAACGAACCCATCCAGAGCAAAAGATCCTTCTTTGAACTGACCTTTCCCCTTTCTTTATAGGACCTTTGTTATTTTCTTTGCACTAGGAACAGAGTTATTTGCCTCAGAGCTCACAAAGTGTTGGAAAACAGTCATGCAAATGTGGTCCTCTAGGTATGAAATCTACTCCTTTGCCCTTTACTAACACTGGTAATCATAATAAATGATCTCAAACTTGCCATTAAAAGTTGAAATCAATCAATTTGCGAGAGAACAGGATACTACTGCAAGGCTGAGCACACAGATTGCTGGCTGGGGTAGCTTTAACACCCTGACTTTCCAAGGGGAAGGCATTACTTACTTGGGACCCTGTTAATGGCTCGTAGTGGCCGAAGAACCCGGACGGTGCGGATTGCAGACAAGCTCACGTTGTGTCCATCCAGAGAATACTCCATCATGCTGCAGGGGAAACAGGGAAAGTGTCAGGATGTGGGATGCTTGCTTGCTGGGGCTGTCTGCGTGTCCAGGCTTGATAACCACCCAATCTGTATTGGCAGCTCACAATGCTCTTGATGTGGGACATAAGGACTATTTCAACCCCTAAGAGAAAATATCCCCAGAATCAGTGATGGTACAGATGTGCTCCTGGGATAATGGGCTGCAGGCACAGGTAACGCACTAGAAAGCGCAAGGAGCAGCAAAGTGAGCACCACAGACACAGGGTAGTTGGGAGCCTCCAGCTACCTGCTCAGCTCCTGCAGACGTGCTGCTCTCCCTTCCCATTAGCTTATAGTGCTTCAGCCAGCAGTGCCTCCACAGCCTTTCCACTGCAGAACTCTATGCAGCTCAAAGTCACTAAGATGCTTCTGCTATTATACCCCCTACTAGCATCCCAGTGTATTTTCATCCCAGCTTATCTCTTTCCCTGTGACAAAACCTGTGAATAACCAAGCCAACATGACGTTAAAGTAGTTTGGTTTCTTATTATTTTTAAGAATAAGGAACATTTTCTTTTTCATGCTCCGTCTCCATTTCACATAAACATTTCTCTCCCAGGCTGAGAAGGATGTTAAGGCAATTTTCTTGCTCTTTTATAGAGCTGAGTGGCAAATGTGTGTAGTGTTGGGTTTTTAATGGGGTTATGGCTAGTTAGCATGGCTGTAATTACAATTTATGAGTTTGACTAGAGGGAAGCACTCGTAAATATGTCACAAATATCTCACCATGCCTGTTCAAATAACAGAACAGCATCAAAAGCAACCCTGTGAGCAAGCTGTTGCATCCCATGGAAAAAGAGCTTTTGTTTTGTGGGGTTTTGTTAATAAACAAACAGATATGGAAGAAAGAAGGCAAATACAAGTTTAAATCTGCAACCAGGTACTTCAGAGGAAAGGAGAGATTTGAAGCATGCTGCAATGAAGATGGACCAAAATCACTGCATACCATTAAGAAGCAACCACCACATGGACTTAACAGCTGAATGGTTTTCAGGCAGTAGCAAAGGGAGGCTTGGTTTTGGGCCAGCCTTGCTCGGGTGCATCACTGCTCACGTGCTCATGCTCTACCCTGCTGAAGCCTTTTATTTGGTGCTTTGTTCTGGGAAGTTTAACTGGGAATATGTAGATGTTCTGATGCTTGCTTCTCTTGTGTCTTTGTCCTGAAGCTGGTTGGTATCACTGGCATTGCACTGGGCTTTCATTTGCTGGCTGATTTGGGGCTGGTTTTAGCAATAACCTTCCAGAGATACTTGTTATTCCCAAAGTAGTTAGTGAGTCTTTATAAATCAAAACCACTTTCAAGCTCATACATAGGAACTGAGCCGAACATGATGAATGCTTTTAAAACTCAGCACAGCACGAAAACAGGTTTTAAATCTAACTTGTGTTCATTAAGCAGCCCAGAGCTGCAAGAAGGACCACACAGGGGGAAAGCCATCGGAAATACCCATTCACACCTGCACCTGGGGGGCCTGGAGCTAGCACCAGGTATCTGTTCTAAACAGACCTTGCAGGGATAGAGACAGCATTGTTGAAAGTCCCTGATGTGAACAGTGTGAAGCCTGAATGTGATCACTGGTGAGGTCCCAATACAGCACTCACACAGTGGCCGAGTAAGTGTAACTGACACAGGTTTGGAACTACTAATAGCAAGTAAAAGGAATATGAAATGCTCCAGTGGGAGCTGGTTTTTTACTCCAGGGAGTACATGCAACCATTGGCATGTTAAAGGGTGAACTCCTGGGGCCTCGTTTTTACTTGGCCCTTAGAGTTTCAATGGAGCTGACAAGACATGAAAAAGCCAGGATTTGGCCTAGGAAACCAACTTCCTGACCCTGATACTTTGGCATTCCATGATAATCCATTTAGGATTTGAAAGTAAGTCTCAGAAAGATCTACACTGCCCACTGAAGCCAATCCAAAACACTTGATAGATTCCGGATTGGACCATCTGCAAGCAGTTTGAACCTTTGAGAAAAAGGACCCAGGCCTTCCCTGCTTCCCTTTGGTATTCACTGCTAGTAAGCCAAATCAGGAGGATGCCGAATGGGACAAACCAAGCAGGCAGCACTGCTTATCACTTGTTTCCCTTCTTATCATAGAAAACTTCATAGTAACTTCATCACATCCATCTGCTGTTGGGAAAAGCAACTCTTGTTATTCCAGTAGAGTGCTCCCTGCCTAAAACCACCTCCAGTTTTAGGAGCAAATGCTGGATTGAACAGTAATGGGGGGATAGGTGAAGAACCACAGCCCATTGCACAGCTTTTCCTGGCCCTCCACCGGTGTTACCAGCCAGCCCAGCTCCCAGGCCAGACTCCCTTCTTAGAACTGGGAAATAATGTCACAGGTATGGCTTGAATACACCCAAATCATCTGGAGATGGCCCAGGTTCAGCCAGGGAACAGCCATTCCTCTTCTCATCTTCAACCTGAGCAATGCCAGAATGGCAGCAGGGCTTCCCATTGGGGTTTCCTGGTGCTTCTGCTGTTTACATTCTTCTCAAACATACGCCAGCTACAGCCTTCCTTGGAAAACTACCAGATGGACATCCAGCCACCTTCCCCCTTGTCCCAAGTGTGACATGAATGAAGATCCTGGTGCCAAACCTGATGCTGAGGGATGAGCAGAGGGCTCAGCCTTTCTGCTTCCATTTTATTCTCCTGTTTGATGCTTTGGGGAACCTCTGCTTGACCATCAGGAGAGCTCATCCTGCAGGTTCAGCATGGGGAAACACTGTCTGTGCATTGGTTATGGATGGCAGATCCCAAGCTGCAACCACAGCCTTCCCCTTCTACTTATTTCTGGCTCAAACATTGCAGCAAGGTTTTGGAAAGAAGTCATTAACTGCTGTTTCTGTTGTCCCTGCTGTTTCTTTCCTGGTTACACCACACTTGGATTCAAAGGAAGCTCTGCCTAGTAGAGCTCATGTTTTATTCAATCCAGTAAGGTCATTCCTAATTGTATTCCAAACAAATAACGTGGAGCAAACCAAAACTCCATTAGTGCAATGAGGATTGTACATTACTGCTGTAAGGGTAAAAATGCCCCAACATATTACAGGAATGTTCTAATTAACCCCAGGCTGGCCATTAGAAACCCAGGGATTCAGAAATAAGGCAGATCTCTATAATTAAAGCAGTCTAGCCCTTTCTAGGGTATCCTAAGCAGGTAAGAGAGCCTGCGGTTTCTAAACCACATGTATTTATAGAGTCAAGTTTTAGACTTGCCAAGCTTTCAGCCCATTCAGTTTCTCCCTTGGGTGTGAGGGAACTGGTGTCAAAAGCAAGCAGCTCTTCCTGGTATCTGTTTGCTAACACATCCTGCACAAATGAGCAGCCGTAGGGGATGGTATTAAACCAAGAGAAGTTTCCAGGAGGCATTTGTGTGCTCTTGTCATTTGGGTCAGCTTCTGGTCAGCTTCCATCATCAGGATCTCAATGTCCTAAACCTATGTTCTCCTTGTTTGGCCAACTTCTGCCTCTCTGCCTCACTCTCATGGTGTTATTTAGCAGAAGCTGGGCTGAGCTGTTGTGTACTTTTCCATCCATCCTGGAGACAGCAGGCTTAACCATGACCACTGGGACATTGGCCATCACAAGGGACTAGATCAGCATGCACTTGATTTGACAGAGACAACACTGGCAAGAGGATTGCTAACTGAACACCCGATGGCTTTTGTCCTGACATTCGTACCCTATCCCATAACCCAGTGTGGTTGCCAGAGATGAAACCAAATGGGACCTATGAGACTCTGCCTTGGCTTGAGCCTGCAGTTTTCACAAGGCATCATGAAAACCAGCCAGGACAACCCACACATTTGGCTCTCTGGGGTTTTTCTGCTTTCATGACAAGGAAGAAAGTTGGGGCTGTTCAGCCTGAAGAAGAGAAGGCTGCGTGGAGACCTCAGAGCAGCCTTCCAGTATCTGAAGGGGGCCTATAGGGATGCTGGGGAGGGGCTCTTCATGGACACATCTACANCAACCCACACATTTGGCTCTCTGGGGTTTTTCTGCTTTCATGACAAGGAAGAAAGTTGGGGCTGTTCAGCCTGAAGAAGAGAAGGCTGCGTGGAGACCTCAGAGCAGCCTTCCAGTATCTGAAGGGGGCCTATAGGGATGCTGGGGAGGGGCTCTTCATTAGGGGCTGTAGTGACAGGACAAGGAGAAATGGGTTCAAATGTAGACAGGGGAGGTTTAGATTGGATCTAAGGAAGAAATTCTTTCCTGATAGGGTGGTGAGGCACTGGAATGGGTTGTCCAAGGAAGTTGTGAGTGCTCCATCCCTGGCAGTGTTCAAGGCCAGGTTAGACGAAGCCTTGGGTGCCATGGTTTAGTGTGAGCTGTCCCTGCCTATGGCAGGGGGTTGGAACTGGATGATCTTAAGGTCCTTTCCAACCCAAACCATTCTATGATTCTAAGAAACATATGAGGTTTTGTTACTGACCCCGCCATCACGATGAAGAAGTCCAGACGATTCCACGTATCTCCAAGGTAACACTTCTGCCCGAATATCCCCAGAGCTACCATCTTGATGACCATCTCCACCGCAAAGAAAGCGAAAATGAAGTCGTCAAATGCCTGGAGACCAGTAAAAGATTATTATAGTCAGTTCTGCTGTGCAATCTTAGCAGGGAAAGGGAAAGCAGAGACATGAGCGTTCCCACTGCAGAGGCACCCTGTGTACCCAGCAGATGTTCCAAAGCAAAGCACTCGGACCAAAATGCCACCTACCCAGCTCAGAAATAGAACCTGCAATACCTGATGGGTGATGGCAACCCCTAAGCATAGCTCTGGGATCATTCAGCTGCCTGGGAAGCATTAGCAGCTTCTGTTAATCTACAGACAAAGACAGAAGGACATCACTGTTGTACAGGTGTTTAAAGCCTACACATTGTGGTTGGGTCCATCAGGTCTCAGCAACCTGCAGTGGGAGCTGTGTTACCAGACTGGGTGGCTTGGTACCTCCGAAAAAGAATTTGTCCCATCTAATACAGGGGGATGTGCTTCACCCCTGATGCCCTCATGGACCTCTGAAGGGACCAGGTTCCTACCCACAGACCCACACACAGCTGGGAGTGAATGTGCACACCAAGGGAGGTTGAAGCAGCAACTGTAAGGACAGCTCTGCTGCATATGAGGGATGACTGGAGCGGTTCCTTGTTGTGTAGAGGCTCAGCGCATCCTGGATGCCCACCACAGGAGCCTCTTGATGAAGGTCAAAATTTAGGGGCTTAGATTACTGTGAAATCAAGAAGAGAAATTAAAGGTGCACAAATTAATCCATTGCTGCCCTATAGAACATGCCTCAGTCTTTACTTAAAGAATGACTTCTGTAGAGTAGTGGGGACTTGGACAGCTGGGATTTCTCCAGCCTTCTGGAGATTCCAGAAGGTTCCTGCACGAAATGTGGATGGTAACATGAAGACACCATGAAATGGACTCTGTTGTAAAGACTCCTCTACATGTTACCTGTAAACTTGAACATCAGGAGATACAGATTGCTTTGAAATCATGTGCAGAGGCTTTGCTGTTTTGAGTGACAGACTTGATAAAGCACAGGAACTTCTCAATCTACAGCCATGACTGCTGCTGTCCAAACCAGTCCATAATGACCATACTGTTTGGTGTTGTGTCTGGCACTTCCACACTGAGGCCTAAGCGGATTAATGGTATAATCAACACAACATCCACAAGGCAGCCAAGTTCCCGCTGTGCATCTATGCGGTTCTGCATGTCTCTGTGCAAGCACCATCTCCTCTGGCTGTTGGCTTTACCAACCAACCTTTCCCTTGATAAACTAACACAGAAGTTTTGCTCCATTATTTCAGTTCATTTAATATCTGGCATTCAACTGCCTCCATAAAGAAGTTCAGGCTTTTCTACCTCATGTTCTGGCTTCCATTCCTGCCTGAAAGCTGTAGGAGGCCAAGGGATAACAATGGCTTTACTTGCAGCCTGTTTCTGCCTGCAAACCTGTTAGGAGAACATGTACTCAATACATTGGAATCATTCAGATTCCAGACTCAGTGCCTGGGCTCCTTGCAAGTTCTATGTGTGTCTGTTTTGGGGAGAATAGCCCATGGAAGCTGTGTGACTGCAACCTGATTGAATTATGGGGAAAAGGAAGCAAATAGCCATTCAGTAATGTCACCACCTCATCCAGGCAGGATTCACTTTGTCTGCCTGCTCATTTTGGCAGGGATGCCACCAACAAAGCCCCACATGGGTGAATACATGCAGGAAAACAGCAGGCCCATGGAATGTCACCTTTCAGGAGAGATGAGACACTTTGTGATGGGCAATTTGGGGCCCACAGCTACCAGCAGTGTGACATTTTCAGGTGAAGGAGATGGACCAACTACTTCTGGGTGCCCCACACCAACCCTAAATTCCTGAGATGATTCCAACGCTGGATGCCTCTAAAATTGATCTCATTCCATGAGAAACCTCTAATGGTGCCTCAATTCACCTGGTTTACTTGGCTCTGCATTTAACAGAAACTATTTAAAGGTTTAAAGAGGCTTTGATGATCAACTCTGCTATTCCTGGCATTTGCAGACAGTTCTGGACCAATCTCTGCAACAGGCAGCAGAACTGGAAGGATCCCACTGGCTTTCCTGAAACACTCCAAGGGAAGTCAAGCAGCAGATCCACACTACCACATGTCAGTAGTCCCTGCCTACATTGACGTAATGCATTAGGAACAAGGAAAGCTGGTTCCAAGCCCCAGAACAGGGTTGCTGCAGGAAGCCCAGCGCCAAGGTGCAGCCCACACACCAGATGCTGCTGGGATGTGCTTCCAAAACGAATCCTGAAGGCATATGGCAGTGAGGGGATTGCCAGGATGCAGCGAGGGATGAAGTGGCAAGCGTGATGCCCCACTGAGCTTGGGATGGCCAACAAGGGTCTGTGAGCTTTGTATGGGTAAGCACTTCCCAAAGGTTGGTATGGAGGTTATCCTGGCACTTGGCAGTGCTGTTACTTTGGGGGTTCCACTGCAAAGGAGAGCAGACATGGACTCATCCCATGCATTTTTGTTCCTGAAGAAGGGAATAAGAAGGCAAAGTCACCAGTGCTGTATTGCACAAGCTGGACTGCAGCAAATTGATGCCAGCACTGAGCTGGCTGGGGTTGAACTGACTGTGAGCAAGAGGTTCCCTATGGCATTGGCCATCCTGTAAGTAAAAAGCGTTCAACACTTCCAATTGGAGCTGGATGCGCCCAGTTCTGAACCTCTCAACCCTGGTTTAATGTATAGAGAAAAGATCTTGTTGAGGTAAATGCATATCAGCCTTTGGGTCTCACCTAGGGCCAAGGCAGAAGTAGGTTTGCATGCCAAAGTGTGGCTTACTGGGAAAACCATCCCTCTGGGAAGAGCTTTGGGAAGAAGGGACAAGATGGAGCTCCAGAATGGCCACCCCCCTGCACCCCACACATCCCAGGCAAGTGGGACAGCATGGGATCCTTACCTCCAGGATGGTGCACCGTTCTGACTGGCACTCCACGTCCTCGCAGGGCTGGAACATGCCCAGGGTGACGCAGTTCAGGAGGATGACCAGCATGCTGACGTGCTCAAACCAGGTGAGAGTGTTAAGGAGAGCACACACTTCAAGTGGCCATCAGGAGAGGGGAAGCTGAGGCACTGTGCTATTTAACACATCAAAAAGCCTTCATTCCTCACACAAGCAAAGAAGAAACATCGACATCCCAGGTTTGTTAAGGTTTCAGGGATCTGGCAACTGAGGAAAGGGCCTTAGAAAGAAAACTCCTATTGAGATGGAGGGACAAAGGATGTCTTTCATTTCTTCCACAGCAGCAGAGCCAGAGAAGCACATCAAGGTGCATGGCTATGCTTTCCATCTCAAGTCCTCCCCCTCCATCCTCTTCCAGTCTTCATGCATGCCCAAGGCAGCTGAGAGCACAGCCACCTCTGTCCTCCTCCTACAGAGCCTTCATCTCCAGACCTCAGAGTTCTAGCAGCAGATCTCCCTCACACGTCCTCGAGTATGAGCTCTGTCACTACAGAGTGACCTGAATGCAGGTTGTCTCATTCCTACCTGCTTTCTAAGTCTCATGGAGTTATAGAGTCAAATTTGAGCTCTACATCAGGACTGAGGATAAAGGCAAAGGCAAACCCAAACCAGTGGCACAAGTGGGTAGGGCCAATGTTACGATACAGGATGTAAACCAGCACCTAGGGTGCACAGCACAGGCTTTGGAAGGGAAGGAAAGGGCTCAAAGTTGGATGTCTCCAGTCACCAAAATAAGACCATGTTCTCTAACAGGACCCACCAGAGCTCAACTGCACAAACATCAGTAGTTTTACATTAATAAGTAGTGATTCGCATCAGTGCGAAACAGGCCCAGAGTTTATGATTACTGCTGCTGGTCTGGCTATTAAACATGATAAAGATGTGGGGGAATTAAACAGGAGTTCTGCAAATGAAGCATGAATGAGAGACCTGTTCTTAGGAAAATAACTGGAACCATCTGTGTGTGAATAAACCTTTCTGCTTTCAAACATAGAAGCGTATGTGAGGGAGGCATCATGGAGGAAGCAGCACATTGACATTGTCTTACTTCTGATAACACCAATTTGGGAACCTGGACAAAAAAACCCATCCATAAGTATCCCTGCTGCCTTTGCAAGTATTTTATCTGGCATTTTATCAGTCCAGCAGAAGATTTATCACAGCATAAGATTAGGCAAGAGCAGAGCTGCAGACTCTTGGTACTTTTCCACACACACCTTCTCATTTAGCCAGATTAAAGGAAAAGAGAGAAATCAGTGGGGTCAGGTCCTGCAGCTTCCCTAAAACCTGAACCCAACCTCTTCCTGCTTTAGAGAAGGCTTTACTTTGAACATTCAGAGGTAGAAATGCATTGGAGCTCATGCTGGGGACCAAACAGGTCAGACCTGGAAACCCATTTGTCTCAAATGGAAATGCGTGAAATCAAATGCACAGATTAAACCCCATCAGTGATGGAGGAGAAGCTGGAGCAGGCAAAGCTTCTGGCCACAGCCCCAGAGGAACTTGAGCATCACTGAACACCAATATAGGTTTATTTTAGTTTGCCCCTTCCTTCAATGACTCCTTCTGATTCTTGCCATCTTTAGGAGCTGTTTGGATCACCTTCCCTTGTGCCTGATTAGAAGCAGAGTGGGAATCCTGCTCCAGTGAGAAAACAGCCCACACCAGACCCAAACAAAGCCCAACCCCCTGGCTGTATCCTACTTACAATGTTTGCATTGCTTGCTGGGATTCGTGTGGAACTGCCTGTAAACACGACTCCTGCACTATTCCCAGGGTGCCTGTAGTCGCATTCATTTCACTTATTATACTTGCAGATGTTTTTTAAAGTAAAATAATCAAACCATGTGGGTTTTGAACTTTAAAACTACATCATTATGCTGATGAATTAGGTCTCCTGCTTCCCCCAGAGGAGGGGAGCACGCTGCCCTGTACATGGTTGCTCCAGCCTTGCTCCTCCATCCTGCCCTGGGACACTGATCCTGGGCTCACGCTGTCTCTATCCCTTACTACTAGCAAAACGGGAATGTAGGCTCTTCCCCACCACAAAATGATGAGGCATTTCCAAGGGACGCTCCCATCTTCCCTCTCACCCGAACCCTTCCCGAGGAGATGCGGCTGGGTATGAGCTGAAAGGTCCTGTCCCTGCTCAGCCCCTGCAGCCCTCCCCCTGTGCCTGCAGTCCCTTCAAAGGCATTAAGCTCCTGCCTTATTTATTTTCACATCAGATTAATGACAGTGAAATCCCTAATTCAAAAGCGGGATTACCCTGAGTGCTCTGCCGTAATGGGACTAATCCTCCCTCCCTCTCTCCGGTGCACAGACATTCAAGGGAATTTCAATTCATTCCTCCATTCCCTGCTCCTGGCTCTGGAGGAGCTCCAAAAGCTGCGATTTAACCACTGTCCTCTTGGCTCTTCCATAGCCTCCCCCTTGCTATGCAGTCTTCAGCAGCCACATGGAGATGCCCCAAAGCAAACCCCCTGGGCAGCAGGAGGTGATGCTGGTTTGCAGGGTGGGATTAGAGAGAGCATCTTTGCACAGCATCCTTCCCAGTGCGCCAGTTCAAAATGCCCATCAAGAAAGAAAATCTCCATTCTGATACTGATGGGAAAGCACCCAGAAGTCAGAAAGAGAGAAGAAAGCCAGATTGGATGCAACTTGGAGCAAGCTGCTCTAGTGGAAGGTGTCCCTGCCTGTGGCAGGGGGGTGGAACTGGATGAGCTTTAAAGTGCCTTCCATCCCAAACCATTCCATGATAAAGAAATCCGAGAGCAGCCCCACATTTGGTTGTGCCAGCACCAAGAGCAAAGATGTGGCTGGAGACAAGTCCTACATCAGGGAATAGCCTCATGGGTGACCCTACAGCATTGTGCACACCCTGCCTGGCTTCCTTGCAACCAGGAGGTCGAGGAAGGTGCGGGATGGTAACACCAAACTCAGCCATATGGGCTCCTGCTCAGGATCTGTATCCGTGGCTGTGACCCACTAAAACCATGACTGTGCAAAACCGGGTACTTTTGAGTTACCATGGAAACCACTGCTCTCAAGGCCACCAAAGCATCACCTGGTTTAAAAGCAGCCAAGTTCCCAACAGGCTTTGAAAGGAAGAAGATGCAAAGGGGAGATCCAGGCTAACTGCTGCAGGCAGAGATAAAGGTTTATTTAATATCTCTTCCTCTGCCACAGATTCCAGGGTGCATCTGGGATGAGCTCTAATTCCCTTCAGGCAGGAGCTGGGGAGCAGCAGAGGCCTGCCTGCCCAGGGGATGCTCTGGCTGCACAGCACCACACTGAGGGATCAGCATAGTCTCTAACACTAAAATCTAGCCCTGGGTTTAGAAATGGCAATACAGGCTCTGTCCCAAAATGTTTCTGGCCCTACCTGCTGTTAGTGCAATGGGTGACGTTGATGCTCTCCTGATGCTCTCCAGCAGCTTTTCACAGGGTTTTACTGAAACCAACTCCAAGGAAAGACCAGTGGCTTGAGGATGGAGAGCTCTCAGTGCCATAAGATGCCTCAGTGTGGGCAAGACCTGCTTTTCCCACTGACCTCTGCCATGCCAGGTTAGCTGGCAAGGCCTTGACATGGTTTCGAAAGAGGTGGGGATTTGAGGGTGTGTTGAAGCAATTCAAGAAAAGCTTAAGTAAAACTCAGCAGTAAACTCAAATGGCATAAGCCCAGCCCAGAGACTTTATGTTGGGTGGCCACTCATGGGCTCTACATCACTTAGCCACTGGTATTAATGCCAGAGGATGTGTTTGAGGAGCAGGCAACCCAAAATAAAGCTGTGTAGGAGCTGGGCATGTGTCCTGCCCAGATAAAGAGCTTCCAGCACCTCCTACCTCCATCCTCAGCCCCTGCCCTCTGCCACTGACAGCAGGGTTCGGCACAGCTCCTCTGTCACTGAGGCAGTAACACAGCAGGACTCTCATCTCCTAAGGATGTTACTGATTAATTAAGCTAAAAGAAATAGCTAACAGAAAAACAGCTAACAAACAGAAAAACCCACACAATGTCTTTAAAACTGCTGTCTGGTGGATCCAGAGCAGAACAGGACATTAGAGTCGCTTTGCATCTTAGGATGCAGAGCGGAGCAAGACCACCTGCAGGGGTACAGCACTTCACAGCATCAACAATTCTTCTTAACACGGCATTTCCCAAAGCCAAGTTTATGTTTGGCCTCTGATTTAACTTGTTCTTTCCCTCTTTCCCTTTTCAAAGCAGTGCACTTGTGCCTTCTTGCATTGCTGTCCTCAGGCCCCAAACTGAGGAGCAGAGGAGCAGTAAAGACCCTTGTGTCACCAGCACACCTCCAACCAGTGGTCACAAGGATGAAACCCAGAGGCAGAACACGCCAGCATCCAAACCCTCACATTTAACTTCAGAAGACACTTAATTCCATGGAGTTTATGGCAACAAACCTAAGCAAAAGCAGAAATAAGCTGTGTCCTCACCCAACTCACAGCACTCACACTGCACTTTGCATCTTAGTTCAGCTGGTTTAAGCACAGAACTAATTAATCTCTAAGACCAGCCCCAGCCAGGCCTGACAGCTCCATCTCCTCCAGAGATGGTTTGTACACCATGACATGGATGGCTGCAGGCAGAAGAAATGAGTGACTCTGCTGAACTGAAGAACACCAAACCCAAAATCCCTCAGTTCCTTCCCACCATAAACCTCTGATTCTTGGTCCAAAGAGGAAAAGGAAATTAACTGCAGTGATGCAACACGATTTTGTTTCTTAAATATAAAATTGAAAGAAAAAATAAACTGCTTTTCTTGTTAGAAAGCCAGATTTTGGGTACCTTTTGTAGCATGCATAGGTACAGAATAGCCTATGAAGCCTGCAGCCCTGGTTTGCATCTCCATCTCTTTGCATCCATCATTTCCCCACTCAAACTAATGCACAGGAAACTCCAGTGATGTGAGTATAGGTAAGGCTCAGATGTACCATAACACAAGTGGTCTCCTCCACTGAGCCTCCCCATTTTCAGGGAGATAATCTTAACCATCCATCATTCTAACTCTAAAAGTATTTCTGCAATAAACACATCAAATAATGCCAGGACCGCATCACCACTGTGTTGCAAACCTCTTGCTTTCATCCCATGCCTCATGATGAGGAACAGGGAACAGTCTCAGCTTCATTTCAAAGTTCCCCTCACCAATCCCAACCCTCGTTTCTAAGTGCCCACATCGGAGAGAAGCAGAAGCCTAAAGCCTAAACCCCCAGCAATTGAAAAGCAACAAGATAAGATCGTGGTGCTCACTATTTTCACATGAGCTTATTATTTTTAAGCCAGTGAGGAGATTTTGGAGATTTAACCCATTATTTTAAACTCCTGGATTTGGCAGTATTGTGATTAATAGTGTTCTATCTGTATGTACTGCACACGATGCTGAGGAAGAACACAAAGCAATAAAAGCCAAGTTATAGTTATAAGGAGAACATATGTTTACAGAAGCAGCAGCCAACTGAAGTTTCAGTTTTTATAGTCTAAGATGTGACTAATGCACTAAATATAAACACACACATATATATATACATACACTCACACATCTGAGATACTGGGATTTTCAGAGTGCTTTTGGTGAGCCGGGTATGCATTGCTCATCAGAGAGCAGCAGGATGGGGCTCCTGCTGGATGCAGTTCCTCCTCTGTGAAATCACAGCCTTCTTTTGCCTTTAGAAACAAGGCTGGTTGGACACCTGAGGACCTGCTTGTAGACCACCCAACCAAGCATCTATCCCCCAGTAGCAGCAAGAGTGCGACTGGCTTCAAGAAGAGAGATTGGGGAGGTGGGAAAGAGGCTTGGTCTTCCAAGTGGTCCAGAAAACCATGAGGATACCCATGTGCTTGGTCAGACCATAAAGAAGCCACTGCATGCAATGGGAATGGGGCTCCTGCAAAACAATGGAGCATCAAAGTACTTTCAGGACAAGCAGATGGGGATGAGGGAAAGCAGGGTATGGGGTGGGCACGGCTGCTGCCTCATCCCATTGAGCCCCACGGCACTTCCACTGCATCTGTGTGTCCATGTCCTTTGATGGGACACCCTCAAAGGTTTGGATACAGATAAGAAGCTGCTCTGTTGCAGAACTATTGAATTCAAAGTGCCTGGTGCCTGTTTCGCCAGTGTTTAGGGGTGCTGCCCAGATACTGGCACATTACAGTAACAACACTTCCCATCTCTCCATGCCACCAGTGACAAAAATAACTCTGAAAGTCTGCAATATCCCTCTCATCCTGGATGCTCAGTAACAAAACCAGTCCAAACTCAGTGATATTTGGTAAATAGGAACAGGGAGGGGGGAAAATACAAAAAGAAGGAGAAAGAACGAACAGATCTGGAAGGAAAATGAGTCAGAATGAAATTCCCAACAGGCAGCGCTGGTTGGTGCTGGCATCATTTTAAGGAACATTCTTCTTTTTAAGTTGATTGATTAAAGCTATTTTTAGGGCCGAAACTGCACTGGATCATTCAGGTTCGTTTGCCTATGAATTGTAAAACAAAATGAGGCAGCTGCACTTCACAAACATTATATATATATATATATATACACACACATATATATATTATATACACACCCCTCCCTAACAGCACCACAAACACGCAGAGCTGGAGCAATACTTCATCCTGAAAGATACCAAGTTGGTACATGTCTGTAGAGATGGGGCTGACTGCAGAGAATGCTTGTGTAAGGATTAGCCTGAGTTACTGGAACGATTGCATCCCATTAGTTTGCTGTAGAATAACCATAACAGGATGTGTCCTTCTGTCCCCAGATGTGAGTAATTCCCTTTGCTTTGCCCAGCCAGAGATCAGGGAGCTGATTTGGGAGCAAAGCTCCTGGATCAGGCTTCACTAGGTGATTTCTGGATGAAGAAGGCACCTTGCAGCCCTGGACATCCCAGATGTGCCGTACATGTGGTCAGAGCATCCCAAACCTGTGCTTATCATCACCCAATACAGAATTCCTGCAGTTCTTGAGACCACATCTCTGCAAACCAGAGAGTTGCTGCAAGGTGATGTTCAGCTCCCATGTGCCCTTTGAATGCCTCCTCTTTTGTTCTGGCACTCCGGGAGGCTGGAAGCAGTATTTGCACTCCAGGTATCTGCTTTGAAAGCATCAAGAAGTTGGCATTTGCCCTGGCAACAGGGAAAAGGTGCTTGTGTGCAACCAAGCCACTGATGTAAATGGCCAGTGGTCCTCAAATAACGCACCCTTACTGCCAAATCGGGATAATTGTAGTGCAGAGATCAAAGCTTGTTCACAGATCATCCACCAGCAGTAAAAGGAGGCTAAATCCATCTTATTATGCACCTTAAATCATTCACCTTGCTCAAGCCACTCTTTTGGTGCCATAATGAATTTAAAGGCAGTTAACTCCAAGTCCTTGTCATGTGTCATTTGTCAGACAGCTTCATCTTCCCTGCCTGTTGTCACAGCTTTGTAAGGCTGTTAAGAGACAGGCGGTGTAGCCAGTCACAGCTATTGGGGATTAGACTTCAAACCAAAAGGATGATACAGGCATAAAAGCACCTTGAGAGGTGCACAAGAGCTGCCTCCTGATGCGGCGCAGTCAATGCAGCACTAATCCCCACCCTGTTCTTGCTGCTTTCTGAGTGTAATACCAGGATCTCTAAACCCCAATTGCTCTTCCCTGCTATGTGCCTCCCTAGTATGAGCCTGTCCCAGCAGATCTTGCACCTCCCTCTGCAGGGAAATCAAGGCAACACAAACCACTGCTACTCCCAGACCCAAAGGAAAACCTTCCCACATCAGCCCACTGCCATGAACCACCATGGAAAAACCACCTCCTCTGCTCGTGTTGCATGAGTGCCTGTTAATGTCCAGGGAGATGATAGTAAATGGCTTTAGTGTGTTGTTAACTGCTGGGAGAGATCCCGAGAGCAAAGAAGGTTGTATTGATTCAAGTGACATAAATGGACTTCAGCGCTGCTGAAGCTGCCCTCTGGATCCTCACTTGTGTTATAGGATGGAAAACTGCACCTTGCATGGTTGAAGTTGAGCAGCTGGAACCATATTGGGTCCATGGGCTGGACCATGCAGAGGAGTCATGGTTAGCGTGGATTCCTTGCCTGCGATGACTGCACTTGAAAGCCCTTTAGCAGCAGGTTCAGGCCATCCAGGAAAGCCTCTGTTCCTGCTGTTTACATACTGATAAAACCCCTCAATAATTCAAAGGCACTATTGCTGATTGATGCTGCACAGAGATCTGGGGCCAGGGCCAGTGATCAAGTCCCTGCCACTTAGAATCACTGACTGGTTTGGATTGGAAAGGACCTTAACATCATCCAGTTCCAACCCTCTGCCAAAAGCAGGGACACCATCCACTAGAGCAGCTTGCTCTAAGCCCCATCAAACCTGGCCTTGAACACTTGAACTTCACCCCAAATAAACCCAAATGATCTCTAAACACATCACAACCTGTTCAGCCACCACATCCACCCAAATGAGAGTGCTTCATGCTCACTAAATTCCCAGACATCATTCACCCAGCAAGGAGACAAAGACAGAAACAGTGTTTTGCTTAGTTCACTCCGCCTGGGTGACTCACTTGATTAAAATACATATAAGCACCTACCTAAGCAGTGACATGTGAGGGTGAGCAATCAGAGCAGGTAATTGATGGAGAGAGACAGGTGTGTGGGTGAGACACTGAATACTTGGGAAATGGGTCCCAGAGGGCACAAAGCCATAGCTGCATCCAGTGTCATGCCAACTCAGAGCTGTAGCTTGGCATCCCAAAAGGATGTTGCTGGGGATGAACCCTGGGAGGTTGAACCCTAAATATCTGCTGTACCAGCTGGGTGGTGGGTGATGTGGAAGAAGTGTATGGGGAGAGGATGGGGGGGATGTGGTTCACCAGCTGCCTGCCACCACTCCTGCCCTCACTGACTTCATCTCACACATTGTATGAAGTGATGGAGCAGTGCTTCTGGGCTTTATTTTGCTTCTGGTTTTTGCTCTCTGTCCGTGGGTAAATGCAAACGTGCTTCTCCCACAGGGAAAATGCCACACTGAACAAATACCGCATGCAGCTGGTGTGTCAGTAGGCCTGGACCAATCACGGCTTCTCCCAGTTATCCTCGTGAATTAGATGGGCTGAGGAGGGCAAGCAGCCTTCCTCCATGCCCTTGGTACTGAGCAAGGAGCAGTTGTCACCCACAGGGGACCATGCAGGTGACAAACATTGCAGCATCATCATCCCCTTCTGAAGAAGGTCAGTACAAAGATGAGGCCACTCAAGGGCTGCAGTTCCGCTTGAAACACCTTTGCATTCCATTTGCCTTTTCTCTATGTGTGCTCCTAGCCATTCCCAGCCTGCACTCAGCTAAATTGCTCCATCAGCTCACTGCCTCTAAACCACAACCCTTGGGAAACCAAACTCAGCTGGAATCCTGAAAAGAAGGAGAAAAGGATGACTTGGTCTTCTCTACCTCATCTATCCAGCCAGGGGAAAAGTGCTTTGTGAGAAAAAGCAAGCAAATGAATTAACCTTTGCAGAAGCATTGTGTGGTGGGTAAGAAAAATCCCTCTTTAAAGATAGAAACTATCAGCAGAGAGAGAGGTATGGAGGGATGGTTTGTGAGTGCCAGTGTGGTCAGTGTCCATGCCAGAACCAGCCACTACTAAAAGTAATGACTGTTCCAATGGCAAACAAAGAGGAAACTCATGATTTAGACAAGTACTGGGCTCTCCCCCAGCAAGGTATCTGAAGGGGACCTATAAGGATGCTGGGGAGGGACTCTTCATTAGGGACTGTAGTGACAGTACAAGGGGTAACGGGTTCAAACTTAAACAGGAGAGGTTTAGATTGGATCTAAGGAAGAAATTCTTTCCTGTTAGGGTGGTGAGGCACTGAAATGGGTTGCCCAAGGAGGTTGTGAGTGCTCCATCCCTGGCAGTGCTCAAGGCCAGGCTGGACAAAGCCTTGGGTGCCATGGTTTAGTGTGAAGTGTCCCTGCCTATGGCAGGGGAGTTGAAACTGGATGATCTTAAGGTCCTTTCCAACCCTAACTATTCTATGATTCTATTCTAAGGTATAAAGTATGTAACAGCCAAGGAGATATTGTGCTCTAACAACATTGCTCTGGTTCTCACCCTGCCCTTCCTCACCCAGCTCTCATTCCATGGGTGATTTAAGCAGCGACACCCTCAAAACCAGCCCTGACACCAGCTGCCCAATGACCCAGTGTTTTTGGTGCATGGTTGCATCCTCAGATAAAGTAGGATCTTGTCACCAGCTTCAGGCTGAACTTTACAGGCTAAAGCCAAAACACTCTTTGCACTGAAGTAGAAATAATAATAACAGTAGTAGTAATAATAATTATCATAATAGTAATGATACCAATAGCAAAGTGGTATGGGATAGGATGAGTACAAGACAAACGTGGTTTAGGGGAAGAACTCAGCCCAGGGCTATGGAGCTAAGGGCTCAGCAGTGCAACAGAGTCCTGCTGCCCACCATTCAGCATGGAATGGGATGAGTCACAGAGTAAACACTACAAATGAACACCAAATGGCCTCAGCACATCAGAACAAACCTGGTTCTCCACTCACACAAGAGAAAAATCAATGCTGAAAAATCAGGGCAGGAGGATGATATGAAGGGAGGCAGGAGGCACAGAGAGGACTGCAGCATCCTGGTACCTGAGCCCCATTTGCTCAGCCAGACCAGCTCCCACAGCCCAGCAACAGCTTTCCCAGAAACTGGGTCAATCAAACTTAATACTGACTGTCTTTTTCTGTTTTAAACAGCACCAGCATCAATAACAGGAGCTGCCCTCCTCGCCTCATGTAGTTAATGCAGTGCCATAAACTTGGCTACTGTTATCGATACCAATATGACATCGGTGTCCATGTAAATGTCACTTGGTAGCAATAATGTCAATGCTGCTGTCCCCAGGGTCAATAAGCAGCAATACCAAATGTCATCCAGCCAGAAAGCATTGGGTAATTGGGGAGTGCTAATACAAAGGTAAAAATCAGGGATGCACACAGGCATGAAGCTTGTTTAAGGGAAGAAACTGACTTCACTTTAGTCAAAGCTCTGATAGCTTCTGGATTCAGTCCCACTGTGGCTCTTGCTCTTTGCTGCTGCTGTGGGCAGGGGTTGCCTGGATGCTCTCCCCACCTTTGTGCTTTACCTGGACACAAAATCCATTCAAGGGCCAGCTCCTGGCATGCACATGGGTCCTGGATGGATTTATGCCATGATATTTCCGATCCTTCCCAGGATTACTCAGGAAGTAGAGGGCAGAAAACACTTTGCAACTGCAATTGAGTGAAAGAGAGAAGCAGACACTGCCTGGCACTGCATTTAGTGCACAGGGGCTATGGAAAGGGTAAATGACAGCACCAGGGCTTGGAAGGTGGTTTCTAAATGTTTCTGATTTATTGTCTATAACATCTGCTCCCTCCATGTGCTGCATTGGAGAGGATGAACAGGACCAAGAAGTGTGGCTAATCCACACAAGCAATGCCCTTTTAACCTAGTGATGATGCTCAGGTGTTTTCACTGTAACTCTCAGATCACGCTCAGTGGGTCCCTGTGCAGGCTCTGGAGAGCTGTAACTGGCCTTAGGAATCCTTTTAGTCTCTGTCAAAAGCCTCAATGCATCCAAACTGAAAGAGATGCAGTCCAGTTTTGAGTAGAAGTACAGATTAGTGTCTGCAGTGGCTCAGCCAGCCCCACAGCACTGGGTTAACCTGGGTCCTCCCTGTCACTGGGATACAACAGCCTCAATGCAGCAGCTCTGCCTGGCCCTGAGAGGAGCCACAGCCAAGCCTTGAGGCTCCCGAAGCTCCTAGCGGATCCAGAGCAAGGCTGGGGGGGCATAGACCTGGATATACAGAGAACTAACCAAGGTATCAAGTGGCAAAGATAAAAGACAATAATAATTCCAAACACTATAAGCACATGGGATTTCAGTGCCTTCCACCACTTCCCATTCACTGCCTGTTCATCCTCAATGCCTAAAAGATGTATCTGCTACAACAGCAAGCTTTAGGAATGACTGCACCGACACTGGGATCACCCAAGTTCTGCCCCAATACATCCTCCATGCTTGCTCTTCCCAGCCAGAACAGCTCCATGTGTCAATTCAGCTGCAGGAAACTTAAGTCCTGTTCCCAAAGAGCAGAGTGCTTCTTGTGATAGATTTGCATAAGCAGCCATATCCATCACAAAGAGATAAAACTTACATATCTCAGTGCTACCATGTGATGGACTGAGCTGATCTGTTCAAAGAGGGTGTTAATGGAGATCAAAGAGGTGTTGGGGTTGTTTATTCCTGCCTGTAATATTAGACAAAAAGGGGGGAAAATAAAATCAAATCCCCTCTCAAACACTTGGTGTTACACTTGGATCCATGGACCACTATTCTGATGAATAGAGGCAATTAGCTGTCAGGATAATTTAAGCAGCTTTGATTCAAGGGGCACTATAGACTGACATTTAAACGAGCTCACATTTAAACTAAGCTGTATTAACAGCTCCTGATTTTCTACTTAACTGCTTTAAATGACTCCATGTCCCACAGTTGCAATATGGTAATTCCCCAAAGGACAATAATCTCAGGAGGCAAAGGACATGAATGATGGGGTGACCTGCTTTGTCACAGGGGATGGGGACATGGTGTACTCAGGGACATCACAGTGCCAAGAGGAGACATCCCAGCATCCCAGTGCAGGATGCTGCTGGTCACAGCAGTGTTGCAGTGTGCTTTAAGGGACTTTGGAATCGACCTTCCCCTCCCACCTTTCTCACCCTCCCCAAAACCTTCATATAGTGCTAGATTAGCATTTACATTCTGTGACAGGTTTCCTCTGATGAACTTGGGTTTAGCTGGATGCCTCAGTGCTTCCTCTCTGCTTTGTTCTCCTGGATCAACTGATGAATGATAAAAGACATCCCAGTGGCACCTAACCAAGCTTGAATGAACACCAGAGAAATAACAGCTGAAACCCAAACCTTTGTCTCAAATGCGAGCTGAACCTGAACTGCTGCTTCTTGGATATGCCACCCAACTCAGATGCCTTCGAGTGGTCCCCTCTGCACAGCATCCTATGAACATCGCCAAGAAAAGGACTTTGCAAGGGAGTTGCTGGCCTGCAGCAAAGCCAACTGGAAATCCTGCTTGAGAGCTCAAACAAACCATGTTTGTCCCTGCTGCAGGTTTGGATGCCTGAACAAATATTTCCCATTGACTTCCAGGGCTGCATTGGTCCTTACGCCTTCCCTTGGGATGGTACAAGGGGATATGTGGCTCTGTATGGCTAAATTCCTCCAGGAGCTGTGACAATCGTCAGCTCTCCCTGCGGTTTAACAGTTCTAATGCAAATACAAATACATTCCCCCCACTTTCACAACAATGTTCTTTGTGGCTTTTCTATCCTGGGACTTTCCAGCCTCACTACTCTGGTATCCAAGAGCCTCATGATCTTTAATGGTTTCTTTGCATGAGTAATGCATTTATATGCATCTCACCCAAAATGCTCTTTCATCCTCTCTATGTGCTTTTTCTCCTTGGCACAACTTTCCACTTCCATTCCCGTTTATCTGAGCCATAGTCTGTGCTGGGATGACAAATGCAGCCCTTAATGCCAAAGGAAATGAGGCACATTTTGGATGCAGCACTTTGGAGATAACAACTGATCCCAGATGCACCTAACCCAAAAAACAGGGAAATGATCCCAACTTTCCTCTTGGGAGCCTGTGGGCTGCCTCACAGGGCTGGCTATAGAAACTGGGGGGACAAAGCCACACAGTGCAGGCTGCTTTAGCCAATGCAGATCCCTGTATTTCAGCACAGCTTGTTGGAACTGAACCTGGAGCTGGATCAGCAACTTGTTAATAGAGCGTGATGATTTTACAAGGAACTTCTTGAGGTTATGGGATATACAGAGCATCTGCCTCCAGATCTGGATCCCCAAGTACGGGTACCTCCAGCTATGCGGTGCTCATCGATCACACATGCATTTAGAAACTGTGTCAGCATGAAAAGTCTATTGATTCCCCCATTCCTCTGCTCTACAGTCTGCTCTGCTGGAAGCATTTGACTCCCAGCATCTTGGCAGGGCTCGCTGGTCACCTCCAAACTCAATTGAGACACCTCTTCAGTGCCTCTCTCCTGACCAGCTATCACAAAGAGGTTGGAACAGGGGGATAGAAAGAAATCAAGCTATTCTGGTCCATGGTAATACATACACTGCATCATCCATGACAAAACCAACATGCAAGTGCCTGGTTATCGTCCTCACAGTGCCCAGATCTACGTAGGACCCACTGCAAGGCCCCAGGGCTGGCTCTAGATGGGGTCAGACCTATTGGCTTGGATCACATTATTGTTCTGATTGATGGAAGAACACCTTTTACCTAGCTGCGGTGGCTGGGTTGGAAATACCAACTCCTTTTGTCCTTGCAGAAAGAGCCTGGCCATACAAGTGAATGTCTAGGTTAGAAGCCGATTTCCAGGCACAGAAAATGTTTTATCTGCCCCAAATACATAATATTTCATAATAAAAGCAGTGCAGCCTCTGAACCCCACCTTTGCTCACAAATCCTGGGAACCTCAACCAACCTCCTTGTGCGCATCCTCCAGGCACTCATTCCCACCCAGCCAGGGACTGAAATACCACTGTGGGGATCACAGTGAGAGGATGCCCAGTGGCTCTGGGATGAGGATGTCGCAATGGGAAGGGGCCATTGGAAATGCCTTCTGCAGCCATCTGCAACCCTAACAGCTGCCCTCACTGGCCACATCAGCACAGCCAGGCTCCTGCAAGCCAGGAAACCCCCAAAACAACCTTAATTTTGCTCTCTGCTTGCCTCTGCTATCTCTTGCTTCTGCCTCCAACTGGAATATGATCAAAACAAACAGTGCATCTCAAGATGCAGCTGACATCAAACCAGAACGAGTGCTGGCCATTGCCTGTGCACTGCAGGAGCATGAGCCAATCCTCAGGAGACTTTCAGGCCACACAAGGTTCAGACATGCAGTCTCTAACCCTGACCTCACTACCCCTTTGCCTAGCCAAGCTCTGATAGAGAGTGAGATTCCTCTGCAGCCACAGATTAATGCATTCATTTTATTAGTATTATTTTAAATTCTGGTACAAAACAGTTTCAGAGTTTCTTGTGGATTTGTTTTTTGGGGCCTTTTCTTCATTGTTTTTTAACCACCAGCACTGATGAGCAAGGATGCTCAGTGCTGCATCTAGTTTGGGGACTGTCAGCTCTTTGCATCCCAGCCTCAGCAGCACTAAGTGTGCTCCCCACCTGGGTTCCTCATTACTGTAATGCTGATTAATACCTGCACTGCTAACAAAGCAACAGGGTCAGGAAGACAGAGAAAAAGGAAAGGGGAAAGCAAAGCAGATCCTGAAGGAATGGGGCAGGATGGGGTGAAGGAAATGTGGAGAATCCAGTCAGCCTGTGCCTCCAGCTGCATCCTGGAGGAATGGAGATGCATTGCTGCATTATCTTTGTTATTTTTTCCTGGCTTGCAATAGCCAGGCCGTGCTGCACAGATAGTTTGGGTGAAAGCAGATGCTGAATGAGCCAAGTCCATCATCCACCTATCTCAGAGCTACACATGGGGAGGAAGGGCCAAGCACTGGGGCTGTGGTGGCACCACAGGGTCTCACAGTATTAGGGGAGGACAGGTCTGTAGCTGGAAAGCAACTCCTCAAAAGCCCAGCTGAAAGCAGAAAGTGATGCTCATCTTTCCCTCCATGGGTACACATCCCACCAACGGCCTGATCCTTCCTTCCCATTGACACAGTTCAGCCAGATTAAAGGACAGGCTGGGGAGCCCATGGTATGGATACTGCTGGAGATGGGCTTTCTTCCCCTGCTTTATTCCAAACTACATCCCCAAATATCAGTGCTGGCTGGAGGGCCCTTCAGACAGACACAGCCAGGGTGGCATGCAATGAGTCAGTGCATAAATCATCTGGATCCCAACAAGGCTCTGCTTTCTGCATTAGTTTTTCATTTAAAGCTTATCACCCCAGTCAGATCCTCCCCACTAAGCACTAAGAGGGGGAAGCTGCTCTGTTCCCCCTCCCTGGATGGTGGTGACCCATCAGGGAATGGCCCCATCCATCTCCTGCTCAGGGCTGACAAATGAAATTGCTTCATAGCCTCCCCAAAAAGCAGCAAATGAAACCATGATCTATTTTAACACATATTCAAAGGGACACTCTCAAGCAGTTTGGATCCAAAAGAAGAGATTCTGTAAACAAACCAACCAAACAGAAGACTTACAAAGCTTGATATTAATAGAAAAGTTATTGGGCTGCCTTCCCCCCCCCCCCCACCAAAAAAAAAAAGCCTTGTAAAAAATCA
>NDXB01019584.1:169928-223704 GCA_002631895.1 Agapornis roseicollis
TCCCCCCCCCCCCCGAGCAATAAAAGAAAGCTTTGTAAAAATTCCCCCTGCAGTGTTTGCAACCCAAACAAAACAGCATTATTCTGACACATGAGAAATGAGCTCGACGACAAGCAGAAGCTGCAGAGATGGCCCACAGAGGGCAGAGCTTTAACCCCCTTGGTTCCCCAGCTTTCCTACCTCAGCTTGCACAGCCTAGAGACCCCCAGTATCAGAAGGAGGATGCTTCTGTTCACAGGCAGCAGATGGGTGCAGAAATCCCCATCCCTTGCAGGGATCCTGAGGCCGCTTGCAAAGGAGCAGAACCCAGGGCAGGGATAAGCGATTTGGGCTTGCAGCCATGAGGAACATGGGTGTAGCTTCTCCTTTGCCCTCCTGAGCAGACCTGGTTGGAGAGCATCCAGCTTCCTCATGCTTCATTAAGCCCCTGATCATTAGTGGTGGGCACTGACAGCTGTACTGATAGCTGAGAGAGGAGCAGCTGAGGAGCTGGTTAAGTATCTCCTTGGTGCTGACCCAGGATTGGTCAAGCAAAGCCATTCCCAAATCCTGGCTTGTTCATAACCCTGGATGCTTGGAGAATGGACAGACACCCAAATACCTGCTGGGGTGTAAACCCTGAAGTGCCCAGTTTGTTACTGCAAAAAAACACCCCAGACTCTATTGTATTTCACCTGGAAAGGCAACATTTTGCAATGAAGGGAAAAGTTATCAATCATATTTTGTAACTAGGGGAAAACAGCTTGAGTACAGACTGAAGGAGGGATGAAGGCAGCTACCTTCCCATCCCGCAGCCACCTCCTGCACCAGGCAGTGATGCTCCTTCATCTGTTTTGCCAAATCCAATTCCCAAGAGCAAAGTGCAAGACTTCCAGGCAGTGGGTTCCTGAATTTCAGTGTCTTTACTGGCCCAGTTCTGCCCCAAGGCAGTGACAGCTCCACCACAGCCAGATTCCCAACCCATCCTTGTAATCCCCACCCTGCAGCACCGCTGTGGCAAACAGCCATCAACTCTGGTTGTTGCGCAGGCACTGGAGATGCTCAGAGAAGCCACAAGCCTTTGTCTTACCAAGTTTCATGCTGGAAAATGACAAAGGAGTTGCAATTTACACTTTAACTAAGTTAATGCTCATGAAGTGCTCGTGGATCAGTGCAGGCGGCTGCCGGAGCCAGCACAACCAAATGCTAATTCAGCTCTGCAATCAATGGAGCCTTTCTTAGAAGTGGCTCAATAATTATGTCTAAACAGAAAGGAGTTTTTAAGGAGGTAAAGAGCCGAAATTCATCACCTCCCTTTCCAGTTTGCTGGAGTAAATTCATGACAGTGGCAAACACGAGAGGTTTCTGAGTGCTCCCTGTGTGCTGCTGGTAGACATGATGCAATGGGGAAGGGCACGATGCCACTCTCCACTCTGGATTTCACTGGCATAAAGACTTACAGGACCAGAGGATGCAGTTATAACCAAAAGCTCATCAGATGACATGACCTATGCTGAGCAGAGATTGTGTTCCCAGCGCTGACCCATACAAGCCCACATGGAGGGATGTGCATGCAGGGAACAGCGGAGTTTGAGCCAAGAGAAACAGTTGCAGCCCATCACCTTATCTCCTGATGCATCAGGTCTCCAAAAGGGTATTTATTTAGCAATGTCATGCTAATAGAAGAAAAGAAAGATATGTTAAAGCTATTTGGAAGGACTGCAGTAAACTATGGTCTGTCCTTGAGGGATAATTCCTCTGGTTTCCCTGTCTAATAAACACACTGAGGCACCACTTACTGCTTCCAAAAGGATGTGTTGACAAATCACCAGGGAAAACGAACATGGGATGTACATGGATGTTAGCAAAGCTTTGGGGAAAAAACCTCAAAATCAGCCTCTTGGGTTCTTTTCCAGTGTGCACAGTCACAAACGAGACCTATAATGCCCATGGTGGGCAGACACACACTGGGCTGTGCTCAGCATCAGGGATGCTTCCAACTTACTGTATCCACCCCTGCCATGTAGGAAAACCAGTTTGTTTTGCTGGGGGCACGGATGCTCAACCCTGGCTCTTACCAAGTGTTATTGCTGGTGGAGCAGAAGAGCAGATTGGGAAAGCAGAGCTGGGAGAGCTCTTGGATGTCAGACTCACGTTCAAAGCAGGGGTACGTGCAAAGCACCATGAAGGGGTCAGGGTACCCAGGGCAACACTGGCACTTGGGGAGTTTGGGATCTGACCCCCAACCCGCTGTGGAGAGATTCCCCCTGGCCTGAGCAGGAAGCCAGAGGAGAACAAATACTGACCTGGGTGATGGAATGAGCTTGTGGAAGGCTTTTGGCTGCTTTTTACTCAGGGTAAATGGTGGATGTTTGCAATGGAGAGTGACAGCCACCACCAGGGCAAGATGAAGGCTGCTGAGAGCCTCTGAGAAGCAGGCTTTAAATCTTGATAGAAACCATTTGGATTTGAATCAGCTCCTTTTCGTGTTTGCTCCCAAGTGTGCTCCAGGGTAGAGGCTTTTTCTTCAGGGTGCTGATGGACCTCTTAAAGTTAAGCTTTAGGGACAGAATACAGGGTTTAGCATTTGCTCAAGCCCATCTGTAAACCTGACCAGCTCTGGCCACAGCCCAGCAGAGCACTTAAATGTGTCTTCTCCTTTGGGTTTCACCCAGGCTTCAGGAGCAGGCAGGGCAGTAAATGGGAGGCTGAGACTGATGCATCAGGCAGGGAGGATGCAAAGCTGCTTGGTGGCAGCAGCAAAAGGATGGAATTCCCAGATCACTGGTGATTTTACATGTATTTCAGAAGCAAGCTGGGAACAAGGAAGCACATAATGATGGCAACTGGTGGCACGTAGATGATTAACCTGAATTTATCAAGTTCTGCCAGCGCAGCTTTCTCCATCTCAGTTTTCTTCCTCTAAAAGGTGCTCCTTTGGCCTTATTTCCCAATACTGGATGAACCCAGGGCTTTCAGCTTTCATTTGGGCAATGAGGAGGTGCAGGCAGGATGGCAGAGCTAAGCGAACAACAACCCACATCTGGTGTTTCCTCCATTCAATTACAGGACAAAAGATGAAACATGGTGCTCAAATGAAAGCTGAAGGCATCATAGGAAGCACACAAGGTCTCCAGGCTTAGCATGTAAACTGGAAAGCAATAAATATAGACTCAATCTGGTGATTCCCACCTTGGACAGAACTCTCCTAACGATGTTCTCGGCTGTATAGGCCAACCTCCCTTTCTTGCATGAGAGAATTGTCTGTTGTGATGTGGATATGAAATCAAACATAAGACAGGTAGCAACTCACTTGCAAGCGCAGACAGGCTGGGAAAGGAAAGGAGCATGGGCAATCCTTCTGAAAAGGATTTGCAATGCTCCTCTGGGAGAACTCTTCTCATGGATTTGGTACCAACCTACTTGAGGTTCAAGTCATTAAATGTGCATAATAAATCCAGGGAAGTACCTGAACCCATTTCTCTAGGCTGATTTTGGGCCTTTTTCACATTTGGTGTGATCAAATGGGTCAAAGGTTTAGAGAGGGATGTTTCTGGAAGCTCCAACCATCAGCACACATCTAACCTGCTTGAAGTACCAAGCTGCAGTGCTCTAAACCTGAGCTAATGAGGGATGCTCTGCTAAATCTATTCACCATGAAGCCACCAGAATGTTCCCAATCTGTTTGCAAACAAACCCCAAACCATACAATAACAGTGCCATCCCCAACAAGAAAACCAGAATGCTTCAAGAAACCTGTTCATATGTGGCTGTAAGCAGCAGAAACGTCTCAGCCTCACAAGGAAACTTCTCACCACTACTATCTATGAGTTAGATCCCATAACCCACTTTCCTACTTTACTGTTGATAACACCAGACTCAGCACAACAGATCCTCAATCCCTGACATGACCTGATGCTTCCCAACTGAGGGAAATGATCCCTCTCCACATGACTCTGAGAGCTGTCATTTATAGCAATTGTCCTCTCCTGACTGTGTTGGATAATCACCATTTTGCTGTGGCTGTTGCAGGGTTGGGACGACAGCAAAACTCTGCTGGAAAACCAAACAACTTTTCCAGAAAGGAAAATATTTTGCTGTCTCCAGATCCTGCAAAGAGTAAAAATAACCCTCAGTTCCCCTCTCACTTAGTGAAACATCACAAAGGGCTGAAACGTGCATCTCATTGTGCTTTTCTTGCCTCAGATTATCCCTGAGAATGCAGCTCAGTCACGGGTAGCTCAGTCATGTGTACCAGAGGGCACAGTGCTGGGGCTGGTCCTTAGGAGAGGGACAGACAGGATCGGGACAATGGGGCAGCCCATCTAGTTGGGAAGGGGAAAAGGTTTTGGGGGAGAAAAGGGGAAGAGATTGCAAAGGTGGAGGAAGGAAAAGCTCTGGGCCCCAGTCAAGTGGGATGTGGATGTACAATGCACTTCAGAAAGGGCAATGCTGAAAACTTGGAAGCTGCTCAAGCTCCAAGGCACATGGAGAAATATATTTAACTTAAAAAAGCAAATCTAAGAAGAAAAAAGAACATTTGCTTGTGGACTAGAATTCACAAATAGCAACAGACTTAAATTTGGGAATTGCGCTTCATTGCCCATTGGAAAATATTTAACCAAGGAATTGATGCCCAGGTCTCTAATGCCCATCACAGCTCCTCAGTGGCAACGAGCCATGTGGAGGAGGTGACACCCACACTGGCTCCCAGGAAGCCCTGCAGCAGCACTTGCTCCTATTCTCTCTGGGTGATGAATAATGGGAATAAGAATGAGACAGAAAATGGTCTGACAGTCAATTACTGCCTTTGTGATTAACCACCCAAGAGCAGCCCCTGCTCAAAACGGCACTTGATGCTCCTTTTGAGCAAAACCATTCTGCTGGATCCCATGATGGGCATTTAAACAGGAAGACAAAGTATCCGCTGATTTATGTTCTTGTTTTCCTATATAATCACAGCTTCCTAAATGTTAATGACTCCACACCACTCAACTGCCAGCAGTATTTGCACACGTGCCTTGCTTCTTATGTGTGAACACATGTCGCTCACGCTAGCAGAGGTATTGGTGTGTTGAGGAAGAGTAAAATGCAGTGCTTGGGGCTCTCTGCTTGAGGAAAGGAGCCTGCAGCTCTTTGCAGATAAAGGCAGGAAGTTTGGCTGCTCTGCTCTTGAGGGTTTCAGCACTGGGAGACAAAACTGGGACAAAATGCAAAATGCAGCATCCCAAGATCCAGGTCTGAGCTGGAAGGCTGTGGAAAGAGACTGAGTCCTGCAGCAGCACTGGAATATCCTTGCAGCCGGTCTAAACCACCCCAATTGACATCATTCCACCCATCCCTGCAAATGAGTGCTCGCAAACCGGTCAAAACCCTCTCTATGGAGAGAGGTAACAGCTTCAAGGACAATCTCTTCCAAGCATCCACCTAATCACAGAGTCATGGAATGGTTTGTGTTAGAAGGGACCTTAAAGCTCATTTGGCTCCAAGGAGGGACACCTTCCACTGGAGCAGGCTGCGCCAAGCCCTTGTGTCCAACCTGGCCTTGAACACTGCCAGGGATGGGGCAGCCACAGCTTCTCTGGGCACCCTGGGCCAGCGCCTCAGCACCCTCACAGGGAAGAGCTTCTGAGTAATGTTTAATCTAAATCTACCCTCCTTCTATTTAAAACCCTTCCCCTTGTCCTATGACTACAAAAATCAAAGAACAGGATCCCTAAAGCACAGAAAGTCTCCTATATCCAGAGACCGGTGATAGCTGCATTCATTCAGATCACACATCTAAGGTACACAAAGGTAATGGAGATACCCACCCAGCACACATTCAATCTCCTGACAAAGCACCAACACTACTATGCCCAAAAGTTCTGACTTTCCCCCTTGCACCCACCTAAATTTACCAGTCTGGGACCAGACCAGAGTCATTCAGCCCATCTCTTCCCCCTGGATTTGTCCAACACAATCACACCACAATGAATTGTGATCACCACCAGTACCAAGTTCATGGTATGAGAAACCTCATTTTGGGGTTAAATCAGGGTTTCAAACAAAGTGCAATCCCCTCTCCTGACATTAGGGTAGCAAGACAACCTGCCTGTGTTATACTGGCTTTCTCCAAGAGCTCCTCTCTTTATAAAGTCCCAGGGATTCTCTCTGTAATGAGAGATTCAGTTTGCAGACAGATAAATGTTTGTGGCTTACTTGATCCTACCACCATCACTAACACTTGCACAGTCAACAGCCAAGAAAACACGTATACAAACTAAACCCAAGTTATTTTAACTCTGCCTCAAGTTATTTTAACTCTTTGGGGAATCCAGCCAGGACATTTTCCCTCCCCACAATCAGCTGCCCCAGGCTTCAATGCACAGCATTGGCTTGAAGCTGACCCCTAAGATGTTTAAACACAGCTTTATCCTTCTTTTTCCACCCCCTGGAGAACTGCATCTCCCAAGTTAAACGCTACCTGGAGATTACAGCACTGCTCCATGAGATGAGCAGAGCACCATTTCTCTTTATCAGACCTTGGGTTGGGCTCATGCAGTTCCAGACTCCAGCCTGCTTGTTGCTTCCGATAAAGCGTTCTGAATGAAGGTACCACTTAGAAATGCTTTCTGAATATGTATTAAATGATTATTAGAAGCAATGACTGTGCATTCTTTAAGAGCTTATTGTAAATCATCACACAATAAAATACATCAATAATAGACTCTCAACCACTGATGCTTTAATAAGGCGCAATAAAAACACGTATCAGAGCTTGTAATGTTGCAGAGTGTAGCTACATGCAGTTTTAAGGAACTCACTTAAGTATGTTTGATGCCTTTAGCCTGCAAGTACTAAAACAAGGCTACACCCTGTGCGGACTGGAAGCAAGGGGAGCTGCTTGTTTGTGGGTGCTCAACCCCATAATACTCAAGGAAAACCCTACATTAAAACATGGCAATAAGGGAAACCTGCGGCATCCCAAGTGCTGGGAAAGGAGAGGTTCTGCAGCAAAGGCCAAGCATTAGATTCCACAGAGAACTTGCTTCCATCAGGCTTTTGCTAGATGAAACTCCAAAGTTTCTGGGTTTTTTCTGTGCATAAGGAGCCTGGCACATCCAAACCCTGTGGCTTGGACAGCAGGCAAGACGGCTGTGTTTGGAGCAGAAGGAGTCCAGACCCATCCCTGCACCCCAATGGATCACCTCCATGCCTGGGTCACCCAGGAAAGCCCCAGTATGTGGGTAATTTTCAATTAAATCATCTGCAAAACTGCAGCATCTTCCTTTGGCTGGGGTCAGACAGGAGCAAGCCAGATTCCGAGCTGTTTAGTAACCCTTGTTTCTGTGAGTCTTTATTTCAGGCTTCTCTGAAAACAGAGAGACCGTGTGCAGGAGCAGAGCAGCTGGGTGAAATGCTGCCTTCAACGTGAAATAGAAACGAGGAATACCTGCAGACTGTAGCAATTGGCTCCAAGTAACCTCTGCTGAGAGATGGAAAGAGGGTTCAGTAAAGCAAACACAGGGCAGGTGGCTCATGAGAGCTGCTTTCATGTTGCAAAACTACTTCCCTCCATCATTTCTCTGAAGAGGGGAATTCTGCCTCACAGGGAAGAGTGAGCCCGGATGCCCAACTGTGTTTTGATGGTACCTTTCCTTCCCCAGGTGAAAAGGACTGAAGCAGCACCTAAATCTGGCCATGATCACTGAGCCCACCTGATAGAAGAAGCAGTTCCAGTGAGCCCCAACTGTTCTGGTTGTCCTTTGCTTTTCTTTGCAGGTTTCTACATAAGAAAATCAATCCAGAGAAGGAAAAGGCATTAAAACTATGCAAACAGCTTGCACAGCTGAGAAGAGCAACTCTGGATCTATCCTGTTGTTTGCTGGTTAGACATAAATAAGCCTGTGTGCATGGAGACACTGGCATCAGCAAGAGGCTCCCCAGCGCAGCCAACCGGGATGTACAGACAAGGAAGGGTCATAAAAAAGCCAGATGTTAATGGAGAAATCATTAACCAGCAATTGGTGGTAGTCCAGCAAAGGACCTGTGCAGCACTGGGACTTAAAAAGTGCTTTATAAAGTAATACAGCACAAAACTTGCCTTGCTTCATCTGACTGAAAGTGTTATCCCCTTGGAAATAGGTCTCCCTTGAGAGAGTTGTTCCACTCAATGGGGCAGTAGCAAAGAACAAGTTTGAAGCAAGGCTTTAATAGGACTCTGGGGTGGCAGTGATCCAGGCAGGATGCACACCCAGCATCAGAGAGCTTTTAGCTCCAGCAGCAGTGCTGCCTACACCAATTAGCACACTGGTAATTGCTTAGGGAAGTATCAAGCACCAGCAGGTTGACCTCATATTTGTATGGTCTGAAATGGGAGGATGCAGTAAAAGAAATTCCCTGCCAGAGCTTTTCTGCAGTCAGGAATTGTGCTCAGTCTCCTTGGGTGGGAGCCTCCTGACCTCCAGCATGTGCTGGAAATGTCCCCATGCTTCCTGCCTGAGTGTCCAGATGGGTAGAGGTGTGGCTGTGATGCTCTACCAGCACAAAAAGAAGCTGCTTTGGCACCTTATTGTCCAACTTGCACTACATGCACTTTGCTAAGTCTGAGGGTTGGGAATGCCTGAAGACATCAAAAGAGCCTAATATTGAAATCAAACAAAAACCTAGCCCCAGAAATCCTGTGTGCACTCCATTTCCTGCATTTCTACAGCCAGACTGAGGTTAAGTTCTGAACCAAGTGATGAGCAAAGGTTTGCAGAGTGGCCCCTCCTGGCCCCTGTGTTTGCAGCTCAGCTTTGTAGCACCACGGATGGGTGGCTTTGACAAACATTCGTATTTGGGGGTTGTCACCCAAGCATATGCTCTGACCCCCTCCAAGAGCCACATCTGCTCCCGTGTGATGCCAACAAGCTGGAGGAAGTGTGAATCAGAGTTACCAGCTTTCTGAAGCACAGACGCTGGGGAAGGCTGCAAGGAGCATCCGTTTCCCCTCCCTTCCCAGCAGAGGCCATCAATCCTTTGGAGCAGCAAACGCCAAAGTGCCTCCAAATCTCTATTAATCCACACTAATGTGGCAGCCCCGGACAGCACCGATGAACAGCTCACTCAAAGTGTCAGGAAATGAATGAAATTAGGATTTGATGAAATTGAATTTGCAGCGTAGCAGAGACAAGGGCATGTGCATATGGATCCTTTTCTCATCTCCCGTGCTTCGCTTGATCAGTTGGAGATGAATTTACTGAGCACTCCAGGAGCTGAGCGGTAACAGCATCACTATCTTGTTTTTCCGTCTTTAATAAGGACATAGTGATGGCTTGTTCAGGGCAGCTTAGGAGATACCCTCTGTCAATTAAACCTAAATACCTGCCTATGCTTCTTAAAACCCTGGAGACTGCAAGGAGAGGACAGAAGGCCAAAGTGCTCAAATCCTGCCTCTGACAAGACCTGTGGTCCTAGCCCTGAAGGTCACGCTGCTCCGTTATCCTCACCAGGATGGTGCTGGTTTCCATCATCAACCCAGAAACCCCGGTGAGGGGCTGCTAAGAAGATGCGGTTGCACCATGAAAGATGAATCCTGGCTGTGGAGCTTTTGCCCAGAGAGCCATTGCCCTGTGTACACATGGCCAAATCCTCATTGACCACCTCAAGTTCACCATCACTCTCATTAGGAGCCTCAAGTTCAACATGCCAAGAATCATTTATAAGGAGTCTGAATGTGAAACTATGCACAGGAAAACCTGAGTTTTGTACCCTGAAGGTTGCAGGCATGAAGCAGAAAACACTGTCGATATAAACACATGGCACAGAGCCCTCCACAGCCACCATTGATTCCTTTGCAATATTAATACTAATAATTAACTGTGTTCCACTGCATTATGTCTTCTCATCTTCTTCAATGCAGCTTCCTTGTGTCACGGATTTGAAAGTGAATGTGAGAGGCATAAAACATTAATACTTAGGGACAACATCTAAGTAAACAGATAAAAGCAACCCACCCCTTCCTTTATCCTACTCATGATTTATTCTGTCTTCCCATTCTCCATACGGTTGTTTTGCAGTGACAGTGGCATCTTTCACAAAGCGCAGAAATACAAGTCCACTTGGAATCGTGACTAAACGGTCCTTTGAAGGATTAAAAAGAAGGGAAAAATCTGAGGGTTTTTGTCCCCACCAACCAAAGCCAGCACATTAAATCTGAGATGAAGGCCATGGTGGTAAAGAACAACAGTTTGAACCTGCAGAAAGCATGTGCCAGGGTATGGGAGGGATCAGGGAAGAACCTTCGTTGTTGTTTTACTCTGAATTGATGGAATAGCTTGAAATAGCAAGAATGGACTTGAACTAAATCACTGCTGGGGAGATCAAGTGTAGATCAGTCTATTGTCTGCTGTGCCTGGGCTAAACCAGTAATTCAAAACCTGTTCTCCCTCTTTCCAGGCTCCAGAAAACATGGGTACATCCTCAAACCTCCTTGGATACTGATTACTGGTTCCAAAACCCAGCATATAGCACTCATTTTAAAACTAGTCAGCAAGATAATCCCTCCTGTGCCAAAAGACAGCAGATCCACCAGAAGCATGGGGAAAAGCAGCCTGTGAAACCAGCAGCACACACTGCAGCTCACTGAAGCTCATCCATGGAGTCCTCGCACTGTCCTACTTCAGAAGCTTCATTAGCATCATCATCACAAGGGAATGACTTTGGTCTCTCCCTCTCAGCAGCTCTCTTATCTGCCCTTTGCATTGCTGTGTAATCTGTTTGCTTGTTTGTTTGCTCTGTCTCTCCAGCTGGAGACAGTGGCTGAACTTTCAAAATATCTGCATTCCAGTTCAAAGCCAGTGCAAAGGCCTCCAGACCCCTTCTTCCTAAAACATGGAGCAATCTTTGCATTTAAGATCTGACTGGTGCAA
Source organism: Agapornis roseicollis (assembly GCA_002631895.1). Lineage (NCBI taxonomy): Eukaryota > Metazoa > Chordata > Aves > Psittaciformes > Psittacidae > Agapornis > Agapornis roseicollis. Next base: position 180,803 of record NDXB01019584.1, read on the forward strand.
AAGAAAGACCATAGAAGGCCCTCAAAGCCACTTGTCCATGCTGCTCATGCATTAAAACATGTACAAACACTCCAAACCCAGGGGCCTGGGTGAAGCAATCCCATCTGCTGCTCTCAGTGCACTTCTACCCTCCTTGTTCCTTTCATTAAAGTGGGATTGCTCCATCGCTGCAAGAGGAAAAAGCACGAGCCTGGTTCCCTTTCAAGGAATCCCAAGACTATTTGCAAAGGAGCTCTGTTTTTCCTTGGTTTGCAAGGAGCTCGTGCCTACTGAGCAGTTGTACTAAAAATACCGGCAGTGTTTTGACATTGAATGGTGCCAGAAATATACCCCGTCCACAGCGTAACAAGGGAAGCATATGCTAGGCTCCATTGCAAGGTCTTCTCCAGAAGCTGGGCTGGGAGGTTGGGGGTGGAGAACATGCTTTAAAATAGCATTTTGCAAACTTCTGGGGAGGCTATTGGCAATAGAACATGTAATTCTGGAAACGTCTCAGCAATTAGAAGTGACTAACAGCAAAGAGGAGGATTCCCCCCGTTACCTCATTTGGTTTCAGCAATGCAGTGCCCCGTGTCCTGCCCCGTGTGATGCTCCGCATCCCTGTGCGCTGTCAATCTGCTGTTTCATTGCTTCTGACAAGCTACCCATTGCTATCTAATCACTTGTCATCTTTAAGTGGCAATTCCTGCTTTCCCTTTTGTTTCTTCCCCATCCTCCATGCTGCATCACCAGCTCCATTAAAGCCCAGCTCTAAAAATGAACACCCACATTGAGACGGAGTCTGACCCAACAAAAGGGCTCTCCAATCTGCTGAGCATGGCTTTGATGTGCACCTAAGGGCTTGATCCTGTGTTCTTGCTATTCCCTGTATGTCACTAAAAAGCAGCTGATTTTCATGAAGACACTGAGGAACCCCTTCAAACATGGTTTGTAGCTTTGCACCAAGTTTAGCATCTCTCCTGCAGCATCCCTCTGATCTGGTCACAAACTAAAGGGGCTCAGTGAGCTTTGTGCCAAGAATCTGCAGCAAGAGGGAACTGAAGCCTAAGATTTGGGAAGGGAAAAAGAAAGAAAGGAGTAGTTGGACTTTTGTTAGGGACCCAAACAGGGAGGAGGAGAGGAGGAGAGACAGAGAAGGAGACTTCAATGTCTTCAGTGTTTTATCTACATTGCAGGTTACAGACTGACATCTCCAAATGAGGAATTGCCAAATGCTGGCCTCCTCGTTGTCAGAGCCCAGGAAAGTGTGACAGAAGCGGTGGGTGTGAATTTTAATGCTTTATTTTGCCTGATCTTCCCTCCCCTTGCATTTGAAGTTCCTCAGTAAATGATTCTAACTTCATCTTTTTTTTCCTCCCAAAGAGCAACACTTAAGTGTTACAATGATCACTCTGATTTTTAGGTACCCCTAAAGGATGGGAATGGGTAAAAAAGAGCCTCACTGCTCAACCTAAATAGCAAAAGCCATCTTTGTGTCCTGAAATCTGCTATCAGCAGCCCTGTGGAATACAGTTCAAATGCCATTTCTAGGAGGTTCAGGCTACAATAGAACTCACCAGAGCTCAAGGTACCTTAGAAAAATTAAGGAATGTTGACCCCAGACCCCCGTGCCTTCCAAGTAGGACTCACAGCTCCACCAAGCAACCTGCCTGCCTATCAACCCCAGCCCAGAACTGGACCAAGAAGCATCACAAAGTAGAAAGAGCTTCTACATGGCCCAGAGCACGTCCATCCTCTCCATCACTTGCTTGTTCTTCCCCTCTAAAATTGCTGGTAGCTTTGATTGCAGTGTCCACTCAGGAAATCCCAGCCCAAAGAGGCCCTTTGGGCATTGCTTGATATGTGGGATGAAATGTGGGAAAAAGCTACTGACCCCATATGGATGGGTCCACACACACAACCACACAGATGCCTTCCTGCAAAGCATTCTGCCCCTGCAAAGCTGCTCAGAAGGACTGGAGATGATACCCCAACACCTGGGGAGAAAGGTAGGGTCCTTTGTCCCTCTTACCACTTTCTTCTTCAACAGCTCCCATGACCACACCATCATTTTCAACACTGCATTTGAGTGGTTTCTGTAGCAGACAGCTTCTCATGAGCTGGTCTGCTCATCTTGCTTCAAAAGGACAGAGAGGAACCAGATTGTAATGGAAGAAAAAAAGCCATCTCCATCAAGATGATAGTGAAGTTATAATAGCTACACCCCAGCTCGGCGCATGCTTTCTGGCTCACGCAGAGCATGGGAGCAGCCAACTGCATTGTAGGGATAAAAGCAATGACCAATTTTAAGGCCTACTTCAGCCCTGACCTGTTGCTATTTTAACTCATCTCAAAGAATGCGTTAAACACAGCCCTTGTCATCAGATTGCTTTTGGATGAAGCAAGCAGCACCAATTCCTCTATCACGTCACCGTGGCTATTTTGTCCCTGTAATGCCCTTATCTTTTCCACGGTGTTTCCTTTTTCTGGGTTAAGATTCAATGCCACTGAACAAAAAAGCAGCAGCCAGGTCTAATTTATTGAACCAACTCAATTCCATGGCTCTCACTGTGCACTCTGCTTCAGAGGAACAATGAATAAGCTTAAAGAACAATACTCACTCTTAATTAAATGGTGCTGCAAAAAATATGCATTGGTGTTGGACCACGGCCATGCTGCTTGAGATTTATTAAATTTGACAGTTTAATATGCTCTGAATATCCATGCTCCTTCATAAGTAGTGCTCCGAAAACAGTTTAAATATGCTTTCAATTTAATTATACTTCATGCCTACTTCCCTCGTTGTCAGCAGACCAGTGTACCATGAGCTGACCTCGCCAGCAAAGCTTCTGCTAGGAAGGGAGGATGATAAAGCCACCTTTGCTGATGGAGCCTGACATTGCCATGCATGGTGGCCACCTCTATCCATGTAGCCTTGGCCAAGGCAACCGAGGCTGCCCTGTTGGCAAAGACCTGGCTGCCTTTTGTGATGTTTTGATGCCAGGAGCAGCTTCTTTGGTGGCGAAGCCGCTGGGCTGAGGCCAGCATCCTCCCACCATTGGCAGCCATTGGTGTTTCCTGGCTCAGAAACACCAGGAGATGAATGGGCACAGGAAGACTTGCTTTTCATGCTTCCCTGCAGCTCCTCTATTTCTGCTAAAAATGGGAATCTAGTGTCCAGGCCTATCAACCTGGATGTGGTCTTGATTCAAAAAACACAAGGCATGTGCCTCACTTCAGCACTTAATATGCCATCCACCTAACTGCACGCTAAGTCAAGCCTTCAGAAATTAAACATATGTTTAAGAGAAAATGCTCTAATGGGCAATCTCATAATTCCTAGAAATAAGGACTTGAAAATCCTTTCTGCCTTCCCCAGCTCCTCGGAGATGTCTTTGAAAGCTGACAGCAAAGCTACAAAGTCAGCAGCACTTAAAGTCACTGATAGATTAATTATGCCTACTTTTGGAAGAGGGATATCTAATTTAATCAAACACACTTCAGAAAGCACTAATTGCTGTGGAAGTGACTATCATTTACCTAAAGGACAACTACATTCGGAGATGCAGAATAAAAGGCTTTGCTTTCATCCCACCACCATCAGCTTCATTATCTCTGACAGCTATTAAAGGCACCACAAACATAGAGCAACTGCCCCATAATTACAAACCACCTCCCAGGAAGCCAGGCAAATAGGAAGCTGAAGACATACCCTAATATTTCCCTTTGGTTATGTGAGCTGGTGGCAGGCATGGCAATGAGATATGGCTCAAGGGGAATTGTGTCTCTCTTTCCGAAGGCACAATGAACTTTGGCAATGCAGGTCAAAAGTCCTTGTCCTAAGCCTGGAAAACACACTCACCTTTGTCCAATCCCTCACATCTGTAGACAAGCACCATCTTTTTAGGGATTAGCAGGATTAGGGAAAAAAAAAAAAACCTGGAAAACTGCACATTTTTACTGTTACATGAGGAATTTGAAGAGCTTTAAGATTCTATCAAGAGAGACGCATTAGTTCGTGCAAGCAGACATAATCAGACCAATCCCTGGATTACTTCCCACCAGTGAAGGATTTTGGCCTGTGGCTTTTCCTTGTCTCTGAATTGCAACTTTTACAGCACTCTGCAATTACAGAGAGTGGCAATAATAATAAGTAAGCACTTCATCTTAACCAGGAACTTCTTTTCTCTGCTGCATTCACAGGTTCCTGTCATGCTCAGTGGATTCATCACCTACTTGTGCTGTGGGCTCAGCACAGCAACTTCAGGCACTTCAGAGCCGCCAATGGATTCATCCGTTAGCATCTTATGGAAAGCTAAGCAGGGATTATCTGCTGGTTAAGCACAAAGGAAGTGGGACATAATGAGGCTGAGTGACTGGCACAAGATCAAACAGAGAGCTAATTGCTCTTGGCTGCTCCAGCAGCTCCTTTCCAGAGCAAAGCACCGGCATGAGGGTGATGGAGGGAGGATGGGAGATGTGATCCCAAGGGCTTTGCAGAGTGGTTATTTCATGATGGACAAGCCCATGACCATGCAGAGGTCACCCCATCACTGGTCACCAATCACCTTTTAGCAAGGAATTCCTGCCATGTTAATAGCTCCTGCAGGGAGGGAAGGGAACATGGCACATCCAGAGATGAGGCTAATACCAATTGCAAAAGGCTCTCCTTTGGCACCTTTTAATGACGGAGCACCTGTACTACAGTGACCTTCAGGGAGAACACAAGGGTTGAACTAAGGACTGCCCAAACCAGCCCACCAAAAGCTTCCATTTACAACCCAGCAGCCTCCGTGCTAAATCCAATATACTTTGGGAAACCAAATTGCTCAGTGTCGTCATAGGCTTCCCTTATTTAATCATGTTAAAAGCCACGGAGCTAGTATTATTCTGGATTAAAGAAGAATAAGGCTTTTAAAAGCAAACTCAAACCAAACCAATCTGCTTACAGAAAAAGCATTACAATAAGTAAAAGTCAAATTGTTGCTATCAAATGCACTCCAAACCAATACAACTTGTCAATGCAGAACTGTTGGGCCATGGGAAGGCTTGCAGAGGAGAGGATCTTTCCCCAAGCCACAACGTTTCCAATAGTTTACAGGACACACAGCAGGTAATTTGGGTCAATACTTAAGACATTAAAAGATTGCTACAAACCTTTGGATTTAACAAGCTTTGGGACTTAGCAGGCAAGGGATAAAGCAGCAGAAGTTCGTATACTTCTCCATACAATTTTACACCCTGGAAAGTCTCATTATACACCCTCCTTTGTCCCTTTTGGGGGCAAAATTCCCTGAGAAAATGAAACTTGATGAATAGGGTGAAAACCAAGGGTGACATTGTCAAACTGCCGGGGGTTTAGGAAGCTGAGCCTCCCTGGAGATGATGGCTGTGAGGCTGCAATGCAGGGGTGAAATTATCTCCCCATAGCTCTCATCTTTTCTTGGAGCTCTGCTTAATGAAGCATGTCTTGAGTGAGCCTACCCTGCACAGAGATGTCATTAGCTTGGCTTTCTCTAGATATCTGAAGTACTAAAGTACTCCAAGGAGCCCATTCCTTGAATCACATCCCTTCACTGGAGCCTTTAGTGAAATAAAATGAAAAGGAAAGGAAGGAAAAAGAAAACCTCATTTGTGGGCTTCAGACCCTGGAAAACAATCAGGGGGTTAAAGCAGAAATGTCATCTCTCAGAAGGGCCTCCTGGGGAGGAGCGTGGGAGAGAAACACTGCTTCTTCCATATGGTTTTGTGCACAGTGCTGGGAGCTGCTTCTCCTGCTACACATGGGTGGCCCAGGTGCCTCTGTGCCAAGCTATGAAGCTCAGAGAGCTGCTTCAGAAACTATCTGTGGGATCTGCCATTCCAAATGGGCTCTTGGGCACTGGAGGGATGTTTCCTGCCATGACCATGTGTGCTTAGAAAGCTGAGGGGTCTCCTTCAGCCACCTCCTGTGGCTTTGGGAAACTGCCTTTGCTGAGCTCCTGAGCAGGTTGATGGGATGGGGGATGCCCATACTAAAGGGAGATGCCAGGATGGATCCAAAGACAATCCACAGGGAGGTTTTACTGCCGTGCAAGGCAGAGCAAATGCAAAACCATACTGAAAAAAAGACCAGAAGTTAGAAAACCTCATTATTTTTCCCCACCCTTGTGGTTTTGTCTGTAGTTTAAGGAGGTTTCTGTAGTTCCCTGGTGTGGGACTGATGGCAGCATGGAGTTACTCACTACTGATGCATGAACCGAAGCTGTTTTCTTATTTACTCTTTACAAATCATTACAAGGCTGATGCTACAGGGGACAGGGTGAAATGTTTGGAGCAACGCCTCATCTTTGTGCAACAGTAAAACAGTGGGACTCTGTGCTCTGCCGCTTCTGACATGCTATGAAACAGCATGAAGAAATGTGTGGGGAAGAAACCCTCTGCAGAAGATTCCCAACAAAAAGCTCTGAATTCTGAAAGCAAAGCTCTGAAATACTCAATGGAACCAAATTCAGAAAAGAAAAGTGTTAATTCCATGAATTCCCATCAGGATTTTTTACAATGACACATTTTGCAAGAGCAGATGAATTAATGGAGAGCAAACAGATCAATCCTGTTCAACAGAGGTTGGTGGGAAAACTCCCCCTGCTCCTGCAGTCCCTGAAATTGCCTTTTCCTCCCAAACCTTGGCTCAGCCTGTGCCTGCCATACTGCAGAATGGCAGTGCTTTGATTTTACAACCAACACTTGTTCTGATGCTCAGATCATCAATTTAAAAGCACTTTGAGACTGCCAGATGATCTACATCAATATTATATACTACTGTTATCAGCAACAAGCATAGAGATGCTGAGAGACTACGGCAATGCACACGAGGCAGTGCAAGATGCCTTCTACAGGAGGGTGGAGAGAAGTTAGTGGCATCCTCGGCCATATGGCTGGGATATAAGCCTAAAGATGGGGCTTGGAGAAAGCTTAACTCCATTCCAATTTAATCTAGCTCTCTGGGTCCCCAGTCATGTATATGATGGGTAGGAGTGAACTGACCTGCTCTCACTGCAGTGGGGCAGCAACATGAAGTGCTTCCCCAAAAGCTCACTCCAACGACCACATCACAAACAAGACCTGCTCCTCTGGATGCTGCTAAATGATGGGAACCCACAAAGAGAGAATCTTTTAATTCTTCAAAACAAAAGGAGAAGATATTGAATTCCTTCTTGGAAATCACAGAATATCTCAAGCTGGAAGAGAACTTTAAAGGTCACCTAGTCCAACCCCCTCCTGCTATGAGCAGGGATATCTTCAACTAGACCAGGTTGCTCCAAGCTGAGTACAACCTGACCTTGAATGGTACACCAGGGATGGGGCATCTACCACCTCTGTAGGCAACCTGTTCCAGGGTTTCACCCACCCTGCTGCCCTAAATTCATCCCCCCTTGTCCACAGGGAGACGGGCGAATAGGGTGCACGCTATAAAGCTGAAAGCTCTCTCCTCAGAGAAGCTCTCCAGCATTTGTTGTTCAGAGATCCCTATCACCCCTTTGCTCATGAGGAGTCCCCTGGGTTTCAAAAGCTAATTTCACACCAAAGAAATGAGGAACCAAGAGCTCTGGCCAGCAGATGTGTGCGTGCCTGCAGCCGTGAGCACAGCATCACCACCACCACCGAGGCCCATAGCTGAATGTGGGTTCACAGGGGAGTCCCACAGTCCCCACCTCTTCTGTTTTTGCTGCCTGATGGAGTCTGTACAATTAATAAACCTCTCTCCAGTCCTTCCAGCAGACCCCAACCACACATTGGCACAGGCTCAGCCATTCAGAATGACATTTTCTTCCACCAATACTCAGCAACAGTGAGGATTTAGAGAGCAGCTTGACATCTGTGATGATTTCTACCTAAAACATTTTGGTGCTTATGCACTCCTATGAGTTCCTGTTCAGCTAAGCAGTTGAGCACGTGTGTGACATTAAGCATTTTAGGCTCAAATCTGTTAGGCTGGGCACATGAGAAGAGCTTTCTGAAACCTAACCCTGCCATACTAGAGCAAGAAGGACACACAGAAGCTTTTCAATAAGGTAAATAACAGTGGTGCCTGGGTACCTCATCTCTGCTCCGTCAATAAGTGATGCAGATGGAGCTGCAAAGATGGGAAATCACATTTAATCATAGAATCATAGAATAGTTAGGGTTAGAAAGGACCTTAAGGTCATCCAGTTCCAACCCCTTTGCCACAGGCAGGAACACCCCACACTAAACCATGCCACCCAAGGCTTCATCCAACCTGGCCTTGAACACTGCCAGGGATGGAGCACTCACAACCTCCCTGGGCAACCCATTCCAGTGCCTCACCACCCTCACAGGAAAGAATTTCTTCCTTAGATCCAATCTAAACCTCCCCTGTCTACATTTGAACCCATTTCTCCTTGTCCTGTCACTACAGTCCCTAACGAAACGTCCCTCCCCAGCATCCCTATAGGCCCCCTTCAGATACTGGAAGGCTCACAAACATCTCCTGTGGGCCACCAAACCCCCCTGGTATTCCTAGAAGCCTTGGTTCTGAGAGCCCTGAGCACCCAGGAAGTAGAAAATCAAAGAGGTCGTGAGAGTAATGTGGGAGGCAGAGCAGCAGCACGTAAGTGCAGGAAATGCTGCCAAGGAAAAGGCTCTTGTGTCCATCCTTTAGCACAAGGCGCAACAAAGGGACACAGGCAGAGTTTGGGCTTTCTCTTAGCACACAGCCTCCCAGACACTAGTCTCCAATTTTCCCTGTAAATAATGGATTTCCATGTTGGTATTGAACTACCATGGTGCATGGGGCTATGGGGCAGACCCTGGTGCTGAGGTGCCCTTTACACCCCATGCTCTGGGCTAACCTCCAGCTCTGCCAAGCTGCTGAGCTGTGGTGTTAATACAAAGAATGGCATTGTCCTAGTCCCACACATCCCATCCCCATCTTCATTTTGCTTCTTCAAAACTGTTTCTCCCCTGCAGCAGCCCCAGGCAACACACGCTGAACAAACAGGTCATCAGTGCTCACTCAAGGGTACTTCTGTTGCTGTGGTTGCTGCTCATCAGCCCCTTTGGAGAATCAGGGAAGCAAAATGACATAGAAACCAGACAACAACAAAGACTGCCTCCATTAGTGGTCAGGGACCTTACTACAGCACCACTGATGAGGTTTTGCTTCCTAGCTGGGACAAAACATGTCTGGCTGCTTTAGTATCTGCTCTAGCAAGTGGGTCCTGGCCCCCAGGAGATGGAGGTGCCAGCCAAGCCGCCTGTCCCCCATGCTCCAGCAGATGCTGGGCACAACTCATGCAAACCCCTCCATGGTGGGCATGGGGACAGGCTGCTCTCAGCCACCTGCACCCAGTATTTCCTGCTATACTGTAAAACACATCCTGCAGCATCATAACCACTATCAAAGCTGACTTTAAACACATGTATTTACTGTGCTGAGCAAATACCAAGCAACCTGCGGGTGGACTAGCAATAACACTGCCACCTTGTGAGACCTTGCAGGGATAACAAACAGGCTGGGGCAAGGAGTTACAAATCCAGTCTGGGTTTAAGGAAAGGTTCAGAGGGTGAACTAATGCAGGAGAGGGCACAGAGCAACAGGCAGAGCACAGGGGATCCCTGTTTCTCACTCCCATAGGAAACCATGAGCATGCATGAGGTGCACACCTCTGAGCATTGTGCCACGAGAGCAGAGAACAGCAAAGGTTTGGGCTATGATCTGATTAAAATGAAGTAGCCTTTGGTTGCAGAACACTAGATTTGGAGGATACAGAGAACAAGTTTGCATCAAAGCAGCAAGCTGTGGGTTTGCAGGAAAGAAAACCCAATGGAAACCCTCTGAGTGCCAAAAGCCAAGTTAGGTTGGCCTCTCAGTTGGGATATGTTGACCAAAACCCCCCCGTAGTGTGAACAGACAAAACATCAACTTACTCATGTGGTTATCCTAAGATTAGGATGCTGTCGGGAGCATTGGAGCAGGGTGGGTGCAGCCAGCAGCTGAGGTTGGAGGAGACAAAGACATGGGGCAATTGCCAACAGCCTCCCCATGATGCTCCATGTACAGAGAGGACAGAGATCTCCAACCAAATACCAGCTATTGGTGTGGGCTGCTCAGTTCACACAGCACAATCCCTGCCAGCACATCGGCTTTGGGAAGCCCAGGGATAACCAGGGATAACCATCCTTCCTATGGCACCCGCATCCTCCTGCCCTAGCCCTTCTGCAAATGCCTTTCAACTGCTGCAAATGGGAACAAAAAAAAAAAAAAAATCAGGGACAAAACCCACGGATAAAGCTATTTTATGCCCAACTTGCTGCTGAAGAACTATTATCAGCATCCTCTGCTTTCACCTCCCCTCTGCGCCTGCTTGTTCCAGATGACTGAATAAAATCAAACTAAAATCAAAGGAGTTGAGACCAAGGAAGAAATGGCCACTTTCACATAAACCCAGCTTGATGGTTTCAAGACCCAGATTGAACCACAATGGGATGGCCTAGATTTCCCAGCTGATTATTTCTTCTCCAGGTTCCCAGAGTGAAAAAGGCAAGAGAAAACCCCCTGTACCTTTTCACTCATTTTCCTTTAAAGCAGATGGATAGGTTAATAAAATGAGTGGCTGGTGGGAGACCAGAGCTGGCAGAGAACTATAATGAACCCAGATTGCCATGAATTGAACACAAAGTTCATTTTCTCCCACCTCCTTTTGCTTTAAAACCTTTGGCACAGCAATTTTTGCACACTGTGCCGGTCATTCCTTGGCATGGGAGCACTGAGCCCTATTGCACCCATAGAGGAGCCCTATTGCACCCATAAGCACCCACTGGAGGTGGTGCCAAGTTCACAGCAAGTGATGCTGGACTGAACACCCCAAACACAGAGCAGAGCTGCAGCAGACACCGGGACCTTAAGATGCTCTTAAGGTCCTTTCCAACCCTAACTATTCCATGATTCTATGATTCTATCCATCCAGCCCAACACCAGAGTAAACCCACTGGGCATGCAGCAGAAGTCAGTTGGGATAGCTGGGTAAATCCAGCCTCATCCTTGGCAGCCGGGACCAGTCTTAACTTACATGGTAAATCCCAAGGGTTCCCCTGTGTGAATTCCCAGGCATTGCATCGGGAGCACCCGATCCTGCCTGGTATTTGATACGTGCAATGTGTCAGAGCTAAGAATACCACCCACATTTGAGGAATGGGAATAGCCGTGCCCTGACTGCGCTAACGGGACGGGGCTCACCACATAGCGAAGAGCCTGGATGTAGGGTTCAATATTTCTCCTACACACTTTGCGATCCGCATCTGAAAGTGTTGCCAAGGGAACACTGCTGAAGTGTTCAAAAAGTACCTAGCAGCTGCCAAATTGGAAAGGGCAACCTGTGTTATGTGGGCGAGATGAGGAGGATGCTGCCACTGCGGGTCCTCCCCAAAGGTGTGGGGATGAGCTCTGCCAGCTGGCACCTGAGCATCCTTCAGGTAAGTCTTGCATGAGCCTTCTCAGGTGGCTCTTTGCACCATCAAATCCTCCCATGGAACTGCTGTAGGAGGTGCTTACCAGCCTTGGGAAGCAGCCAGCCCTGGGCTCTCCCTCTTGGCTTCTCTTTTCTCATTGTTAAACTAAACACACGCTGTCTTGTTCCACCTGTGCATGGTGAGGAATAAGCTACTGACTTCAAAGCGCTGAGCACCATAAACAAGCCGAGATAATCAGGGGTCATGCTTCCAGTCACAGGCAGCCCCTTCTTTCATTTCTTACATGTCAACCCAACTCACCCACTGTCTTCCATCCCCTAAATTCTGTTCTCTTCAACTTGGCCCTATTGGTGAGTCCATTCAAAAGCAGCAGGCACACATAATACCCTCATATCATTCAAGTCAAGTCTCCTGCTCCATTCTATCCACTACAAAAACAAAAGCCAGGATGCTTATGTCCTTCACAAAGCACTGGGAGACCTGAACCTGAAAGGGCTGTATAAAACCTGGCAGAGGCTTCCATTGCCTTGCCATTGCCCACCCAAGCTCACCATGTGACAGGCCTCCCCTGCCACTGCTGCAGCACAAAATGTCTCCATCACATCCCCTCCTTGCGCGGCTTTCTTCCTCCTCTGAATAATTCTGCAATCTGCCATTATTAAAACCGAGCTGGCAATACTTCCAATGCTGGCAACCACACAGAGCAGGGACTTGAAATGCTCTTATTAATTCAGGAACGTCACCATCACCAGCAGTGCTGGAAGCTAGCCTGTCAGCAGAGCTTGGACCTTGCCCTATGTGCTCAAGGGCCATTTACCCTGAGCCAAAGGTTGCACTGAGGTTTCTCTCCTAAGAGGCATTTTACATATATACTAGTAATAGTAGATGTTAAGTTGCTGGTCCTGGTAAAGGCAGTAACCTTGAGCAGAGATACAGCAAATACCCTTATGCCTCACTTGAACACACATGTGGAAAATTAAGTCCAGCACCTATAGCATGACCTATCTTTTGACTTCCCCTGTCAGCTAATGGAGCTAATGGTCTCCCTGGATTTGTGCAGGAGGTGGTCTGCAGGACTTGGATGGAGGCCACCAGCTCACAATGCATCAATGGGCTGTTGAAGGGTGAAGTCTGGATGCTACCAGAGATAATGAGCTTGACTAAGTGAGCGTAACAGCACAGAGGTCATCATCCTACTCCATCAATGGTTCTTTGGGTATCCAAGTCCTCCTGCCACAGTGGGATAAAGAATTCAAAATGCCCACTTCTCCAATCACGCCAAGAGCTCTGTAGCTTCTTCCAAACTCAGCCAGCAACAGGACCAAGATCAGTGAGGTGGCCTGGGGTGCAAGCTGAGAGCACAGGGCAGCAGAGTGTCACCAGCAGCCAAGCACAAGCCGGATGCCTCTTCCCAGAGAGCAGCTGCAGCAAGCTGCAGCCCTCATTTCTCTCTATCATCACATTGTTGGGATAACGGAGCTGCAAGGCAAGTCCATCACTCTGGATGACATGTTTTATAGTGGGCTGCACTTTTCATAATAAGCCACTCTTTAGGACTTGGCCACACAACTCTCATTAATGCTAAAGTGACTAATGGACAGAAACCTTCCTGGGCATAAAGATAGGAATTATCTCCTCCTATAAGTATCTCTTTCCATCCCGGACTGTCAGGCATTGTCTTTTCTAATTGCTTTACCTTTCCTTCTCACTGTCACATTCTTATTATATTATCTTCCTCTCCCAGCAGAGTTTCCAAAAGGGGCTTCGGTATCTGCAGAGATAAAAGCAGCTCCCGCCAGCCTCGGGGAATTCTTTCCACCCACTGGAATGGCAGCAGGTCCTGGCAGGCGGAAAACTGCAGGCGCTGGGATTTAGCCACCCTCCACCAAGCACTGGGCTTCACACTGAACAACATGGGCAGCAGCCCTGGTGGGGTGGCTCCTGCCACACATGGGGGTCCCAGTGATGGAAATGTGGGAATGGGGCCCCAGCACCTTCTGTGAACCAGCCACACTTCCAGGCCTTTCAGTTCTTAATGGCAGCATCTCACTCAAGGTAATAGCAATGGGCTTTCATTTGTGTCTTTAGGCAGGCCCACTCCTAACTTCTATCGAGCAGGGAGAAGAGGGAAGAAAAAAGCCTGATATTATATCCTTATCTCAGCAACAAGGGTCAGCAATTCTTTATACTTGACTGGTGACATGACTTTTCCTTAAAGGCTGGAGGAGATAAAATTTCATTTGCTAAACAAGCCCAGAACAGCTTTTCAGTTATCTCTGTGTGTGACACTGGGTATGCCAATGTGCTCGGTGGCAGAAAAGGAGCAGCAGCAGCGATGGAGAAACTATTTCCCTCTTTGAAATGCCAGCCAGGCAGAACTCAGCACAGGAGCAGGGCAGGGACTTTTCTGCATTGTGGTGACAGTCACCCCTGCAGGCCATAAACCCCAATTATGTACAGTCCACATGTGCACTTCACTCTTCAGGATGGACTTCTTCTGATTGTCCTATCACACGTGATGTCCTGGTGTATTTCATTGTTTGCTCCCTTATTTTCCCTCTTACCCTATTATGTGGGGTCTGTCTTTTGCTAGCTCAGCTCCTATCATAGCAAAGGTCATATGTTTTCTGAGGGATCTTTCATCCAAACAAGGAAAAAGTGGACTTTGAATGAAACAAAACATCCCTGAAGAGTTTCCTCTTCAGACAGGAGTCCTATTTCCCATTTTAAAAGATAAAGCCATTTTCAGGTGGGTTTGTGTGGTATTTGGGGGCTCAGGTCAACCTTTTTTGACCTTAGTCAACCTTCTTTTCTTCCCTGAACACACGAAGCCTTCACTTCATTGACTTCTTTCCTTTGAGCTGCAAGAGGAAAACCACCAGGACCAACTCTGTCCTCTCTGGGGCATCTGTGATGAGGGTAACCAAGAGCTCCCTGCGACACAGGGTGGCTCAAAGAGCTGACACACACTTTCTATGCACATAAAGAAAGAAAAGGCTGAAGCAGCTCAGAAAAAGTGAATACTGCATCAAACCGTAGTGTGCTGGAAAAGCCCCGAGCAAGCACAACTCTCACAGCAGCTGTGGATGCGGAGAAGAAACTGGAGTTCAGGGGACAGTGTGGATTACACAGGCTGTGTCTCTAAGTGAAGGCAGTGTCTCTAAGTGAAGGCAGCAAGCTGGCCCCAAGAGCAGGTGATGCTGTACTGAGCTCCCACATGTAACCCCAGGGGGTTCAGATGCTCCAGCTCTCCCCCTGGAGCATAGTGGGGATGAAGGACAAGGAGGGATCCATTTGGATCATGAGGATGTCCCACCAAAAGCAAACCCACCATGCCGTCCATAGGAAAAACCATGGTGTAATCACTGTGGTCCCGTCCCCCGTCCCCCGTCCCCCGTCCCCCCGGGGAGAAAAGCACATCTCTCACCTAAGCCATGGCAAGAGGAAACAGCAGCAAACACTGACACAGTGTGCGAGCATCTCCCTCCACATTCTCAGCTCTGCCACCACACAACGTACACCCCATTTACTCTCCAAACTCAACACATAGCAGCAAGATAACAACTCGTTCTTGTGATGATCAACACACCCTGGATCTGTGAAAAGCAACTGGCACATCAGAAGCATTAGGTTGGGTTCATCTCCTTACATACACTTTTATTTCCCACTAATGCACAAAGCAGGCGAAGCCAAGTCGAGCAGTTCCCTCTGCATAGCTCAGGGAACACACACAAACACAATGCATTTTCCCCAGATCGATATATCATTTGGGAATTAGGAATTTTTTCAGGACATTCCCGCCCCTCCACCCCCGTTCCCCAGCACCACTTTTTCCTTCAGAGAAACTCAACGAATGCATTGGGAAACAATTCAGTGCTGAAATGTCTCCCACCAAGCCTGGGAGAAACACAGGCAGTGGTGGGGAGCTGCCATCAGTCACACCACAGGAGGAATGAATGAATGAGCATAACTCTGAGGTCAGGAGAAGCACTGAAAAGGATGGAGCAAGATTAGGAAACAGCCCAAAATTAGTAACACATTACTTTCCAGCTGTTTCCTGATGTTGCACAGCTGCTCTAAGGTATTAGATGACTACAGATATATTGGTTAGGTTCATATTTGGGCTATTAATCCCCCATCCCTTGCCTTGATCTGGATGTAAGTGCATGGAGCTGTAGGGTCCTGCTTTCTGAGGGTTCACATCTCAATGGCATTTAGGAGAGGGGACACAAAAGGAATAAGGGAGGAGTTCATGCATTGAAGACACAGGGACCTCCCTTCCCAAAGGGCACCAGACCAGAAAGGCAAACTCAAAACATGAAGAGACAAATGCAGATCCATGACAGATCCTGCCCAGCAGCTCCTGCATGCTCCGAGGTCTCCTTGCAGCCCACCACCATGACCCCTGCCCATGCCATGGCCAGGCTGAGCTCCGGGGGTGAAGGCACCCATGAAATGATGTGCAAAGCTGCAGGGGCAGAAGCAAAGCGCTTTGCACTGGGTTCGGAAGATGCAAAGGGGACAGAGAAGCTTTTGCTTGAATCTTACCCAAGCTCTGGAAACAAAGGAGAGCACCTTCAGTGCCTGTAAGGACAAGGGCTGACAGCAGCCTCCAAAGACAAATGAACTAACAAGAGAAGCCACAGGAGAACATGCAGGTCTAACCTGATCAGGCTTTTCCTTCTGACAGCATGAGGAAACCACTCAGCAACACGAAAGATGCCAGGCTATAAAAGCAACTAATAGGAACAACGATAGGTATTTAATTAAAACTTCATACACAGACAGATGACAATGATTATTGCTGCTGCTTTACTTTTTCTAGTTAAATAAGCCTTTTCTGCCTCAAAATCAAACTAAGACCAACCTGCAAAGTATACATTGCAGAAACATGCCCAAGTGACACTATATCCTTCCAAAGGCAGAGCCCAGGGGAGCATCCCTCTTGTGCCACAGCTTTATCCCCCTTTTTCCCTCACAGAGGATAAAGAGATTGTAG
This sequence comes from Agapornis roseicollis, assembly GCA_002631895.1. NCBI lineage: Eukaryota > Metazoa > Chordata > Aves > Psittaciformes > Psittacidae > Agapornis > Agapornis roseicollis. The sequence goes on from NDXB01019584.1 coordinate 197,253, forward strand.
GCTGCAGAATACCTTGTGGCCAATATAGAGAATCCTTTCGGAGAAACACAGATTTGTGTCTCCACTGGGAAAAGAGAAACATCGACATGGGGAGCCGCAGGGGCATGGTCTGATAAGCAGCAATAATAGCAGGCTGTTAGTGTGTGTGGCTGAGAGCTGAATGCCCTCCAATACGGGGGAAGAAAGAAAAGCAAGTTAAAACCAAATCTAACAGTAACTGCAAATGGGCTTCCTGTAGATTAAAGGGGTGAGGAAGACAAGCAGGTCCTCATTCATCAGCCTTGGGTTGAACACAGCATAAAACCCAGCAACATGGAAATTCACTAGAACTTGAGCCTAAGGAGATCAGGTTTATTTTACTGACCCATCGTAATTACACATCTCCAAAGAGAGATGTTTTGCAAAGCTCAGGAATCAGTCTCCTATGAACATGAGCAATGCCAGGCTCATGAAACACAAATAACCATCAAGAGCCATTCGATTCACCACTCCCTCCAGACCCGGGCACTGCTACGCATGGCACTTGGCTGTCCCTGACCCTCAGCTGTCCCAACAGCCATAAAAAAGGGGGAAATAAATAGCAGTAATACCTCTCCCCATGGAGCAGCAGCACTGCCTCCTCATCCCTGACAGCAGCACGCTACAAAGAACAGCTGAGAAACAGCTGACTAATTGCCTGGAGAAGGGATGGAGGATGGGGAGCTGTGGTAGGGAAAGCCCTGAAAGATAATCCGAGAGTGGGAATCCAGCACATGTGATGCGAATGCTGCTCCTAGAGGATAGCACACTGCTGTTATATCACCCCGGTTTACAAGCTTGCAGAACCTAATTTGGGAATGCTGATGCCTGACTTGTGCTGTTGTGCACTGTTATTCTCTAATAACACCTTATTCTGGAAGTGGCCATGGAGAAGATCAGTGCTGGGGAGCAGGGTTCCGCAAAGCCACTGGCAAGCTAACCAGAACCAGCCTGCTGTTATGATGGTGGTCTTCTCTTTATGCAAACCAAATTCTCTATTTCGTGCTGGACAGTCACAGAACCATCTCCCTCAGCAACCTGCAGAAGAGACCTACCACAAGCCTACAAACACCAGCCAGAGCTGCCCATCCAGCCGCATGCTTGACTTCAGATGATGGAGAATCCAATATAGATTTATTGGTGTGGGGAAAAATGAAGCCACCCCTGAGTTCTTCAGGGATTCCCAACGTAAAACACAACTCTTGGAAAAACAAACCTCCTGGCCCTAAAAGTAAATGCACAAATAGACCTGAATCAGTTGTAGTTGGGACCACATCCAGCCCAACATTTCAGACAAGGTTGTTGTTTCATCTGATGCACCATCATGCACTTACACACTATCCTGCTGCATCTTCAGTTCATCCTTGTGACCTATACACACAGACACCCACTTTACCAGCAATGTTCATGTTTTTCCAACACATGTACACCTTCCATCCATTCCATTTGTCAGGCTCCCATAACCAAACCCTCCTGAGCTTTCCCCGATGCCTCCTTAACAAGATCTCATGAATTTTCTCCCATTCATCAACATCCACTGATCACAACAAGCCCTGGGGCAGATTCAATATCTCCCAAAGGAAAGCCACAGGAGCAGCATCAGCTCTCTGCTCACAAGAACTTGTCCCTAATGGACATCACTTTGCTCATGTGGCCTCAGGAGCATCCCAATGAGCTGAGAAGCAGCGGCAGCCACACCAGGAGCACACCGGGTGCTCTTTCCTCTCCATCCCACCAGACAAACCATCCACGTGTTGTTCCTCTTTGCTGTGCCTGCACTCTCTGACAACATATTTTGTGTCTAGCCTCCGGCAACCGTGTTCTGCAATAATTACAACTCTACAGCAAGGCAGCTCCACTGATGTTTAATGCCAATTACTTCATGAGCACTCTTTAATTAATGTTCCTTCCCTGCTGCCCCTGCCACTCAGCCTCTATAGAGCTGCAAAGGACGCTGCCTTCTGCAGACTCCTGGTGGGTATGGCTAAATGGAATACTTTGGGTTGAAAGTGGTTGGAAATAGCCCTGGCACACAGACCTGAAGGCAACATCGGGGTCCTGATATTTTTCCATGTGCTTTCTTGGGGCTTCTACTTACCAACACAACCACCACCTTCCTGCACTCTTAATTACAAGCTTTTTTTTTCTCTCTTCCAGGTACCAGAAGCATTATCTATCTTCATTACAGGACCTCATAAATAAGTTCCCAACTGAAGACCATACTCCCACTGAGCCAAATGAGGTTTCTCATCATTTGATCAATTGTCTAACAGCTTATGAATAAAACTCCAATGTGAGCATATTTGCTGGTTTTCTCTTCAATCAAGAGATGATTAAACATTGTTTCCTGAGCACAGCATCTGCATGGGAACGAAAAGCCCTTCAAAAGAGACACAAATAGATTCAGATTGGGGGTTTTCAATTTGCAGCTCATCCCTGCTTGTCCTCAAAGGGTGAGTGCTGGTGGGAAGTGAAAATGGAGATCCTGGAGCACTCAGGGGGATCCCAGCTGGTTAATAGAAAACACACTGGACAGGGACCCAGTCAGCACAGAAAACAAGGTAGAAACAGCAGGGAATGTACAAGGGATATCCAAATAAAAGGAAGATCATAGGATAAAGAAGGGGGAAGAAAGCCATGGAGAAGACATGAGAGACAGCATCCTCTTGGTGTGCTGTGGAGAGCCCCTGCACCAGAGAGGCTGCATCACCACAGGTTAGTTAGTGAGTGGCTGCCATGAACTTGAGCAGCCCCATGATTCCAATTAGGAATGCAAGGCTTGCTTAGAAACACAGCCAAATTCCTTGTGGGAAGTAAGTGGGTTTGTAGCTATATACACCAGAGAAAATTTTTGGCCCTTCAAGTGTTATTCTGTTGTTTAAGCTCAATTTGACATTTACTCTCTCTAATGTCAGATCTTCAGACCTAAACACTTCAACAAGATTATTTCACAGCCTTTCGTTTGCCTTCCTTGATTAAGGTTAACTGGTCCCCCTGGTCTGGGCCAAGCAAACACATGTGAGCAGTGCCAAGCAACAGGGAAATTCAAAGGGATGAAAAGCTCCTAGCATATCAGCCAGCTGCAGAGAGTGACCTTGCCTCCAAGGAGACTTGAACTTTGGGCACACAAATAGCTGGAAAATCATGCTGGAAGAGGTTGGACAATGGGTATGACAGCCCCTGGTGCCTGAGCTGGAGACCCCAAGAAGGCTGGAGGGATGGAGGGATGAAGGAATGCACAGAGAGAAGTTGCACTCCAAGGCAAGGGGAACAGATGGCCTGTCCACTGATAAGGTTTTATCATCCATGGTTATTTAAAGAAACTGCCTAAATGCATCTACTGAGACTTTGAAAACCGTGTTCCACAACAATAGAAATGTATTAAAGATCAAAGATTTAACCTTATGCCAGCCACTGCCAAGGAGATCACATCAGCTAAAGCTAATGGAAACCACAGGAACAGCGCTGCCAAATCATGACTATCTAACTATAATGGATGATGGAGAGAGACTTTTTAACAGAGTCTGTAGTGATAGGACAGGGGTAATGGTTTTAAACTAAAGTAGATTTAGATTAGATATCAGAAGGAAATGCATTACTATGAGGAAGGTGAGACACTGGACCAAATCACACAGAGAAGCTGGATGCCACATTCCTGGAAGTGTTCAAGGCCAGGTTGGATTGGGTTTTAAGCAACCTGGTCTAGTGGAAGATGTCCCTGCCTACAGCAGGGGTTTGAACTAAGTGACCTTTAAAGGTCGCTTCTGACCTGAACCATTCTATGACTCCGATTCTATAATAACTTGCAATTCAGCATCACCCAACCATACAGAAACTGAGGCTCCCATCCACCTCACCCTAAGAGCTGCAGGCCAACACAGTGGGATCAGCAATGGGGTTGGCAAAGGGTTCCTCTCCATTCATCTCCATATGGGATGGGGCTTTCCCCATCTGAGGCTGAGCAGGTGAGAAAAGCCCAAGAGCCAAGTTTGCTCCTGGGAAAAGGCACAGGAGAGACCAGGAGTGAAACCTGCCAAAAGCAGTGTTTCAACCAGGCAATTTTAGGAACTGGCAGGGGGGTTGGAACTAGATGATTTTAAGGTCCTTTCCAACCCTAACTATTCTATGATTTAGGTAGAACCAGCTGGTTCAATCAAACAGAAACGAACTGTCTCCAGTCCAACCCAGAGAAGAAGCCTTCCCATGGCTGACAACAGAGCTTGAATGTGGAACTGCATCCCAAGGTCATTAACACGATTTGAGAATGTGCTTTCAATCTGGGGCCCCAATCCTGTCTGCTTCTAGCAAGTGAGAAGTCTGGTTCTCAGCATTTCTTATTTAGTCTCCTGGCAGAAACAGAGCAGGAATCACATTCATCCTAGACTCTTTATTACTGGGGTTGCTAAGGCTCCTTGCAGTTACATACCATTGTCAGCCCAAATTTCTCCCTGAAAAGAATTAAACTAGGTAAAAATTAGTTTGTTTGCTGAAAAACAAACAACAGCCCCCCCCCCTCCCCCCCGGGTTTACTTTAAGGGTTCACAAACTCTGGTGCCTTGCTTTGTCAAGTCCTGCAGGCCGCATTCTGCATTCCTTCTGCACCACCGCGCAGGCTAAGTATGGAGGGCTGTTTGCTGGCTGGATTTATCCCTCTCCTCCCAGCACACAAGGAACGCCACACCAGGCTCCCATCCTTATCCCTGCTGGTTCTCCTTGCATTTATCCGCCTGGGAAACTCAAGGCTCACTAAAAGTGGGCCTTTACAAATTAAAAGGAAGGTTTAAGATGACAGTAATTGTTTACGCATGCCATCGGGATGGGAAGCAGAGGGCTGAATGCAATTCTTGCTCCAACGGCTGAGTCATGGGGTGAAGCTGGAACAACATCATCCCTGGAGCATCCCGGGAGCTGTGGCTGGAGGAACAGCACCTATACACTGCAGCCATGAGGAAGGGGGTTGTACAGCTTCTTTCTCTGGATAATTACCACCCTCCCCAACATGTTACTTTGGGGCTGAATGAGTGTTTTTAAAGCACTTTGTGACCCTTGTACAAACACACTTGGGAAATATTGTATAAAGGGTGGATGTGGCCTCCCAGCTGCTTCACAACATAAAAGTCCCTGGAAAAAGACTTGGGAGTGAGTCCCGTGTCCTTCTCTTCACACAGGTACAGCTTGCAAACCCACTGTGCTTAAATGGCTTTTAGGGCCATCTCATTTTCTAAGTAATAAACCAAGATGAGCTTGTATCTCATTTCACTTCTCTGCCCTATGGATTTGAACACATGCAAAATATTGCAATTGAAATGATGGGCCCAATTTTGCTAAAAAGGGGGAAAAAATGAAAAAGCAAGAGTTGGAGAAAAAAAATTATAGTGAACCCAAAGGATTTGCCAGGGATAAAAACCCCCACACTACAGTCAAGCTCAACCTCACTCCTCAGCATCTTTTCTGTTTGTGGGGTGAAGCAGCAGAGTGTATGTTAGGTACTTGTCTGATGTATTGATTTAATCAAGTTTCTGTTTCATCTTTGGGTTGTTACCATAGTTGCAAGCTGCTGACAAGGTATAAAAGAGGAAAAAAGAAAGTCACATATGCATAACAGTCTATGAAGTTCCCATTTCATTGTTTAGAGTCCAATTAAATCCATTCCCAGGAGGTTGCTAGGGAAGCTGGTTTCTAATCACTCTGGAATGGAGGTAACAAACCTGCTTTCAACCTGGCAGCACAGACAGGTGAAGTGCAGACACTGGATTATTGGAAAAATCAAATTAAGAGCTTGTCTCCAATCACTACCTCTCAATCCCCACCCCAGTCCACCACATCCCTGTGTTGAAGCCTGCTCCATGGCAATGATCTATAAGCAAGGCCCCAGAACAAAGTCACAGTCCTGGCTTTGCTTTTTGTGTTATTTGTGGCTCCCTGCCTAAAACATCCTGCTGGCTCCAAGAGGAATGCCAAATCCACTGGGAAAAAAGGCATGGCATTTTGGACTTGGAGGACAACATAGTTTTCAGTTAGCTCAGGGGTGGGAGAGAGATGTGTATATACACATACATATGTATATGCACAGATCATAATATGTATATACAGCCATATATATATATACACACACAGAATACATTCCTTAAAAAATGAGGAAGTGAGTGGAAAAGTGGGAGAAAAGATCTAAAAATGAGACATCAGTGCATTTTTCATTACATTTTTTAGTTACACCATCACCATCCCCTTCACTACAAATCAAGGCAAAGAAAGGTAAGAGCTCATTGAAATCAGAGAGGGATTTTGACATGGTTTGCAAGTCCTATTTGCAAGCCACAGCCCTGACCCTTCAGAGCCCCCCTCTATACCTCCCCAGCATGTCCATTCAGTCCCTATGAATTCAGCAGGACTATTTATGGGTGTGAATGCAAACATCAATTCATCTTAACAGGCACGGGAGTGCTAGGGCTGGCCCAGATTAAAACAAAGTGGGATTTTCTTTGCTTGTGCCACTATGATTCCCACTGAGAATTCTGATGAAGAACTGGCTGTGGGCAGAGGAAGGAGCCTGTCCTTTTGGTGGAGGGGAGGACAGGGTGCAGGGGGGCACATGGAAGACTCAGGGCTCAGTGGGAGCTCCCAGGGCTCCTTCCCTGTCAGTGCCACAGGAGATGTAAATTCCTGTTTCCCTTCCAGTCCTGGATGCAACCAGCAGACCACTGCCTAGCTGAAACCAGCCCAGAGAAATGAGGAAAGGAACTAAAGCAACCACTGCTTTTCCAGTATGTCAGTTTTTGACAGAGTAAGTATCCTTACATTATTGTATGCAGCCAGGGAAGCAATAGGGGAATATATATGTGTATATATATATATATATATATATAGCCAGAAATCACTCCCCCAAAACCAAGATAAGCCCCAAAGACAGGCAGTGTTTGCCTACCATTTTAGCAAAACTAGGTGCTTGGTGGTCATGTCCTGCCAGCACTATGCAAGTCCTTCTGCAAGAGCCCAACAGCTCTCCACAGCTGGAAAAACCCAGGGAAATAAATACACATGTGGAAAACCCCCTCCCATGACAGCAGCACATTTGGCACTGACTGTTTTGGTAGCCTGAAGCACCAATTGAAGCATCAACTATCCCTGCACTCCAGAGGCTGATTCCTCCCAGCTACCTGCACAATATCTGCATTGTGTACAAGGGTGTTTGAACCCAGAGAGCACCCAGCCTGTAAGTCCATCACATTTATCATCTCTTATCACCACATAAATCATTCCTAGGTTCCTGATACTCTCTTAATTCAGCACTTTGCAAGTCTTGTGGAAAGGCTTTTTTTCCCCTCCCAAAGATAAAATTAACCTCACAAGCCTAAATAAAAGGCTTGATAAAAGCCCTTGTGCTATTGTGCATGGGAAATGGTGGTAGTCTCAAACACTGCTTACAAAGCTATTTATTTCATGTATACCTCTGCAATTGCCTATACTTGAAGCTATGATTTTCCATGCAGCATTCTAGTTTTCCACCTGGAGAGCTCAGTGTTACCACTGAGCAGTGAATTGCCAACAGGAAGGGTGAATGCAAAACTACTTCATTTAATGGCCATTCCCCATATGCTTTTAAGTAGTGCTCAGACTTGGATACAAATACACCTTTAGCTTCGTCCTCTCTACTAAATCAATACATTTTACCTTCAGTTGAGGGGAAATCTCTGAATTTTAATTTAAAGGATTTATGAGGCTATCAAAGAGGGAAAGTTGGCAGCTGGAATGTTTGGATATTGTATTTTGTGAAATAAACTAAGAAATATAAACTATGAAAAAGGCAGCGTGGTTTTGCTTTCTTCCTTCCTTCCCTTTTACACATTTTCCTCCTTACTAGGTATTTCATAGTGAGCAGAGAAGTATTAAATCCACCCTGTGGGCCAAGACTCTCAACATGCACAAGTGTGTTTGTGCAGCACACCCTGCAAGAAAAGCAGGAGACACTTGACTTTCCAACCACGACAGGGACCAACACACAGATACATCACTAAGGGATCAATGGGAAGAGCCCACTGAGCTGGAATAGAAACCACAGCCGGTTATAATTATAACAGCAGGTTATAATTATGAATCCTTAGGGACTGCTGCTGGCTCACACTGCACAAACCCTAAAAAGGAGGGTTTGAGCTTGGAATTGTCAGTTTTCTAATGAAACACCCTTAGAGGATGAACCAGGGATGGGGATAGAGACAGGGGAGAGGAGGAAAATGATTTTACTTGGATAAAATTGACTGCAGATTGTGTGTCAAACAAATTGGTGCCCTTATTCTGGGCTTTAGGGGAACTTTCAGTGACCATTATCAAATAGAAACTAGGCCACAGGAAGTCTCCCCATTACCTGAGCTTTCCTAGGATAGGTTTCATCATGGTTGAACTAAACCAACAGCGCTCCCTTAGAAATGCTCCCTACAGTATAAATGTCAGGTTATTTCAATGCTTAACATGTGAGTAGCTTAATTGAGAAGTCCATTGCAGAAGGAAACATGTCTTCATCACTGGTGGGTCATCATCATTTGATTTCTCCTTTGTCTGAGAAACAATAAGGGGTTTGGGATGTATTTGATTGATTGAGTCCCCTCTGATTCACCAGAGTTCAGAGATTTGTATCTAGCGAGTACCTCCACATCAGCCTAGCTAATTGTTGCACCAATATAATTGTACCTCTACAGTTATCCCTCAGCAAAACATTACTTAAGGAGCATGGGCAACCACCAGAGTAGCCTCCACTGATTTTTGTGCTCATCCACCTTCCAAAACCACTGCCCAGGAGGGTTAATGCCATAAATCAACATCTACATGTCAATCCACAGCACAGAGAAGGGAGGGCAGGGAGTGGGGAATAAATACATCCCAGGATGTGCTCAGTGAGTTCCCAGGGAAAGATGCCCCCTGCTTGGGAACCATGTGGGAACATACCACGTTGGGTAGCGCATCCATCCCTGGGCATCTGCTGCTTGCAAAGGAGCTCAAACTGCCCAGCAAATGAGGGGGGAAAAGGGCAAAATGTAGGGAAAATCCATCTGGTGGCTGAGGGTGTGCGAGTGGTTTGTCTGTTGTTGTATCCAAAACCTGAGTGCAGACCCTCCAGATCCCAAAAGGCAGCTCCGCCTGGGATTTCTGCTGTTAGGGAAGGGATTATGATGAGTCACTCTTCAGCAAAAGTTCATGCAGAGAGGATGGAGGGGGAGCACCAGGGAGATTTCCAAACATGGGAATGTTTGTTTGAAATTCAGCCTGAAGCAGAGATTCTGAAAGATCTATAGAAAATATTTCCTTGTGATTAAGCTCGCTGGCTACTGGATGTCACCAGCGGGCCAAGGAAGCAGAACTGAAAGTGCTGCAAAGCACAGCACACACAAGCGTGAAATTAACTCCAGCAATGGTTTCCCTTCCCTTAAAGAGCTTTCTCCCAGCAGAAGCAGGTATTTCACAGGTTGGCTGATTACAAGGTGATTATTTGCTTTACTTAACCAGGCCAGATGTTGTGCATCACTTCAACAGCTGTCTCTTCAGCTACAGCCACTGCTTTTCTACACCACGATTTGTGACCTGAGCGCACATCATTCCCACCAACACAAGGCTCCCAGCCAGACAAGCTCAGCAGCAAACTTCCTGGCTCCAAGTCATGGAAAAATCAGGTAGGATAATTACAGCAGGTAGCAAATCAAAACAACAGACTCAGCATCATTTCTTAGGGACACACATTCCAGCTGGCAACAGGTCAGGCACAGGGAGAAGGGACAGAGCAACACACAGCCAAACATTAATACACCAAAGGAATTAGGACTGCAATTTTATTCTGGGAGAACCCAATCAGTCCTAAAGCACTCTTTCAGCACATCACCTCATGTGCACAAATACGACATGAGCATGTTGCAGTAGGCAAACATCAGGGAGTTATTTTGGGCTGAGGTTAAAGCAAGGACTGTGCTGTTCCTGCATGGATTCCCTGCTGTTGTGTAGGTGGGCAGAGGTGGAGATGTGTGTGTGGGCAAGGAAGTGTCAGTGAGCCTCCACCAGGCATTCAAACCAGTCCCAAGCCCATAAGAAGGTAGAAGAAATGGGATGAAGGAAGCTCTTGGAAAAAGCCTGTATTTACACTGTTAATACAGATTGATACCTGCTTCCCAACACCAGAACAACCAGCAGAACCACAGGGTTCCAAAGTACAAGAGATGAAGCAAACCACAAGCTCCTTGACCCCAGTGTGTGTGTACACACAGAGCAGAGCTGCTTCCCGGGATACAGCAATTAGTCATCCTGCAAACAGCAGTCACGTCGCAATTACGCCGCGATACCTATAATTACTCCTAATTCATTTAACCAGGAAGTTCACTACCTGATGGGGAATAATCATGTGCCAGCGCAGTGTGGTTAACATGGACTACACATGCAAGCATGGGGCGGTGCTAAGTGAGCTATGGGGATGATGAACTGATAACTCAACTGCTGCTAAGTGCACCAAGAAAAGCAAACCTTTAGGGTTGGCACGCTGCAATGTGTCAGGGAGCCTCTACCAGGCATTCAAACCAGCCCCAAGCCCAAAAGAAGGTAGGAGAAATGGGATAAAGGAAGCTCTTGGAAAAAGCCTGTATTTACACCATTAATACAGGTTGATACCTGCTTCCCCTCCCTGCCATCGTGATGGTAGGGGACCCTGTAGCATTTAACAGCCATGAGATACAGAGCAGAGGTTCCAAGGCACTGCTCTTACAAAAGACATGGGTTTGAGTAGGACAGTAACCCAGGAAAGGCATTTCCCATCCAAGCTGCTCTTATCTCAGCTGCACACGAGCCTCACATCCTGCACCCCCTTCTCCCATCCCTGCTGTGCTGTGGCTGATTCACTGCCTTGTGAGCCCAGTGACAAAGTTTGCTAAACAGAATCTCCTCCAGTTTAATACCAATGCATTTCCCACACACCAGGCGTGCACGCTCCCCGCTGCCTTCTGAAACCCTATCTTAAATTACAAATAGATCTGGCTCATTTGCTGAGCGGAAATGCTGGAGGCTGCTGCCACACCAAGCAGGGGTTAAGTGTGGGAACAGCACCAGGGTCCCATCTCCCCGTGTCCAAGCATGCCTGGATGGAGTAGTCCATGTTCACACCCAGTTTTATGGCAGCAAAATTACAGCACATGCTACTGGTCTGCTTGGGGAAGGAGATGGTTTCACGCATTCAACTCACTACCTAAAAATGCAGCACAACTCCAAAGGCCAGACCTCCAGCTCCTACTCCTCTTCCCTGACCATAGGCCAAGAGGATGAACACCACCTTGTGTAAAACCTCCACTTCCAGCCTCAGGCAGAAGTGTTACCGAAGGCAATGACATCCAAGCAGGCAGTGCAATGGCTTTCATGCTACAGAGGTGGCTGAGACTCCACCTAAAGGGCTTGGGGACCTCAGTGACTTCAAATGCACCTCCACACACTGCTGGCATCAAACCCTCTTTGGTGCAAGGCTCATCCTGCCATTTTCCATGCAGGACTTCCAATGCAAGCAGCATCCTGTGCTCTCACTCCATGCATGGTATAGAGGGGGGCTGCCCATCACTGCTGCCAGACCCACCTGCCTCCACTCCCACACTCAGGGTGCAGGTGATGGGGGGTCCCCATTGGGGTGGGAGTGGGAAGCGTGGCCTGCATGGCATTCCGAGGAGGAAGACACATTCCTCCCATTGGGACTGACAGCAACATGCCAAACCTTCCGTGGCGCAGCTGTCCCTTCATGAGATACCTTCCCCCTGCAAAGCCACACTTGAAGCACGCACACAGCAAGGGAGAGGGCAGCTTTTAGTGCTCCTTAGGAGAGCAAAGCTCTGCCAATGCTCACAGTCCTCCTCCACTGAGTGATCTCTCTTGGCAAGGGCTAAGCAGACACTTTGGGATTGCTCCATAGTTTCCAGCCATGATGGGATGCAGCTGGAGACCCCGGCATGCAGGAGGTCCCTGTGCTCCAGCTTCTCCACAGCCTCTGCAAGAGTTTCTTGGCCATGCAAAAGGGCAGCTGGGTACCCCAGTGCTGCTGGCTGGGGCTGCTGCATCCCTCTCCCTTTGGGGACCACTGATACCCAGCTGAGGCAATGGAGAAGTGGAAGCATCAGCCCACTTGACCATCACACATGAAGTGGGGACAGAAACATCAGCTGAGCCCCGCCAGTTGGAGAGTAGTCATGCTGACATATGTATCTTGTATAAAAGGAAAGGTTACGGGAGTGCGGGGGGAAAATGAAACCTTCATGACAGTGCACATTTGACCTCGATATTTTCACTGTCGCAGCCAAGGATTAAGCTGTCCTATCAAGCTTCTCTGCCTGGGACAGCTCAAGTGTCTTAAGCCTGAGCTGCGCATGGGTGTAGGGTGTCTACAGATGTCAGCACCTTGGACTGGCCCCACTGCAGCCTTTGGGGTTAGCTGAGCTCAGCCCCATATGCACCACGAAGGGGCAGGCAGTGGGATGATGCAGAAATGAGCCCATTGCTTCCTACACAGCTGAGATGCACTGTTTTATTGAGCTGAAGCTGAAGGACTTGCCCCATTCCTGGCAGTGTTCAAGGCCAGGCTGGACATAGGGGCTTGGAGCAAGCTGCTCTAGTGGAAGGGGTCCCTGCCTGTGGCAGAGGGTTGGAACTGGATGAGCTTTAAGGTCCCTTCCAACCAAACCAATCTGAGATTCTGTGATTCGGGGATGGCTCAAATAGAGCCCAAATCAGGGCAATGAATGAACCTTTCCATGCCAGCCTTCCCAAAAGCAGTCTCGGAAAGCCTAGCCCTGCTCTGCTGACCCACCTGCATGCACAGATTTTGCTGCCAATTGCTTATTAATACCAGTTAATTACCATAGGTGATTCCTGTAGGTGGGAGTCGTGCCTGTACTTAAACTCAAGCATACGCTTAAGCTTCTTCTTACCCAATGTGGTCCAACTAACCCAAACTCCTCAACAAAACACATGCACATCCCTGGCCTCTTCACAGATACACGCAGACCCCGATGCACAATCCTGCTCCTCTCTCCCCTTCAAACCCCTCCTTTGAAGCCAAATTTGACATTTACAGCTGTAAACTGTTGAGACAGGGCAAAAATGGCAGCTACGGTGGGAGCAGACACTGTTAATGTCAGAGGCTCACCCCAGGCTCAGCGCACACCGCAGATAGGTGATCACCCTGTGCTATCACTCACATCACGCCTGGCACTTCCTTCCCAACCCTTTATTTTACTGGGGGGAGATGAAGAATAAAGGGAAACCAGTGGGGTTTGATGACTTCCTGCTGGGCCGCTAAAGTGAGGATGCTCCATTGAACACAGTCAGGTTCAAAATACTTTTTGCTCCATTTCACAAAAGGGAACTTTTCTCCTCTTGTAAATCTATTTAAAAATAGACCCACTACCCATTAATACAACAAGATCAAAATGAGATTCTTTACTGTTGCCTTATAAGTCCATATTTTCAAGAAGTTTATAGCTCGGCAGCAAACACACATACTCTCAACTGGATTTTTCTCCTTCCCTCCCCCACCAACTACTCCATTTAACCCCTTTAAAGCTGTATAGGAGGGAGAAGTAGGGGCCCACAGCTTCCTTCAACTCCCAGTGCACCCCAATAGCCACAGTGCAGAGCAAGGCCATGTGACCTCCTCATAGCCTCAGAGAAACTCCCAAATTCAACTATTAAAATGCTCATAAATTCATTCAAAAGAATTCTCCAGGAGGGGAGTAGGATAAGGTTTTTCCATGGCATTTTTCCCACACTTCCCAGCTTTCCAGGGCACACTCACTCCTTTCTGTTTGGAAAACAAAGACAGAAAGTCTTCAAAATGACAGCCTTGAAACCAAGGCTCTTCTGTCATACAATAACTATGGCTGTAGGGCTCTTTCTATCATATAAATGCTGGATCAGGCATTTTGCTGTCCTCTACAGTCTGCAAGATGCCAACACAAAAGTATTAAGCTGACACAAACTCTGTATTTATGGCTCTGGCCAATTGGATAGAAAATCCCCCGCGTGTACACACAAGATCCAGATGCAGTTTGAAATGCTGGAGAGGTCTGGAAGTGCATGGACCAAGGATTAATTATCCCAAATCATGTCCAAAGCAACCTTGGTCCATGGTAGTGATGCTGCATGGACCCATCCCAATACTGCTCTGCGAAATGGCTCTAAAGATGAGTGTCCCTGAGGGTGTTCAGTGTTCACATCCAACTTTTAGGACAGAATGAGCTTTTCTGCTCTTTTCCAACCCCTTGAGCCATGCAGGGGGTAGCAGATAAGTAGCAGAACAGTCTGATGCCCTATGCTGGCGCAATCGGGACAGCAGGCGTGACGCCGGGCAGAGGGGCTCACCAGGGGATGAAATGCTGTCAGCTCTGGCACGTACACAGCCCTTGGCAGCACTGCATACAGAGGAAAATCCTGTTCAGCTGCAAGCCCAGATTAGGTCAGCAGAGCTTGCAGTTTTTGGAGTGGAAATGCAGATTTCATCACTTCTGAACAGAGATTCACTAGGAAATGCTGGAATACGCAGCACCCCAGCAAAATAACTTGGCACAACTACACCTCCTTAGACTGTGACCCACAGGGGGACTGCTGTGGGGCTGCTCAGGGCTTTGGGGAATCTTAGGGGACATGATGACCAATGCCCATGCTATGCAGTGACCACTAGACCAACTTTTAGTCCCAACCAAGCAAAGCAGGTCCCAAAGCTGCACCCAAACCCTGCTGTACTCTTTGGCTCTCTCCATTCATCCTTAGCTTTAAATTCCCTTGAGAGCTTGGATTATTTCTAAACAACCATTAGGCAGAAAGCAGGGTTTAGATCTGCTGGTGATAGCAGCCTCTGGATGCCAAACCCTTGAGTTACAGCATGTGCCATCATTTTAAACACTCATTTCAGCATCCATATTCACATCAACACAGAAGGGCCCCTGCATTTCTCACTGACATCAATAACATGTAAAAGCCCCAAAGAAGACATTCCCAAGTGCCGAGTACCTGATTTGTCTTTGAAAATGCAGAAAGATGTGCATCTACAATAAACATGGCTATGGAGCGGGGCCTCAGACACAGCAAGAGAAGCTGTGCTGGCTTTAGCTTTATGGCTAATAGCAAGTGACACTGTAAAGGTAGTTTTCAGTATCAGAATTGTTCCTCATCTTCTAATGGGGACAGAGGAGGTTTGTCTGACCTCATTTTAATCCTATCCAAACTTGACTGTGACTAAGGCCTGAACTTGGAGGGTTTGGGAAAAGCAGAGCAGGGTGAAAGATGGGAGAGGGGGTGAAAGAATAAGAGATGGAAAGAGAAAACTGTGGAAGTGCCACAGTTGTTCAGTGACAACAGTTTGGAGCCCAGTGGGCAGAGAGGAAGAAAAGGGGAAGGAGTCCCTGCCGTGGCAGGGAGTTGAAACTATATGATGTTTAAGGTCCCTTCCAACTTCAACCATTCTATGATGCTATGATAAGTACCATGGAAAGGCAAGAAGGGAGCCCATACCCACAGCACCTGGGCTTATCTTCAAGGGTAACTATTATCTTTCCAGGAGGAATCATCCGAACCCAGCATCTAGAAGCCCATTTACTGCCATGCATCAACTTAACCCTTTAATTTTGGCTTCCTAAGAGTGAGTTACTCCCAACAAATACTGCTATCAGTGAGAAGCTCTAAAACCAAAGCTGCCAACAGCACCATGCGTGCTGGCGTGTGGATGTCTATCCTCTCATAAGCAAAGTATTCCTTAACTCATCAGTCCCAATGGTGATTCTATGCGCCCACAGCACACACATCCCAAGGGAAACAGGGAACCAACCCCAGCACAAACTGCAGAGCCTAAAGCCAGTGCCTGGCTCCTGCCCCAGCTCCAGACCCTTCCCTGCAGCACAACTCTAATAACTTTCCATGAAGTGAGGCTTTGGTAGGACAAGTATGAGATGATGAGTCAATAAGATTTGATTGTAAGATTAATATTGAAGAATGTGTTCATTAGTCCCGCTGCTCACAATGACAGGATGTGGTGCCAACTTTCTGACAAAGAAATGCAGGGATTAATTTAGTGACTAACGACACGGAGAATTGCATTACTCCGGTATGCTCCCTGTATCCCAAAGCATAAACATCCCTACCAGCACAAGAGTTTTCCTTCTGAAAGGCACGAGCTCAGCCAGACTTGTGCCATTTGCTTGTTGAGATGGCTTTTTTTTGCTGCTCTTTTCTTTCACAACCAGTCATTAGACAACTCCTGAGAACTGGGGTTTAATTAGAACCTAACTTGGGGTTAAATTCCCAGAGGAATATAAGCAAATACTTCAGTGACTTCTCCTGGTTAAATAATTACATTCGGTGTCTGGCTATTATAGAGCAGTCAACACACTCCACCCTGGAACAGGCTGCACTTCAGTCACCAGCATCATAGGCCCAATGCCCAATGTCTTCATAAAGTGACCTGGATGATGGGATCAAATGCATCCTGATGAAGTTTACTGATGACACCAAACTGAATGGGGAAGCAGACTCTTTGGAAGGTAGAGCCATCCTGCAGGATGAGCTGGATAGGCTGGAAGAATGGGCTGACAGGAACCTAATGAAGCTCCAACAAAAGCATAAGGTCTTGCACCTGGGTAAATACAATCCAAGAGTGCAGCACAAGCTTCCCCCTGGGAAGGGACTTGGAGATCCTGGTGGACACAAGCTCAATAGGAGTGAACAGTGTGCAGCTGCAGCAAAGAACACCAACAGAGTGCTGGAGAACACCGAGAAGGGCATCATCAGCAGAGATAAAAATGTCATTATCCCACTCTACCCAACACTTGTCAGGCCACACCTAGAATACTGGGTTCTGTGATTCCATGATCTCTGAAGGACTTGGGAATTGACCTGAAGTTTCTGGAGAGCAGGAATGCAGCACGTGGAACCAGGGGACATGTTTGTGGCTTCTCCAGAGCCAGACAATACCAAATGCAATAGTCACATCCATGATGGATATTAGCCCAACTTAAGGCCAGTGGCTTTATCTTTGCTGCTGTAGGAAATAGAAAAGAAAACCTCATTAAGCAGATCACTCAAGTCAGAGTCACCTTTTAAGATGCCAATTTGCTTTCCCTTGCCTGTATTTTTAATTCTCAGGTACTACAGCAAGTCAATAGTTCAAGGCTGCAAAGAAAGTTGCTTCAAGTCAAATATTCAATTGTTATTAGATAACTTTGCCTCCGTTCGGCTGCCGTGTGTAGGTGGGTTGCCAGGTTATGCACAGCACATAGCGCCTGAAATTACATTGCACAGGATGAAGAAAACTCCACTGCAGATAGCCAGGAACTGGATTTATGCATTTGGGTAGGATATTACCAATCTACAAAGACGGAGAGAGGAAGAAGAATATAAACCCATTTGTTTTGACCCTTCCAGCTCTTCATCTTCTTCCTCAGGATTATGTTGAATGATGTAAGCACCACCCCATCCGATACTGTATCCTGCTCTAGTTGTCTTAAATCTGCCCAGTGTCAATCCATCACAAGATCCCTACGCAATCCATGAGATAACCTCATTTGAATTGGGAAGCTTCACATTGATCTGTAGCTTGACCTGGCTTCACTCCTGGATTTTCCCTCACACTCAATCTGCAACAATTAGAGTTTCTGCTTGTCCCCTCTGGATACAGAGAGTTTTGAGCAAAGCATCTTTTAGATGCAAAATATTTGATTGGATTTGCTTCACGCTGAACTACTGTTAAAAGATGCAGTGGTTTAACCTCTTAACCAGAGTGATTTTGGATCAGGGGACAGCCACAAGAGATTGTTTCATATGGCAGGAAAGACCCTGGTCAGAACACTCCAGACTCGTTGCAGTGGCTTTCAACCTGCCCATCTCTTATCAAACCCACCAAAGAGACATCCAGCACCTCTGCACTGGCTCAGGCCCTTCCCAGGAGCATGATGCTCCACACTGGGAAAGCTTCTGAGTACCATCAAATATTGTTTTGTGCCCTGAAACTAAAAACGTACTCTGAGAGCCATTAAACATGACATGGACGGAGCACTCGGGGACTTTGCCTTCTCCCATGGAATACATGGCAGATGCCAATAGATTTGGGTACCTCTGGGTTTTTGGTCAAATGTTCTTATGCAGCTGGAGGTAAGAAGCCTTGATAATGCAAAGTCCAGGTCAGAGAACACTAGTATCCATGCTACAAAACTAAACAGTCTTGCTTTTGCCATCTGTCTCTTGGCCAGTAGTGACAATGCTCTTAGTGTGAGCGAGAGCATTGTCCCTATGGCAGCTGAACCATCTGAGCTGGGACTCTGCCTGAGAAACACTTGTATAATCTAAAATAACTCCAGTAATCTGCTGGGCTCGCATGAGTTGAGGCAATTCACCATGGCACGTTTTAATAAAATCAGTGACAAGGAAATTACTATTGAAGAGGGTCCCCTGGCACCGCAGAGGGTGAAGAGGAAATAAGAATCAGTTAAGGAGTCTGTCCTTGGAAATGATCACTCTACACAGTTGCTTGGGTAAGCAAAAACCAGGCAGCAATGAATTCTCAGGTGAAGCCGGAACAATCTGCAAACACAAAATAGCCTCAGACTTCCTCAAACCCAAACAAGAAATTCCTGAATATAGGCACAGTGCAATGCCTATTCATTTGTTTTATCAACAGACCAGGAAACAACCCGTGTCCAACCAGCTTTGCTATCTGTCCCCCAGGTAAAGGAAAAAAGATAGCTGCAACCTTTGTGGCCATGAAGGATACTGGAGAGGAACAAACCCTTGGGAAACTTCCATCGCCCCTGCACAACAACACCAATAATACAGCATGATTATCTGAACCGCCTTCATATCCCTCTGGGCCTTCTCCCCTTCAGTACCACGGCAGAAGTTTGGGTCTCTGCAAACACAGCACAATCAATCTACTGAGTTTCAAGAGCCTTAAAGGTCATTTAAAATTGCTGTTCTCTGCTTGATGTCGAAAAGCATCATCTAAAAGCAGTGGGTGCTGGAGCTCACTGCAACAAGGGGCTGCTGCTGTCTCTTCTTGAGCTCTTGGCTAGATTTGCAAGAAGGGGTACAACTTCTTAATGCAAATGGGGATATAACTGGGGATGTAAACACCCGGGAGGGGGGGCTTTGAGATCCTTGGGAAGGGATGCAGCTGGATGCAAAGTGATGCGTGAGCCAGGGCGCTTTGCCAGCACCTCTGCTCTTTTTATTAAGAGTTTTTAGTCCTACAACTGCTCAGCCTGCCCTTTGCTCCCAGGAATGTCATCGCTTTGAAATAGGGGAGAATCCAAACCCTCTACAAGCCAGCCTGCCTCCCACTGCCAACTCCAATCCCTCCAGTGCTGGGCCCAGAGGATGCTTTCCATTTTCTGGTCTCCAACTTACTGACAACAGAACCTCCCGTTGAAGCTGAAGACAAGAGATACATCTCACCAGGTGGATCAGCACTTGCCTTCATGCTCAAAACCATCTTTTACCCCACTTTACCTCATTTCTTTCAGTGTTTGTTTTCCCTAACACACACTACACTTTACATTTTAGAGCACCAGATATTGTAAAAACTGTTTACTTCAGTCAAAACCCCAGACTACCTAAAATAAACAGACAAAAAAGGAGTATCTCATTATTTACTGGGAGCTACAGAAGGTCCATTCACTTTTCAAAGCAGTCGGCTGCAGGAAAGCACTTATTAAAAACACTCAAACCAATAAACACAACCCCAACTCATTTATCCAAGCTTTGCAGCTATTATTTGGCATTTTCTTTCCCCAGCCACACAAATCTGATTCATTACTTATTTACAGTATGGCCCCCACCCCAGGTCCTCCTGCTTAGTGGCTACACATAGAATGAGAGAAACAAGAGGGGAAAAAATGGGAATAGCTGCTCTCCAGAGAAACCCCAACACAGTTAAAGCAAAGAATTACATATCTGTCAAGCAACCCAGCTCAATCAGCAATAAATTCATCTGTCTCACCTCTGCTGCCTGGCAATAGTTGCACTAAGTCACTGCATTTTCTCCCTCCTCCTTACTCCTGCAAGTACTAGAGGTGGCAGCTCTTTGCTCCACTCACAGGGAGAGTCACCAGCTAAATAAAACACTTCCATGACAAAAGCCTGAGGATCCTTGTTTTCATGTGGGCCATTGGTTAAAGGCCACCTCCACCCAAATCCCAGCTCTTGCCAAAGAGGCAGCTGACTGCTCTGAGTCTGGGCATCAGCTTCAAACCTGCTCTAACAGAGCACTCCTCAGTGCATTGTCATGGCAAACCCCGTCTTAGTCTTGATGCTGCTCTTAGTACTCAGCCACTGAATGGGTCAAGCCAAAGTTCCATAAAAAGACCAGAGAGAAATCCCATTAACTCCTCTGGTGTGGCATCAGACCATACTTTTTCAAATAGCCTGATCTTATAACAGTGATATAACAGGAGAATAAATGAGCTGAGCTGGACCACAATGACCCAGAGGTGAAGATGCCATACAGGAGATCCTGCTCCTGGCCCTGAACCCCTGTGAGCTGCTGCATCAGATATTAAAACACCTCTTTTCACATCCCATGTAGAGTAGACTGGGGCAAAAGCAGATTGTGTTCAACATTTCTAAAGGCAGAGAAGAGAAGGAAATAAAAAACCTTCAAGCAATGCTTTCAAAACTCTATTATGAATGGGAAATTTCAAGCTGGCTGCAAGGGGAAAGAGAAGCCAAAGTCAGGATGGGGTTTTTTTCACTAGCCCTTATTAGGTAAAAGGGCTCTGTAACTATTAATAAGTGCCTCCCCTCCTCCCCATCCAGACCCAAAGCTTCTGGCACAACACCATGAACCTCCTTTGCTGTCAGAGCATGAACACACATGTCACAAATTCAAGCTTACAGCATCACTGGCCAACTTTAAGTCTATGAAAAGGCCAAGTCTCCACCATTCCCAGTCATTCTTATCCATTACATCGATCAGCACCCATCTGTAGGAATATGAGGGAACAGAATTAACATTATTGCTCACTCACTGGGTTATTTTCCCCACAGTTTTTGTGTGTTGTGGGCTGGAGATCTTTCTCCCTAATCTCTCTGTCCCTTGGGACCCAGGTATTCAAGAGGGGCTGGGAGAGCAAAGTGAGCCCAGAGCTCCCAACTACTGCACATGAGAAAAAGCCCCAATGCTCCAGTTAGCTATGGAAAGCTAACATGGATCCCTCCACAACTCATACAGAGGGGACCCTGGGTTTGTTTTGTTTTTTCCATGCTATATTCCACTTTGTGTGGGGCCAAACCCAAAATACACACAGCTCCATCAACCTGCAGCCTACCAAGGAGAAAACCAGCATTATGTAATTAAAGATGCTGCAGGTTGGACACATGAGAGCTGATTGGAGCAAGGAGAGTCCCCACTAACCCTGAGAGGAGATATCTCCCTTTTATATCGGGGCATCTTCTCTGTCTCAGGGGCTCTTTGGGCTCAGGTTGGGATTATTTGGGCATTAGCTTCCCCCAGACCCCTAAAATCTGTGCATGGCTTTAACAACATGATGGGATGTAGAGGCACAGACAGCTGAGAAAACCTTGCTCTGCCCCATGCTGTGAGTTTGGCATAGATTATGGCAATAAGGACCTTATTCCAGCTCTTCCAAGCACTTTAAAGTGAACCAGACCATCCCCAAGGACATTCCCTGGTACAGACGACAGCGATGCCGACCCCTTTCTTCTCTCTAAGCTTTCAAGTTTTTTGTCCCAGTGCCCTGCAAGGCTCGTGCCAGTTAAAGACACTTTGGCAGCTACGGAGCCAATCTAATTGCTGCCATCAACTCGTTCCCAGACAAACAAATTCATTCATGATCCACATACACTGTGAACATATAAAATACCCCGGAGTTCTCAGAGCAATGCATAAAGCCATCAGTGGCTCCAGAGCAGAGCGGAGATTTTAGGGCTGATCACAGATTTCCCATCAAGTATTTAGATGGGGAAGGGGGGTTGTGACATGAAAGCATTCACACAAGAGGCCTGCTCCTCTCCACAGCTTGCTGCTTGACCCTCAAAGCACAACCCCCAAACCAAAACAAAAGGATAACCACCAATTTTGATGGAGCCAGAAGATTTTTGCAGTAATAAAATCTGTTTCTACATTTCCTTTGATGGATATGAACCTGAGCTCTGAATTCAGCCCACTGTAAACCTGCCATCCACTTCCAAATACAGTTTCAGGGCTTATTTGCATTATGGGCCCATCAGTCTGTGGGGAAGCTCTCCTCTGCCTCTCCTTCCAGCAAGCTGCAGATGGAGACATGCAAAATGCCATCCCACAGGCTACCACAGACTTGAGTTGCAGCAGGAAAATATTTCCATTACACTACACCAACACAGAAACTTGTTTCATCCTTTGTTCAGGGATGCTGTTGCAGGGAGTTAGCACAGATACAGCCCTCCCTGCTCACACACCGGTGCACAAGCATTGAGGGAAAAGGGGATATTCCTCTTTTACCCCCCTATGCTTCCTTTGTGGTCTAACCACAGAAATTCAGTGAATTCTAGCTGCAGTGTGGTCTGGTTATGAATCTAACAGCATAACTGTTAAAATGTAAGCTCTGAAGATGGAGGATGCTGGTTGTACTGCATAAAACTAGATACAGAGAGTTAGCTTCATTTACTAGAGGTGGGAGCAGAGCTTTGCATAGCAAAGGGAAAGAGAAAACCCTTACAAAAGGAACATGTCATGTATTAGCTGAAATCCCACCTGCATTTCAAGTAGACAGATGTTTCCTCCTTTCAGATTTCTAATAATGTCACAGCTACTTAAAAGCCAACTTCCAGGTGGGTTTTTTAGAGGAAACAAGCACTGCTTGCTATTCCTAATAACCTCTTAATTTCAGTTCAAGTCTGTTCCCCGCTGCTGTGAGCAGGAGGCTGTAGTCACACACTTATGCAGAAGTATTGGGATGCTGCCACTGTTTAGATTAGAGCCCTACTGGGAGGTGTCTCCTGGAAACACCCCATATATGGATTTCACAAGGCGAACAAAAAGCAAGGAGGAAGCAGTATTTCAGGCTTGGCAGACACAAGCATCCCTGCCATTGCTGCAGGCTGGTGCCATGGGTGGGCTCCCAGAGCTGGGAGCAGAGGATAGGCTGTGAGGTCCAGGGATGTGGTACTGGGGACAACTGCTGAGGAAGAAGCAGGAGAGAAATCAGGGCAATTCTCTGCTATTCTCTAGCAAATCTCTCCTGTGATGTCTCAGTGTCCTGACCGGCCTCCGAGTTAGGAGTGAGATTGGCAATTGCCCGAAGATGGAACTGGCAGTAACCTAATAAGTGGTCATGGGAAGAGTTAGAAGGTTCAAGTCCTGTTGAAAAGATGTCCTTCCTCTCTTCCCACCCAGTCATTTGATTACTTCAATATCCAGTCCAACAAAATACACAACTATCATGCCACACATTGGATGACATTAAATCTCCTTTTCTTGTCACTCCTATTCTGCCCAGTGGAAGGAAACACTGTTCCCTCTGATAAAATCTGCTGCCCAATTCCCATACATTGAGTTTGTTCTCAGAAGTCAGGACTAGGGATGTGCAATTCCATAGACCATTAAGTGGATGATCACCCCTTTGTCTTCTTGCATTGTTCTGGGTCAGAGCTTCAAAAAGAGGAGGCAATATTTGCCACTCTCAGTTTTAAAGCAACCCTTCCACGTACAAACAGAAATTGCCCTTTTTAATGTGTCTTTCATTTAAAAGAAGCAAGAATTGGAGTGGATAAACCCCTGTCCTCAAGTGGTCTGTGAGTTCAGGCAACCCAGAGCCAAATCCTGCACTGCAAATCCATATCGTATCTGGACCACTATGGAAAGACCCACTTTGAGAAGCCTTCAGATCCTCCAGACATCTCCCTTGCTGTCTAACATTATTTATTTGGCAGAACACTGTTTAATATCTATTACCCAAGCTGCCCTAAGCCCAAGGCTGTTTTGCATTCCTGCCAAAACCAGACTCAACATTGAACTGACTGATTAGGTCAAATGCTTTCGAGTACTTGCGCTCCTGGTGGTTCCTCAACCTATCAGCAGAAAACAAGAAAAACCTCAACAACACCAGGCAAGGCCCATTCTCAGCAAGAATTCAGTGATTTTCATTAAATAAGGCCTTTAGTAACAAGGATTCATCTGCTCATCCTAAATGACATCAGGACCAAGTCACTAAAAAACACCCCATTGTCCTTGAATGCAGCCGAAGTGCGGTGGGTGCATGGGAAGAGGTCTTGAATGGGCAGCTCTTTTGATGCCTCCTTTACTTTCCTTAGTCCCTTGGAAAAGGAACCAGAGGCACCAGGGAAGAGGCTCTGCCCTGCAGCTTGCCCAAAGCACAGGGCTTTTAAAACATGATGTCTCCCTTCAGACCAGTATCATGATGCTCTGCATCAGTATTAATGGCTTCTGCCTCATTACAAATTGCATTCTGATAACAAGCTGTTGAAATACCCAAGTTTGCTAAATCTTCCCTTTATCCCTGCTCTCCTCTTGAACTATAAATAGCGCTGGCATTTACAGTGGTACATTCTGCCTTGGTGAAATTTGATTTAAAAGTAAAATTGGCCGGACTCCGTGTTAAATTATCATTGTTCTTCATCTTTACAGATGTCCTCCCTCTAAACACTGCCTAAACTTGAAGCTAGGAGCAGAGACACAGAGTGAAGTCATTAGAAAAGATTTCCTGACAAACCTCAGGCATCCAGAAAGGTTCAGTGCATTTTTCACCTGCCATAGGAGAAAGCTTGGACATCTCATCTCCATGCTCTTTATAAGCTCTTGCCATAGCTTCTCCTACTTTTCCCCCCGCACAGCTTGCTGCCTTGCATGGAGGGAAAGGACAAGGTTTGTGCTGAAGCATGTGCCTCGATAAGAGATTTATCAGATTTTGGAGGAATTCTACTGAAAAGAGGGAAAACCATTAAATTTTCATGGAATTCTTCTTACTTTGAAAGCTTTCTCCCTCCTGCTGTCATAGCGAAAAGACAGCTTTAAGAAGAGGTATTTGCACAAATAACAGAAGCTTTCCTGGTACAGAGCCACTATTAAACACTTTTTTGACCTCTACAAGCTGCCCTTTTATTCCCAGTGCTCACCACACTCACAGGTAAACCCATGGATATCCTGATTTCCTTGCAAACTTATTTAACAGCAAAGCCCTGCTGGGTCAGTGATGATGTAGGTGATAAAATTCGATGCTGCAGCATCCCCAGCACCCACAGCCAGGTAGGCACGGTGCCAGCCACCAGCAGGGACTCAGGCTGCTCGCAGGCACATCCACGGATGCTGTTTCCACATCCCTCTCTTCCAAAAATACACAACCATGAACAACACGAGACATTCATGCACCTTTCTTAGCAAACAACAAAAGAAATCACTGAGATTCCTGGCAGAGTTTATTAGCAGCAGAGTTTATTATTGCTCCTGCTGCTGTGACACCCTGAAGCTCTCCAGACTCCATCCATAGGTTGGGTAACCTTCACTTCCAGAGGGAAAACTACAGGCTGGTGATTAATACTTATGCCTGGGACTGCAGTGCAACTCCCTGCACCACTGTGTTTGACCTCAAATAAATTACTAACTCATTCAAGTATCCAACCTGCCAAGAAAGGACAGTAGGACTCCCCCTCCCCAGGGGGCTCTTCAAGATAAATACACTAAAAATGGTGAGATATGGTGTCAGTGGGGACTGTATAAATAGCTCCCGGGCTCTTTTCTGCTCCCAACGTGAACTCAGACACAGAATAACTGCAGTCAGTACATGTTGTTAGTGATAAAGTGGGAGCTGAATGCATTTATTTTAAAGGACTTTCCAGGCTTTAAATTGCAGCCTCTGTTGTTCACATACGTCAAAAGCACCTCCCTTGGTTGAGGGGCAAGCGGCATCACTGAATGTACATACATGCCCATTGTTTGCCTTTATGTCAGCACTTACGGTACTTTTCTCTACCCACAAGCACACACACAGGTGCCATCTGCATTCAAGCATCCAAATGTCTGTGCCTCATCTCATACCTGATCAATACAAAAATATTACAGATATCCATTGCCTTATTCCAGCAGTCTCCAGAATTAAAAACCCAGAAATCTCTCACCTCTGACCCAAGCTGTGATTACTTATTTTAATAGCACAGTGCAGCAAACTTAACCAATTTATTTTACAGATAAGCTCAAATACAGTGTTTTTATCTTGTATAATATTTATATCATTTTATATGTAATATGCACATAGAATAAAATCATAAAGTCATGGTTGGGTTGGAAGGGACCTTAAAGCTCATCCAGTTCCAACCTCCTGCCATAGGCAGGGATGTCTTCCACTAGACCAGGTTGCTCCAAGCCCTGTCCAACCTGGCTTTGAACACTGCCAGGGATGGGGCAGCCACAAGTGCCATATATATATATATA